>CM043868.1:28346951-28946951 GCA_023846275.1 Vanilla planifolia
TCTCAAACTATTTGATCCACTTGGTTTCGACTTTATTTAATTCCAAGCTCACTTTAAACACAATTACAGCAAATCTAATGCATATCAGAAACTAAAACCTACTAAATCTTCATTTAAATTCTATAAATCAAATAAAAGAACTTAATTTTACTCCTTAATGAAACTTTCTCTTTATTTTTCTTGCTGAATAACACTTTCAACTATTCTTCTTTCTCATTTTTTTATTGTAGCAACTGCTCCTCTTCCTCTTCAAATTTAAGCAACTCTCTAATAGCTATAGCATCAATTTCTTAATTCCATACTTTAGCTAAAACTTCAAGCCACTTTCTCTCTTTTATCTTCTTTTTCTCTTTTCTCCCTCTTTCCTTCTTCTTTCTTTCTTAGTTCGCTTCCTTTGCTTAGCAACTAACTCTCTCAGTCTCTTCTTTCTTTAACCTCTCACCCAACTTTAATTCTTCTCTTTATTATTTTCTTATAAAAGATAATCAATTGACTCTTTTATTGTTAGTCATTACAAAAAATTTACACATCTTCGCAAGCTTAATCCCATAGAAATGCCTCAACAAAACAAAAATGCAGCACCAGTTTTACAGCATGCAATTCCATATAATATGAAAAAAGGGAACTAATTCTTAAGGGAAAAAAGCTACAATATAGAATTACATAATAAATATTCTATTTCAAATATCTAATAGGAGTATTAGATGCAAATGGGTTGGCTTCAATCTTCTTGCAGCTATTTTGATACAAAACATTGCACTTTGCACCTCTTCATGTTATCTCCGATTCAACAACTAAATCTACATCTTCTAGCTACTTGGGAGATTTGGGTGATGCAACTTCCTCAATAGCTTTGTTTGATTGATCTTGTCTAGTTAGAAAAAGATTGTGCTACTAATTTTTATCCAAGGTTGTGTACTTTTTTATAAAGAGGACGAGTAAAAAGCAATCCTTTCTTCACTCTACAAATGCTACAATTCTAAATACCATGGCAGATAGGATGGGTTGAACTAGTATTCTTCTCAAACTCTAAAATATTCTCACCATTTCTCATGTACAAACAAGCTCCACAAAACTACCACTGAACAATATTGTGCTTACTATAGTAACTACGATGACCAAGTGTTTTTTGTCTATAGTAATGACAAATCACTTAATTTACTTTATCATATATAAGCTTCTCATCTCTATTTTAATGATCTACAAAGATGATCCAACTCTTCACACAACTTTATAACAGTTACTTAAGGTCCTCATTGTAAACCTCTAGCTTTTGACATCCTCTAACCAATTCATATTGTCATCTCTCAAAGGCTTCACATTCTTATTGCCTGAATCTCAAAATAGCTTATTGGATGAACATTTTGTAAACTTGAGGATTTCCTTCAAGGTTTAAGAGGATTTTAGCTATTGCCACCATCAAAGGGATGCTAATTTTTTATAATCTTGACCTTATTATAGAAGAAAATGATTTAATTGCCAAATTATCAAATTGCTCTCATAAAATTCCAAAAATACATTTATGTATTTTTTTTTAAAAATTCATAACTTATTATCTAAATTTTCAAAAATTACAAACTCACCATCATTGTATTTCTCATATAGAGTTTTTTTTCAATAGTTTGTTCAAATAAAATTTTAAAATCATGACATATTCTTTAAGATACACACAATTTAATAATATTTAATTAATATGTATAATGTTTTACAAAAATTAACTTTATTTCATTAAAAAATTTATAATTATTGTCATACTAGTTTAATTTCATATATTATAATATATATAATATATCAAAATCTGAGGTTTCAATATTTGGTATCTCAATAACTGTATGGTGAGAGCAATTCATAAGCGAATTTTATTTGTTGCCTTATTTAAGGAAATGGATTGGCATAGAAGTTGATCATCTAGTGTTTTATCTTTTTGGTATTCTTCTCACTAAGTTAAACATTAGATGCACTTCTCCAAGATTCAACAAGATAAATCTCATCCAAATTATTACTTGTACCAACTTTAACTCCATTTGGATTGATTGATCATGCAAGTTATCTCCAATCATCTTCTATGTCAAGTCCATGTGTATCTACTATAACAACCTTGCATTTTGATGTATTTAAATGATGCACATGATAAGGCACAATAAGTTTTCTCCCCTTTATGCATGCTGGCTACTTGACTCATCTTATATTTATGCATGGAATTTTCAATATTAGCATAATGTTTTCTCCCACTTGATTCACTAGTATTGCATAAGACATCTTCTCAATCATCTTGGATGACTTCAACAAATTGTTTAAAGCTATCTTTTAATCACCCAAGGAAATTCAAATTTTGATTGGGAGGAAATGGAAGGGTGAGTGAGTGACAAGAATGCTTTGGTACAAGGGGCATTGAGTAAGAGGTTGACACTTCTAAGACTTTTATGCACATGTCTGTGTTGATGAATGTGAATAAGCTGTGGAGCAATATTTGCATGTGACTTCAAGGGGTATTATTTGTGAAGTTGGTGAGATGCATAGAGTGAGAATTGGATAATTGCAAGGTAATACTATTTTGGCAAAAGAAGGTTGCCAACGTGCAAGATTAAGTTAGTTTGACAACAATGTGACGATAATAAATGAGAGGGGGAGGTTGAAAGGGATCATGAATTTGTCTCATTATCATTGACTTAATTGATATGCAAAGGCTAAAATATCTTGTATCTTTACCAAGTAATGACAGATAAATAAATATTTAAAACATGCAAACATAAAATAAGAAGAGTCAACAAGTCTCATAAATAATGTATTATAGTCCAATAACATTCAAAAATAATAATAAGCCTAATAAGATACTTATTTTTGTTAATGTGCTTTTTGCGAGCCTTTGCTTAAATTTCGATTATCTATGGTAAAATTAGACCTCATGAATTTTGTGCTCAACTTGATTTATTTGTAGTTATCCTTGCAATGTAATTTATCTCACATTAGATGAGCTATCCATTTAATGAGTCATTTGGCTTATTGTCCTTTTCTTTCTTATAATGAAATCATTTTAATTGTATGGGGCATAAAAAACCTCATGGATCTTATAATGTCCCTCTTTAGCTAATTCTCTTCCATTATTATTTTGACTTGATATATTGAGATACCTTTCATATTGCTTTTTCATAATTAAGGAAATATCCCAATGGATGTATTTTAAATGCAGATACTAAAAAGGGCATGATAGTAGTTGCTATGCCTTGGTAATGCAGAATGCACTACAAGATATATCTATGGTCTGCAATCTAGCATTGCTAATTTTACAAGAAAATTATCATTCTTTTTGTAAAGTTCCAATCTTGTGCATAGAGGTTGGGTGTAGGGGCATAAGGAAGCAGAGCAGTGTGCAAATAGTGCAAGAAGTGTGTACACGAGCATGTGGCTGCTCTGTAATAGCGCACAACATGGCGACCATTAAGTGCAGCACATGAAAGGGGTAAAGTGTGGGCGAGCAGAGCATGCAATTGCTACAATGCTATTTGCAAAATCTGTGTTGTCAAGTTAGAGGATGGAAGAAAATATGAAGAAAAGAAAGAATAAGCAGATAGAAGAAGGCTACCGAGTATTCTTTTGGAGATTATTTATCAAACTTCAACCACAACAATGTAACCAAGTAAAGTATTTTTTTAAGCAAAAGTAATTTATCATGCATTAAATCATGAAGATTTTTTTTAAATAAGATAATACAAGCTATTCTTTAATAAAATGCATCTTTCTTATCAATATTGTGATTGTTTATCTATCCATATCTCTTAGTTCTCACTTTAAAGATTTTCTTACCTATATCTTTTAATATTCTCTCTTTGAGAATTTTATTACCTATATTTTTTTTATTATTTTTCTTTTAAAAATTTACATAATTCTTTTTCTGAATATTCCTTTTTTAAAAAAATTTGTATATCCATTCCTTTGAATATTTTCCTATTCATAAACGTAGTCTCTCAACATCTTTATTATTATAATTTTTTGGACTCTTTCATTAAAATAATGCCAACCATAAAAATTAATGCAATCATAATAAAATAAAAATAAATCATGACTCGACATGGTTAGAGAAGAAAAGTCATCCAAATAAGATGAGTTTTTTCTCCATGCATGAAAAGTGAGTACTATAGAGATATTGATTAAAGTTTGAGATCTTTTGATAGGGTTATGTTATTTTTGAGTTATAATGTTCTTGCTTTGTACTACATCACTTGGTATTTCTATCACCATTAAATGGACACAAGCATTGATCACAATAACATAATAATCACAACAATAACAATTGTTATCATTTGTGTCACTTAACCATGAGTAGAAACATAATGTGACCACCTCTTTTTTTTTTCTAAATTCTAACTCAAATTATTTTCTCATTAAATTACGTTCTAATTTTTTTTCTAATTAAATCAACTATGATGTCACAAATATGATATTTCTTATTTTTTCATATATTAAATTAATTCTCCAAAATTTAAAATTCAAATGGACAAAACCTCATCTAGATTTTGTCTATTTTTCTAATTTACAAGTACAATAATATAGTAGTTATATCCATAATATCACAATCAAGTAGTTTATATCTATAATTATAATTATAAATAACTGAAACTATTATACTGTATGTCATAATTCTTACAGTCTATTATAATACTAGAACTAATTTTTATGTAAATATATAATACTAAGTTTATTACATGATTAATAAATTATTCAACACAACTCTTATAACAAAAAATTTTATAATTTTAATTCTTTTTTATAAGCTATTTTTATGGACATTCCTTTTTTTGTTAGGTTTTTACTATACTTGAAATGTTAGTGCCAAAAAAAGGGTACACAATTATCACTGACTTAACAAGCTTTCTATAATAATAAAATGGATATGAAAAATATAAAATAAATAATAATTTGAGACAACCGCATGTAAGGTCTAATCATAATATTAATTATAGCATATAAACAAGTAAGTCAACATGAATGTAAAGAGAAAATATATTATACTATCAATGAAAAATATACCATAATCTCTAAAAAATGACAAGCATATAACACTTTTTATTAAATTTTTAAATCTCTTTTTCTTAATGTGATATTGCATATCAATGCCTATTTTCACTTAATTAACTTTATGTGCTTACCATTTTTTTAGTACACTTAATTATAATAGAAATCTTATTTATTGATTTATCATAATATGTTCTTATGCGTAATCATGCTCAGTTTTATCATATTTTTATTATATATAATTTTGTGACAAATCTCAATAGTGTGACCAGTATGGCCACTAACCACCCCATGGTGATAAAATCTTGTGGCCAGTGTGGCTACTAGGTGATATCTCAACCTTGTGACCCACATTGTCATTAGCCAACTCACGATAGTAGTATCTCAATCTTGTGACCCACATAGCTATTATCTTAATCTTGTGACCTACATGATTACTAATCACCTCATGGTGGTAATATCTTGTGACCCACATGATCACTAATTACAAAAAATAATACATATATTCATGTTATTTAATATATATATCATTAAGTGTCAATTTTTTAATTTATTTTCACATGTAAAATCATTATTTTTTAAAATATTTATTAATTAGTTAATTAAATTTCATGCTTATGAAATTAATCATGCCAAAAAAATTTACATAATAATTTATCGATAATTAGAAGGAATACATCTAGTTGTGAGCACATATTTTTATACAGATAAATATAAAAGCATGACAACAGTATATCAAAATAACATGCTTGATATAAAATTCACATGCAAGGTCTTAATTTTAATAAATTAATACTATATCAAATATATACATATATTATTTATGCTAGAGAGTCTACTTCTCATATAAGATCTTATTTTCAGCAAAATAATATTATATCAAGCATACACATAAATATTTATATTAGAGTACTTAATAATTTTTCACATTGTTTGGAATAGTTTTGTAACTATTTAATTTTGTCTTATTATCAATTTTAGTCTATAAATTCCTCAATTATTCTAAAAATGAGATAGAAACTTAATTAGGGCTAAAAGCATCGATTCCAAGTTAAATTGCAAAAATAATCTTAAATTTACTTTTTGCTTTTTTTGATCTTACATGAGGTCTTCAATGGTGAAATCAGAATCAAATCCTCAATTCCCACGAAATGATGTTCGCAATCGACATCTTCATTGTCAACAAAGTGGCTTTTCGACAAAACTCCTAATCAGTGCGCCTTAAATCCCTCCTTAGGGTTAGTATGGTAGGGGGATGAAAGAAAAAAGAAATTTGGTTTTAGGAAAAACTAAAAATATTTAATATATATATATATATATACTTATTAACTTCAATAATTCATAGAAATTTCAAATTGATTCTGATCAAAATGAAACAAAAGTCTTTGAACTTGCCTTGATGAGTTATATGTAAGTTTATATTCGTTTTTTTTATATTTTTAAATATTTATTTTCTAAGATTTTGGCATGTTTTTTGACACATTCTAATTCATATATGATTTAACAATCAAGGATGTTACACATAAATATTATAAGTATATGTTAATTGAATGTAATACATGTATAAAGATATATAAAAATAGAACTTGAAAATTATATTGATTAAACAATGTTTATAGGTATCATCATGATTATTACAACAATCAAAATTCTAACAATATAATAACAATAAACATAAATTAATAGATTTTTAACAAAATTTTTCAAAATGAAAGCAATAAAATCACCTTGGATCAACCAGCCCCTTTGATCGTCACTTATAGCCACTCACATTTCACACTTCTTATTATCTTATATGTATCCCTTACCAAAAAGATAAAAGACGTGATTTTCTCTCTATTTCATGATTGATGGCATCTTCTTATCTTTTTGGGAGCACTAGTTATTGTTGTGATGATTGCCTTTACCACACAAAGTAATGAGTGTTACTACATTTACAATGATTAAGACAAGTTGCATGCACAATTGTGTCTTTTTGAAGTTACTTGCCTGGGTGGATCCCTTATTATTATTTTTGTTGCCCAAATTTGTTGCAATTTTGGAGCTTTCAATTATATGATCTATCAGGTTTGTGCTATGCCACTTGTATATATATTCAAGTTCCTCTTAAAATTTTTCTAGGAGAATAACACAATTTAGAAAATGTCCTATCCTATTAATGGTTACCATTATGCAAACACTTGAACTTCTCTTCAAGTTTCAAAGAGATGCAAGCTTAAACCTTTTAACAATAGGTTTGGTATGTATTTTTATACATCTACAACTTGCTAATGCAAAATAAAATCCATAAAAACTTTGAAATAGAGTCACTAAGATAACTTGTATTTCTCCCATCACCATTTGGGTGATGCATCAATAATTCATTTCCTAGGATCCCATCCAATTATAGTTTCTAAGACATTTAGGTCCTAAAGTGTTTAAACAATTTTGAACTTCTCCCACCTTTTTTTAGAGATAATATTGATGGTAAATTATTTTACTAATGTTATTGAAATTGTGAATAACACCCAACCAACAACCTTATTGAAATGTATAGTTTGCCAATTCCCAAATTGTTTATTTGACATAATATAATAAAATAAGTATTGATGTGTCACTTTACTATAATGTGTGATGTAGGAGCATCTTTTGTTGGCTTACTATACACCTATTGGTGTCTGCACCAGTCTCATTCGAACTTGGAGTCGTACACGAGCCAAATCTTATTTTAATTAGTCATCTTTGTTAACCATAGGAGTCGACTACAATGTTCTATTTTTTACTATGGTTATCTCTGTTACTTTCTCTCTATTCATCCAAATATATTTCGTAGTACAATATGACATCATTAATGTCAATTCCTGTGCATGTTTCACTCGTTATCATTAGTCGTCCATCATCACCTGATCTTATGGTGCTCTTGATCGCTACTTTCTAGTGTCCCAACATCACCTAGTCACTCACCCTCTTTAGGTAATCCACAGCTCCCCGATCACCCACTATCGCCTGGCCTTCTGTCAACTACCACCCTCTAATCGTCGCTAACTCGTCCACTGCTAACATCCTGGTCTTATCGTCATTGACCTCCGATCGTCATGTTGCATGACTACATAATTTTTCTTATGTCATAATTTTTTTCATGTATTTTTATTTTTGTATTTAACATGGTTGATCTAGTTGGAGTTAATGTCATAAAATTTTAAAGATTTGTTTGGATTTTTAAATGATTTAACTCCAAAATAGTCTTTTCCCATATATTTTGTATTTAATGTGGTCGACTTATAATATCATGAAATTTTATAGATCTCTTTTAGATTTTTAAGTGATTTAACTTCATAATTATTTTTCTTATTTTTTTTATGCTTATGATATTTTCCAAATATATATTTTTCTTTATTTTTGTTTTCATGCATTAGATTTTCTTCATCTATAAATAAGATAGGCACCTTCATTGTAAAGTGATTGTTGATGAGTAAAATTTCTCTTATTTATGTGCCTTCACTTTTATGAGCAAAGTGTGTGTACCCAACTCTAGTTTGAGAGATTCTAACTTCTCTCCCTTGTAAAATACAAGGATCGAAGGTAAGAGACCTTCCACTGTAAGAGCTAGCAACTAACCAAACCCCTGTGAGAGACAAGAATTGAAGGAAAGAGACCTTCGACCAAGATAACTAACAATTAAATAAATTCTTACTTTGTCAACACTCATAAGTGTTCTCCTAACCAGTATCATTCTCAGCAAGATTCTAAATCTTAGCCTACCAACTTGTCACCCTTTTAAACCAATCTTCTTAATTAACCCAAACTACCAGCTAGTCATCCTTTTTCATCTTTGCTACTCCACATGCCAACTCTTACGGAACTATAAGACATCATTATAAAAAAGTGCACTCTTTCAACAACCTTTATTTTTTAGCAGTAATATAAAGTTAGAGTTATTCTTTTTCTATTAAAGTATTTTAGACAGAGTTTACCTTAATTCTCTATTTTATATATATGATATTGGATGTGAAAAACCTTTTTTTATAAGATTTATGTTATAACTTTAAAATACTAATCTTTGAATAATTCTAAAATATCACACATATTAGTGTATAATACTTCTATTTTTTTAATAATCTATTGAGTATCTTTAATATTATAAACTCTAAGTTAGATGTTATTAGAAGTTTAAATTTGTCTTATATCAATATGATATCACATTTTTTATTCTTTTCCATTTATATTTATGACAAAATTGATAATCGCTAATATATGATGACATATTAGAAGACTAATACTTTGCTAAAGTTATAAAGACAATCCCATATTGAGGTCCTTGATGAAATGAAGCATGGAACAAAACCATTGGAATGAAGGAAGTTTAACATTTTTAATACAAATGCATGTCATCTTAATTGTTGATTTATAACATTAAGTGTTATTCAATACATGATTTGGTTTTATACAATAAAGATCTAACTTTACACAATTTATGTATGCATGATTCCAAAAGCATGTTTTTTACATCTAGAAATTCAAAAAATAAGATTGCATTGTAAATAATATATTAATCAATCAAGTATGGTGATATAAAGTGTTTGAACATATTGCTAATTGGTTTCACAACCAAAGCATATGATCCAATTTGTCTGTCATATCACAATTTATCAAATATGTATTATTTATCCAACTAAAGACATTTTAGATGAGATCCTTCTTTTGTGCAATGCATTGTATTGCTAACATATCATCTAAGAAAATGTCATTCATCCTCAAATTAACAATCAATAATGGTTAGTAAGTGCAAAGAGAACAAACAATTTGCTCCCTAATTATTAGTATAACTAATTAGTGAAATGAATCACAAAATTTGGACAACAAGCTTTCAAGGTTACTAGAGTGAATTAAACAACGAGCCTAGTGATGTAATTGGGATATGCCTTTTTGACAATTTATTAGTTGAATACATAAGATATTCTTACAAACAACACTAATTACAAGCTCATGCAAAGACCTTTAACTGGTGTATGTAAAATATCTAAGAGATAATACCCAAGTTATCCTTAAAGAATGAATTTATATATCAATAGTTTGTTATTGATTGTATATATAAAACAACATGACTTTCTTGTTAACAATATACTTTTAATTTATAAGCATAACTTATATGTTCTTGTAATTGATTGTCATATTGTGTTTCCCGACAAGGGAACAAACTCTTATGGTAAATGCAAGTTGATTGATTACTTCAAACAAGATATTATCCTACACAAATGATTACCAATAAATGAAGATGTCAAATTTTATTTAAAGTAATATGTAGAAGAACCAAGAAATTCATGATAGACTTCTTCTAATTCAATGAGACCTTCTTGATGGAAAGTAATTATCAACTACAAACAATATATATAATCTCTAAACAATTCAAAAAAAAAATTAAATGAACTAATGAAAAGAAATTTCCAAAAGCTTTAAAATACCATCTTATCAATCTATGAGGAAACAAAAATGTGCATATGATTTCTTGTTGAGCTTGATCCTTTTGAATAATTCAAAAACAAAAGAAATAGGAATGCAAAGGTCTTGTTCCTTAGTTCTAATGGAGAGATCTTTTCTTTAACCTCAATAACATAAAGTGAGAAATATTTTCTTGTAATATTATTCAAGATGGAAAACAACAATTTGCAATCTTATAATCGATGTCTCAATTGTCACTTTTATTATGATTTGTTGCAAATAGGTTTCAATCTTTAGGAAGACAAAGATTCGTTACATGCAAAAGCATGCATCAATAGCAGATGCCTTAGCTTTTGAATAAGTCAAGTGGTATATAAGACAATAACTAGGATTAGTAAAAGAGACATAATAAAGATTGAATATATTATAGTTAGTCAATAGAACAATAAAAATATTAGCAATCGCAAATTGTTAAAAAATATTTTAAAAAACAAATATTTATAAAACAAAGTCAATCAAAGAAATGTGACTTGATGTAACCAATACACACAAGTCCAAAATTGTTTCATTATAAATTATCATTCGATATTCACGATGGGATTTTTTTAGAAGACAAAAGATATTAAATATTTAATAATTAGACTTTGATGTGAATTGTTCATTTCCATTATCACTTGAGTATAGGTACAAGAATAGGATCTTTGAAAACAATTTTAAATTCATAAAACTAAATGCTCTCAATTATCATCATTTCTAACAAATTCAAATATGAGATATCATGACAAAAATAAAAGTGTATTTAGTTTAATTATATTACTATATAACATAATATTGTTTAAAAATTTTAAGTATTTGACTCAATAACATTTTTAACAATTTATTAAAATTTATGATTTTTTTTACAAAAAAACCATCTAGATATTAATTCATATTCAAATAAAATTTATATATCAATAGTCTTAATTGTAAAAGTAAGAATAAAAAATAATTCAAATGATGTTAAGTTAAATTAAAATATATTAATGAATGTTAGATGATAATGATATTTAAATTAGAATAATATTTAGCAATTAATATTATAACAACTAAGTTTGACAACGCATTTTTTAAATATATTTCGGAGTAAACGATTCAAAGGTCCAAAAGGATGGCAACTTCAAAATAAATATTTTATAATACATCAAGGTTTAAAAAAAAAAAATTAAAATATTGATTTAAAATACGATTGGCAAACCTTCAGATGCTTCCTAAGGCTGCCAAACGCAATAACTCTGACTCAGTATATGAATGTTGCTTGGGCAGCATCTCTACTCTTACGTTGCAAAAAATATGCTTTTTTTTATTATTTAAATAAAATAAATAATTTTTTTCTATTTAAATTGGTCCGGATAACGGACGTTAAAAAGACCGCAGCATCGAACCACAAAGCTACATCAAAAGTTCCCATTTAGTTATAATCCTTTTTTCTCCACCATTGCCGGGTGTGGCCGTATTAAGAAATGAAATTAATTAAAGAAATATGATAAAAACTAATTAGTATGAATAAAAAAATTAATTAATTATGAGTCATATAATTGATCAAAATTAGTTATAAATAATAAGTTTGTGATAATAATGATCATATTTAGTTGAGTTATTAATTATTATAAGTTAGTTGTGATAAAAATTAATTTAAATTTAGAAGTTTTTTGAGATTATACATATATATAGTTGTAATATTATGTTTAACATGAATAAGTTGTGAAGAAGTTTTTGTTATTGTTTCTATCTTATTTATCTTCTACCTTAAACTCCTATTATTATTTAGAGTACTTTTTTGACAATAAATTGGTACTATAGCGTAGGAAAATGTCTCAAAAAGATGATGAGTAATGTATTTTCTATCTATTGTCTTACTAATAATTATGATTGTTGAAATACATATATAAAAATATTATTTTGGAGTTAATATATTTTGAAGATAGTTGATTAAACTTGTGAAACAAAATATGTTACAACTTTTA
Source organism: Vanilla planifolia (assembly GCA_023846275.1). Taxonomy (NCBI): domain Eukaryota; kingdom Viridiplantae; phylum Streptophyta; class Magnoliopsida; order Asparagales; family Orchidaceae; genus Vanilla; species Vanilla planifolia. The sequence goes on from CM043868.1 coordinate 28,359,386, forward strand.
CTTGTGTCAGTCATGCTATATTGCTTTGAAAATTGTTAAAAGAGATTCAAATGGTGTAAGATAATGTTATAAAAATTTATTTTGATAATAAACATGCTATTGCTTTAAGGAAAATCTAATATATCACACAAGGAGCAAACATATTGATATTTGTTTTTATTTTGTTCATAAGCATGTGAAGAATAGAAGCGTAAAGTTAACTTATGTAAAAAATAAAAGATAAAGTTGCTAACATTTTTATTAAATCATTTGGGGTGAACCTTTTCAACAAATTCAAAAACTTATTTGAAATTATAAATAGAAGAAAATTAATTTTAAAATGAGGTGTTAGAAAATAAACTTAATTAAAAAATATAATTAAAACTAGTTTGCATGAATTAAGTATTTAAAGAATTACTGACTTATAATCAAAATTGGCTATGAGTCATGTAATTGGTCAAAATTAATTATGGGTTATGAGTATATGATAGTAATGATTCAAATTTTGTTTAGTCATTAATTATAATAGATTAATTGTTATCAAAATTAGTTTCAATAAAAAAAAATTTAATGTTATATCTACATAATTGTAACATTACATTTGACATGAATAAGTTATAAGTTTTTGTTATTTGTTTTATCTTTTATCTTAAGCTTGTATTATTGCTTAGAGTACTCTTCTGACAACAGACCATAGCCACTGTCATTACCACCGCCACAGCCTCCTCTTCCGGCTTGGTCAAAAAAATAAAGATTGAGATCCTGCCTTTCATCCGCCACAGCCGCATGGAGCGCCTCTTCCACACAAAATCGATCCCCGCCTGTGTTGAACCCCACACCGGCGTCTCCTACCACGACGTAACCATCAATCCTTTCACCTGCCTCTCCGCCCGACTCTACCTCCCTCCCACCGCCGTGATCTCCCGCCAAAAAGCAACCCATCGTCATGTACTTCCACGGCGGCGGTTTCTGTTCTTTCACCGCCGCGTCCGCTCCCTATCACAATTAGCTCAACTCCCTTGGGTTCGAGGCCGACGTCATCGCCGTCTCGGTCAACTACCGCCTCGCCCCGGAGCACCCTCTCACCGAGGCGTACGACGACCACTGGGAGTCGCTCCTCTGGCTGACCAACGAATGCCCTGGCCTGGACCGCTGCCGAGAGGAGTCCGGTGACTTCGGATATTAATAAAAATATGCTTTTTATTTTTTTATTCCTACTTTAAAAACATCAAACAACTTATCAGATAAATTATACATGTGGCTAAATGCATATTCACGCTAAGATTTTATTGGAAGATCGATATATTAAATATTTTATTCATTTAAGTGTAAGTGTAAGTATAGAATCTTTAAAAATTATATTAAATTCATAAAATTAAATACTATAGATTATCATCATTTCTTGTAAGTTCAAAGTTCAAAAACAGGATAAAATAACAAAAATAAAATAGTATTAATTCAATTATATTACTATATAGCGTAATATTTATCAAGTATTTGGTTCGATAAAATTTTTAATAATTATACTAAAATTTATGATTTTTTTTTACAAATAACAGCATCTAGATATTAATTCAAATTCAAATAATATTTGTATATCAACCATCATAACATTAAAAAAAACAAAGTTATCTCAAAAACATTAAGTTAATTAAAAAAATATTAATAAATTTTAGATGATAATGACATTTAAATTAGAATAATATCTAGCAATTAATATTATATCAATTAAGTTCAACAACGCACACTTAAAATATATTTCAAAGTAAACCATTCAAAACTCCAAAAGGGTTGGCAACTTCAAAATAAAGATTATTTAACAATATTGTCTGAAAGCCATGTTGGAAAAAAAAAAAATTAAAACATTTATTTAAAATGCCAGCGAAAAATTCTTTTCACCGGCATTCAAACACTAAACTCTGGCTTATTAGATGATAGTTTACCGGGCGGCATCTCTAACCGAAGAGATGCCTTTTTATTTTATTTTTTAAAAAAAGAAATTTTTTTTTAATTTAAATTTGTCCGCATAACAGACATTAAAAAAAACGCAGCATAGAACTATAAAGGTACATCAAGAATCCTCAGCTCATCCCCACAGCTACACCACCACCAACATTTAGTTATAATCCTTTTTCTCCACCAATGGCGAGTGTGGCCGTAGCCCCAAGCACCGCCTCCGCCGCCGCCTCCGGCTTGGCCGAAAACATAAAGATTGAGATCCTGCCTTTCATCCGCACCTATAACAGCGGACGAGTGGAGCGCCTCTTCAATACAAAATTGATCCCCGCCTCCGTCGACCCCCGCACCGGCGTCTCCTCCCACGACGTCACCATCAATCCCTTCACCCGTCTCTCCGCCCGCCTCTACCTACCTCCAACCGCCGTGATCTCTCCAGGTCCCTCCAAAAAACTACCCATCGTTATGTACTTCCACGGTGGAGGCTTCTGCTCCTTCACCGCCGCGTCTGCTCCCTATCACAATTACCTCAACTCCCTCGCGTCCGAGGGCGACGTCATCGCCGTCTCTGTCGACTACCGCCTCGCCCCGGAGCACCCTCTCCCCACTGCCTACGGTGACGCCTGGGAGGCGCTCCTTTGGCTGACCAACGGATGCCGTGGCCTGGACCGCCTCCTAAAGGAGTCCGGTGACTTCGGTAGGGTCTTTCTTGCCGGAGACAGTGCCGGGGCAAACATAGCCCACAACGTTGGGATGCGACTGGGGGAGAAAGGTATGGAGGTGGAAGGGATCGCACTGGTGCACCCATTCTTTTGGGGAAAACGTGCAGAGAGGAGGACGATGTCGGCGTTCAGGGCGGAGGTCTTCGACGTCCTGTGGCCATTCGTGTGCCCGGAGAGCGACGGCCTTGACGACCCGAGGGTGAATCCTTTGGCGGATGGTGCACCGAGTCTGGCGGGGCTGGGGTGCAGGCGGCTGTTGGTTAGCGTGGCGGAGAGGGATTTGTTTAGGGAGAAAGGGGTGGCTTACTTGAACACGTTGAGGGGAACTGGATGGGGGAGGGAGGCGGAGCTGTTTGAGACCAAAGGGAAGGATCACGTCTTCCATGTGTTCCGGCGGCCGGACGAGAAGACAGCGGAGCTTATGCGGCGTTTGGTGGAATTCTTTAAAGACAAGAACAGGCAGCCAGAGAGAGATGGATGCTCGCTTCTCTAGGGTTGCATGGGGAGTTCAAATTGCATGAATGCACACATGCATGGCAATTCAAGATATATATATATATATAAAGAGAGAATAATTATTGCATGCTTGCACGCATGCATGGGTAATGCATGATGTAACGTTATTACGTGATGTTGATTGCCTCGACATAAAGTCGAATGCTAAAAATAGCATGCTTTCAATGAGTACATCAAAGATTACCAGTTTTGATAATAATTAATAAATATTTTGAAATATATGAAACGATTTGAATATTACTAATTTTATAAAGCACTCATGAAGTTGATTCTATAGGTTATAAATTTAATAAATTTGGAGTAAATATGAATTTTTAAGAATTTTTAAACATTTAAAAGAGGTCAAAGAATATTTTATATAAAAAGTAACAAAATAAATTATAAAAATTCAAAATAAAGCTAAAATTAATATAAAAATATGAACAAAAGATTTGAAGAATAACACATAGTCGGATCACTTAATATTATTTTGTAAGAAAAATGGAAATAATATGAGTTAGAATAAAGATGGATTTCTAATATGGTGGATTTAGGTATGAATAAGAGGAGAGTGATAGAGGGAGAGAGTGACAGAGAAAAAAATTTGATATAATATCCTTATATTTAATCAAGATGAAATATTTAAAGATGAATTGAAAGAAGATCCTAAGAAAATGTATTATTAATGTTTCTTAATAGATAAATAGAATGAAAAAAATTTAAAGATAAATTCAAAATCTTAAACTCAAAATATATATTTTTTAAATAAAAAATTTTGTTTTAATCTTATTTAGAAAGATTTGAGGATATGGTTTGAGGAGTTATGTATGATATTTTTTTGGAATCAGACTTATGTGACATTAGTTATACTGCTATACATTGGTGTCATTATAGCAATGTTTCATGAATTGATCAGATAGTCTAATTTCTTATATCAAATGGTCTAATTGAGCAAAAAATGTCAAAGGTTTAAGATAATGATTAATTGAATGGTTCAATGTTTATAGAATGGTTCAATCTTCAATCAAATTGTTAAATATTTATGAAAATTTGTGTAAAAAGAGAAAATAAAAGGAAGAGTTTATGGCGATTTATTTAAAGAAAATGTAAATATTTTGAAGAGGAAATTTGATTAAGAAGTTATAATTATATAAAATATATTATTTCAAAAAAATTTACAAAAAAGAGAATTAAACTATGAGCTTCAAGATAGATAGAATTGAATCAATAACTTGTTGCATTTAAATTGCTCAAGCATGCTTATGATATTATGTTTTGCTTCTTATGAATATTGTATTTATGATATCATTTAACATATGAACTATTACTAATGATGATGATGTTGTGATGTTTCATGCTCCTAAAATTCCAATGCCACTATTTTATTTTGTATGATTATAAAATTTATTATCAATTATTTGTGCATTTGCATTGCTAATAGCATTAAAAGAATGATGGAAATTGGCTAATATATGAAGCGAAAGAGCTAAATTGAATGTGAAATAATATTAGTATGCAAATAAACTAAAATTATATGATATTTTCTTTTTTTTTATTACACATACACAAGCTTGGGCTATTTGTTATGGTTTTGACTGTCATCTTTGTTAGTAGAGTAAAACATTCACAAACTTATAAAGTAAGAGAATAAGTTAAAAATATCAACAAAGAAAATATATTTAACATATCAAAATAACTCATTTGATGATATAAGGATTGTAAAAAAATGGGCAAAACACTCTCAATCTGAGAAAAGGTATGTTGGTAAAGGGTGATGTTGTATAAATTAAAAATAAAGCCAATTAAACAAGAAAAATGACAAGAAAAATAATTATTAGTTGCATTGGTTTATAGTCTAATATTATTTCACATGTTTTTTCTATTTGTGTGATTATTTTTTTTAGTTTATAATATTTATTGTTTTAGCTTTTTCTTGCTAAATTATTTTTGGCTCGTACTTTATTTATTTTCCTTGCTTTCAAGTTTACTTAATGCATTACATGAGGTTAAGATAAAAAACAAGAAGTAATTCACATAGTTTGTCACTAGTTGCAAACTTTGGGTGTTTGTATGTATATGTTCACCAACTATGTTAATGACATTTTGGATTTAAGTGGTTGTGATGATGATATTTAACTTATTATGACATTTTGGATTTAAGTGGTTGTGATGATGATATTTAACTTGTTATATTTCACTATTATATGATCATAGTTTTTATCAAAAAATTGTTTTTATTTATTAAGAAACAATTTGAAAGATATATGGTTGCCTTTTCTTATTAACTTGTGTAGGAAAATTTGTCTTTCTTATCAAGAGAAAATCAGCTCAAGACAAAAACTAAGGGAGGCAAGGTTGAAGATATAGCTAGGCAAAGTTGACCAAAGAGGAACTACCTAAGAAAAAACTGCTACTCGACAAGATCGTGGCAATTAATTGCTTGTTATAGTAGTGAGAAGCTTTCCAATAAAGTTCTTAGTACTAATGAGATCATTAATTCAATCTAAGGATATTGGGCTAGTCAAAGCAATGCAAAAATAAAATTGACTAGAAGTTGGACCAGAGGATCAAGGTGATTTCAAAGACCTTTAATAAAAACTAACTTTTCATATGAATAATCTTATGAATAATTTGAAATGAAATTATGGCAAAATGTTTATGTTTAAACTTTCTTCTAAAATATAAGACTTTCAATTTATCTTCAATTTATAATATAGTTTCAACTCTAACACTCACTTTTGTCTGTAAAAAAGATCATGCAAGCAATAAAAATCATTAAAAAATGTAAGACATTTTGCCCATTTAAAAAGAACACTCAAGGAAGGGGCAAATCCTCTACACTACCATCAAGTGGTTGTAGAACAACACATGCACCATGAGAAGTTTATATGTTGTGGTGCAATCAAGATAATAAAATGTGAGTGATGATAAATTTTCAATATACATGTACTGCAAATCCTTTAAGTTCTTTCTCTAAATTAGAAACTCCACTAAGCACATAACTCATTGTTCACCCTCTACAGTAAAGTCTTAAAAAAGGTGAAGAGCTTGAATCGAAGGAAGACAATAGATCAAGGATAAGATAAAGGTGATGTTGATAAAGGATGATGTTGTATAAATTAAAAATGGAGCCAATAAAACAAGAAAAATGAAGGAAAAATAAGTATTAGTTACATTGGTTTATAATCTAATATTATTTCACATGTTTTTTCTATTTGTGTGATTATATTTTTAGTTTATAATATTTATTTATTTAGCCTTTTCTTGCTAAATTAGTATTGGTTCATACTTTATTTATTTTCCTTGCTTTCAAGTTTACCTAATGCATTACATGAGGTTAAGAGAAAAAACAAGAAGTAATTCACATAGATTGTCACTAATTGCAAACCTTTGGGTTTTTGTATGTTTATATTCACCAACCATGTTAATGATCTTTTGGACTTAAGTGGTTGTGATGATGATATTTGACTTGTTATATTTCACAGTTGTATGATCATAGTTTTTATCAAAAATTTGTTTTTATTTATTTGTATAAGGAAACAATTTGGAAGATATATAGTTGCCTTTACTTGTTAACTTCTACTAGGAATTTTGTCTTTCCTATTAAAAGAAAAGATGAAAACTAAGAGAGGCAAGGTTGAATATATACCTTGACAAAGTTAACAAAAGAGAAACCTAAGAAAAAAGTGCTCACCAAGATAAAAGTAAGGGCAATTAATTCCTTGTTAAACTAGTTAGAAGCTTTCCAATAAAATATTAGTAGCTTTACTAGTCAATATTTTATACTTGTGTAAGTCTATACACTTTCATCATCACAAGAAAGCATGCCCTATGCCAATTGAGTATTAGGAGGATTACATTAGATGGGTGACCTTTTTTTGTGATTATAAAAGAATTTTTAAAAAATATTTTTAAAAAATTGTTTAATATAAGAGCAAAAGAAATGTTTTGTAGATTATTGAAATTGATGAAATAAATGAGAAAAATATAATTTAAAAAATTCTAAACAAAAGATATCTATTTTTTGAAAATGAAAGCATGACTAAATGGACAAATGCTATTGTTACCATATAAAGTTGTCCAAATTATTTCAATATTATATAATAAAATATTTATCAATAATGCTCATATATAATTTTCTATTATGACAACAACTTTTTCCATAAATAAATGTTAAATAAAAGACTTAAATAAAAATGTCATGTTCAAGTTCCTTATTATTTTGTATTCCTACCATTAAAAAAATCCAATAACTCATCAAATATATTATACATATGGCTTTGGATGGTTTTTTTTTTTTTTTTTAAGAAGGATATAATATTATTATATCAGAAAAGCCCCAGTACAAAAGCACCCATACGATCCTCAAGGGGGATCGAAGGTGAAGTCGGACAACATAAGCTTCAGCAAAGGTTTAGGGATAGGATCCCCCAGGACCCAAATGAACTCCCTGCGACAAGCCTCCCTTGCGATCCAGTCAGCCGGCGCATTCCCACGCGGCGAACCTGGGTGAACCGGAGAGCCTCCAGACCACTGGCATACTGGAACTCCCGAGCAAAAACCCCCGTCACAGGGGGATGGGCAATCATGTCGCGCACCTCCTGAAGAGCCAGTATCGAGTCAGACTGGATCTCCACAGCCCTGTACTGGGGAATGATTTCCCGCATCAGGTCAAGAGCCAAAAGAATAGCATGGGTCTCCATCATGTCCACAGAGTGGGACAGCCTCCGCTTGCCAGCAGCCAGAAGAGGGTTGCCCATACAGTCCCTCACAATCATGCCCAAACCAGCCACAGAGTCACCAACCGCCGCATCGCAATTCACCAATATCCAACCTGTGGGGGGAGGAATCCAAAAGCTCGCAACTAGCAAGTCCGAGGACCTGCGCAGATTCCCGCTGGACAGAGAGGACGGATAAGAGTGTCGGTTGAAACTCAGGTGAGCCTCGAGCAGGATGGTGCGGATGAAAGAGGCCGGGCGACCGGCCAAGTTGTTGTGTTTGGCGAAATTTCTATTGAGCCAGATGTAATACATCGTCGTAGCAAGGATCGCTGCCACCCACGGCCCATTCCCCTGGCGTGCCCCCGGCGAGCCGATAAATCGGAAAAGCTGGTCGGTGAATTGGAGAGCGGCCCCCGTTGACTGAGGGAGCCCGGTCAACGCCCCGCTGATGGAGCAGTCCGCCCAAATTAGTTGGGCCCGCGGGCAACCCCAGGCCATATGTTGCAGCGTCTCTTCCCCCCCGCTGCACAGCCCGCAGGCGGGATCATGGCTGATCCCGCGGCGAACCAGCCAGTCCGCCGTCGGCAAACAATTCCCGGCAGCCCGCCACATGAACAGGCGTACCCGCGGCGCCACCCTCAGCTTCCAAATTCCACGCATAACCTCCAGAGGCCGTCTCCCCTCACGTCCGCCGCCTCTCCGAACACTGCATACCACGCTCGAGTAGATCCGGCCACCATCCGCGCGGGCCTTTTCGGTGTGCACCTGGCAGAGAACATCCTGAGCCGAGTGCGTCGCACGCGGAAGATGCAGGATGCGGTTAATGATCTCCTGGCTGGCCCACGTGCGAATGAGCTCCAGGTCCCAGTTGCCTGCCGCCGAAATGCACTCGGCAACGCTGGTAGGCCACGAGGAGTTGACGTTGATGAAAGTCGGCCAGCCGCACAGGGGGAGCCCAAGCCAGTTATCCTCCAGGAACCGTACCGCCCTCCCGTCCCCGATCCGCCATACAAACACAGATAAGGCCTCCGGCATCGCCCTCATCACCATCTTGCACATCGGGGAAGCGCTGCGGGGGGTACGCATGAGGGGATCATCCAGGCAGTACTTCCTCCTCATCACCTCCACCCAAAGAGTGGAGTCTCGGCCAAGAATCCGTCTGCACCCATCCATATAAAGAACACGGTGCCAGACACGGAGGTCCCGAAGGCCGAGCCCACCCACATCTTTAGGCAGCGTAATACATTCCCAGGCCGCGTAGTGTATCGCCTTGCTAGCGTCTTTCCCTCCCCATATGAATGTCCTGATCCGCTTCTCCATGGCCTCGATGACGCCCGCCGGCACCGCGCAGTGGCGGAGCACGTGGCCGGGGATGGCACACAAAACCGAAGAGGCCAGAACCACTCTACCCGCGAGCGATAGAGGCCTGACCCTCCAGCTCATCAACCAAGCATCCAGCCTCTGAAACAAAAAGCTGAGATCAGCCGCGGACAGTCTCTGCGCCGTGATGGGAATACCCAGATAAGAGAACTCCCGGCCCTGCTTGATTTGCAGCTTGTTCGTGATCACCCGCGCCTTCGTCCTACTAAGCCTGGGGTTAAAGACGACCCTGGACTTTGCCAAGTTGACGCACAGCCCAGCAGCCCCCTTGAAAGCATGCAGAACGCTACGGATGGCCCTCGCAGCCTCGCGAGTAGCAGGGGCATACAAGAGGACATCGTCAGCGAACAGAAGATGCGAGATAGACGGCGCGTGCCTCCCCGGCCGGAACCCCAGCAGCTGCCGATCCTCATATCTTTTAATCATGCACGACAGGAGCTCGGTGGCCATAACATAGAGATAGGGCGACAGAGGGCAACCCTGCCTGAGCCCCCGTTTCGCGACCACCCACGGGAGGCGAGAGCCGTTGACGAGGACGCCATATCTAGGGTGACAAATGCAGGCCTTCACCCATTGGCGCCAAATGGGGGGAAACCCCAACGCCAGCAGCATGTCAAGGATGAAATCCCACCGAACCCGATCGTACGCCTGCTCCATGTCCAGCTTCACGGCCATAAGGCCAGTGGCCGCCGTGCAGGAGCGCATCTTTGCCGCCATCTCCTGCGCAATATAGATGTTGTCGGATATGCTACGTCCGGGAATGAACGCGGCCTGCTCACGGGAGATGAGACCAGGCATCACCGGCTTCATTCTGTCCACCAGAACCCTCGCCACCGCTTTGTATACCGTGTTGCACAGGCTGATAGGTCGGTAATGTTCCGGCCTGCAAGCCCCCGGCTTCTTAGGAATTAAAACCACGAGAGTATCCTTCCAGCCCTCCGGCAGCTTCCGCTCCTCAAAAAACGCCATAACAGCATTAATCACATCGGCCCCAGCGATCTTCCAGTATCCATGAATGAACTCCGCCGTGATCCCGTCACTTCCCGGGGCACGGTTGCGTTTGATGCTCCTCAAAGCCCCCACCACCTCATCTACTGTGACGTTCCTCCCCAAGGCATTCGCCTCCGCCGGGCTCACCCTTCTCTGCAACGGGGTTACCATCGGCAGAACCCCTTGATCACCACACCTCCACTTGCGATCGAAGAACTCCAAGAGGGCCATCCCAATGCCATCAGGAGAGACCACCTCCGTTCCGTCATCCCCTTTGAGCATAGAAATCCGGTTAGACCTGGCACGCGACAAGGCCATGTTATGAAAAAACTTCGAGTTGCCGTCCCCGACATGCGCCCAATGAGCCTTGGCCCGCTGCCACCACCACTGCTCCTCTAGCTCGCCGCCCCGGTGGAAAGCGGTGATCAAGTCCCCAAGACGATCGTGCTCCTCCGCCGAGAGGTCCCCCCTGGATTCCCTATCTTGCAACTCCTCGATAGCCCGCAGCAGCTCTCTGTTCCGGTCCCCCAAGTTGCCCACCTCAACCTGACTCCAACGCTGTAAGGCCTTCAGGGAACGTCTGAACTTCGTCGTGACCATCTCCATAGGGTTGCCACAGGCCCACCTCTTCCACGCCTTAAGCACGACACCATGGGACTGAGGGTAACTGAGCCACGCACTCTCGAACATGCTTCTGCAAGACTTCGGCCGCAAGCCCGTATCACCCAGACGGAGCAGCACCGGGCAGTGATCAGACCCAAGGCGACTGAGGTGCTGCACCGAGCAATCCGGAAACCCATTCAGGCCCGCCGGGTTAATCAGCACTCGGTCAAGCCTTTCCCATATGCGCGCTCCCCCCTTCTTCCCATTACACCAAGTGAAACGGTTGCCGATGAACCCCAGATCCTCCAGTTGAGTGTCCTGCATGAAGTCAGCGAATCCCTGCTGGTCACGACCATACACGAAGGGCCTCCCGCCCCTCTTCTCCGCCTGAGCCATGACCAGATTCAAATCCCCCGCCACCAGGAGGGGGTAGTCGCCACCGTGAGATGAGCGGATGACCTCCCAAATGTCCTGTTTCCGCTGGTAGTCCCTAGGCCCATACACGAAGAAACAGTCAATCGAGCAGCTTGGCCTAGGAAATATCAAGCAAGCCACCAGGTGAGGGGACGCCGCCATAATCGAAATTTGGATCCCTACCCTCCACAACAGAATGATGCCCGCCGATAAACCCATCGAAGGTTGGGCAGCAAAAGTCCATTCCCTCCCCAGCAGCCAGTCCGCATCACTCCGGCCGAACGACTGCACCTTGGTCTCCATCAGCACCACCAGGTCCACCATCTTCTCACGCACCAAACGCTTCAAGTAGCTCCGCGAGCTGCCCTTCTTGACTCCCCGAATATTCCAGATGATAATCTGCATGAAATAAACCTCCGTACCGTGCTTCCATGCACCCATGCACCTCCGAGTTCCAGCGCTCAGCCCCGACCCGCTGAGCCGCCGCTGTGCCCCACGAAGCACAGCCCAAGGGGGTGCCCGATCATGTATTGGCCCCCGCATGACTAGGCCTACTCTCTCCCTCCAGCTCCTTCCCCCTCTCAGGTGGAATGACTCTGCTCCCGACATTCCCCGTCGACCTGCCCATTGGCATTACTCCCACCGAAATGCGCTTCGAGCCCCACCTTCTTTGACTTGTGCTTCCCCCCGGCTGCGGTGCCCAGCGAACTCTGCTTCTGCCCCGCGCTCTGGACATGGTGTCCGTGCCCCTGACCCTGCTGTCGCCCCGGGCCATGCTACCAAAGCCAGTACCCGGATCCCGAACTCGCCCACCAGCAAGGGCAAACTGGCCTGACCTCTTGCGCTGCACTAACGTCCATGGCCCCAGGCCCTGTTCCTCTATTCGAGAATCCCTTGCCATCCCAGCACCCCCGTCCGTCACTTTAGGTTCCTCCACCGCCACAGGCCCACTCCCTTCCTGCCCCTCCCCCATCTCCTCTAACATCCCCACAATCCTTTCCCCCACCTGTAGGGACCCCCCACGGCACTCAGGCACCGTCACCCCTTCGTGGCATTGACTCTCCAGGTGGCCCACAAGACCACACCGGAAGCATATCCTTTGCAGCCCCTCATACGCGAAGCTTTGGTATACCCTGCCAAAATCCCCATTCAGCCACACTCCCGGCTTAAGCCGCTTCGAAAGGTCGACGCGCACACGGACACGCGCGAACGACGACCGCTCCATGCCGGCGGTCCAGCCATCCAGAAGAAACGGGTCTCCGATAGCCTTGGCGATGCGAATGATGTTGTCAACATCCCAGTAGACTAGGGGAAGGCCCGGTAGCCTGACCCAAATTGGTGCCCTCATCACCGATGCCGACCTGGGGCTGAACTCAGGTGTCCAGTGGTCCAATCCCAAAGCTTGTCCGGCGACCTGCCACGGGCCACCTAGCCAAACCGCGTTACGATCCTGCTGGGACACAAAATGCAGACAGAAACAGTTGGAGGAAAGATCGAAGACTTTGAACTCCTTGTAGTGTCCCCACCGCTTGAGCAGTACCCTCGCTATGACGTGAAACGGAAGCATGGGTCCATAGATACGACCAACTAAATCAAATTGATGGAAGACAATCCGCCTCCTACAAGCATCCTGAGCCATCAGAACATCGCCTCCCTCCACGTAATCTGGGATCTCCGCCGCCCTAGCATTGACGTCGATATCCACCGGCCTCAGATGCGACACCACCCCGCTATTGAAGCCCGTAGGCGTATTCGTTGTGAGAACATCCTTAAAGCTCCCCAATTTGACTCCATTGGCATTTACTTCCACCGCCCCCGGGATCCCATCGCTTGGAAGAGCCTCCTTCCCTTTCCTCTTCGTCTCCAGAGACTTGCTCTCCCCTTCGTCTTCCATGACAATTCCTGATGTATCCCTAGCCTCCAATGGCCCCTCCACATCCCCCTGCTCCTTCTCCGCACAACCTTCAAAGCCCCTGTCCTCCGCAACGTTAGACTCAGCAAGTCCCTGGGCCGTGCCACCGACCTCCCTAGAACCGCCCTTCACCCGTGCCGCGACTCCCTCCCGAATGGGAGACGAGCTCCCAGAATTCTGTGGTCGCCTGCTGCTCCGCCTGACGTGACTCCCCGCCATTTTTGTCAATCTAGGGCTGCAGGACCTCCCCCCCAAAGGTCGGGGACGAAATGGTCCCGTGCCCCGCGGGTAGAAGATCCAATTAGTCCGGAACTAGCACCCCGCGCCAACCGGATACTGTTCAAATTCAAATCTTCGATTTTACGAATATTCAAATAATAATCGGGCCCACCACCTGAACGGTCGCCACGTGCAGGAATCACGCGTTGACCAGATCACGGACCACCGGCGCCGCCGACGAACACCGTCCCAGTTGTCACCAAGCTTTCAACCTCCCCTTCCTTCGCCGTAAACCGTTGGAAGCTGGCAACAGCACGCTGTCCACCACCGCCAATCCGCCTTGTCGAGCCTTCCGATTGCAACGCCCCTCCCAACTGACTGTTGCTAACGCAGGCCCCCAAACCGCCACACCCGTACTCCCGGCACCAGCCCCGGAGGCAAGCACCCGGATGTGGCCCGACCACCACACCCGGCGCTCCTCACGTCGCAAGCCCCAGACGCTTCGCTCCTTTGCTCCTTCGCAATGGCTTTGGATGGTTGATGTATTGGTGACAGCTTAATCTAATCACCAAACTATTTTAACTAATCCTAGGGTTAAGCATTGTTAGTTGCCTAACAATAGATTAGCTCAACTGGATAGTTAAATCAAATGGCCAAAATATAATACATTTTTTCAATTCATCATTGCTAAGATGATTCCATTACTAAAAGTAATGTTTGAATGGAAATGATTTTCTACTACTGAAGCAATATTACAGTAAGAGTCCCTTGTCATTTCTAAAACTTTTTTAAGACCTAGGTGATGAAATTCCAAGTGAATATTTGCTATTTCTCTTTTGTAAACCAACTTGTTTCTTCTTATCTCCCTTTTGTAAACCAATCTAACTACAATAAAGAATAATGTTTATTGCTATTATTATAATAAAAATGACGAAAACAACAACAACAAAAAATCTTATCAAGCATTTTCAATGAATAAATATTATTTTTTTTTCCTGTAAGAGACATTAATTTTACAAAGTGCAGCAACTGTACAATGGCAGGCTATGTGAATATTTGCTGGATGACGGTCTCTGCGTTTCCGTTGTACTGCAGTAGAAGATGGATAGCATCGGCTCTTGGTAAGGCCAGGAACTCCTGCAATGCATTTTTATACACAAACAAGGGGTTAAAATGCAGAAAAATGAATGGAATACTATGGATGTGAGAGATGCCTTGAATAACATGGACTCCACAAATGGCATGGAGAATTATTAAAGATGACGGTTCAAAAAGAAAATTCTACACAAGTGTTCCAGCTTGTGCATGATTCAAAAAGACAGTTTTTTTTTTTCCAAGTATATACCAATTGTTTGATATCATGGATAGAATTTGTTATGTGACCATATCAGAGAACATGAACATAAGTATGCTCAGTTGTCATGAAAGAAACATTAGGCATAAATCGAGATAAAAAGAGATGTTTCAATTGAAAAAATATTAACTTATTCTTATCTATTACTACCCCTCCAAAAAGTCATTTGTATCCCACACAGACTTTCTCATCAAAATATCTTTGGCTTTTACGAATGATGTTGGGAAGGAGAATCTCGTCATTTCCTCCTAGAAGCTCTCCCACCACACCTAACCATTTTTTTTTTTATTTTTATTTTTTTTTATTTTTTTTTTTTTTATATACAAACTTCCTCTCGGACACAGAATTTGTCATACACTTGTGGATAGATACACATCATCTCAACTCAATGAATAAAGGTCATCAGTAGTATATTAAGATCTCAATTTATTGTAACTTTGATGTGTATAGATAATCTCTCGCTTAACATAAGCGTTCAATCAGATCAAAAAATGGATGCTTAATACTATCAAGTATCCCCCTATTAATACTGCTCGATTATGGTAGACAAACACGAAGGATTTAAAGACCATGATAACTAATTGATCCTGCTCCAGCCTCTAGCCTTAATATCACTTCACATGGCATCTATCACTTTGGTTAAATTAGAATCAATACACTAGTGAATGAACTTCTTTCAATCCAAATGCTCAAAAATCCTAACTTCTAGCGCATCTTATATTAGGCAACTCACATATTTAGAGAACATTTTCCTACGAGTATGTTTCCAGAACACAGATCGCATCCATAACATATAAAATAGCTCAAGAACAAATGAACTAATTAGAAGACTAATATTTTAGCCGAAAAAAACTGAGCAAAAATCACAGCAACACAATAGAAAACAAGTTCAAGTCAAAGACCAAGAAGTCCAATTATGAAAACTACACACAAATGCCACAAGAGGTTTAGCAAAAAGTCAGTATACAAATATGAAAGATTTTCAATTCGTTGCATTGATTTATAAAACATCAGATACAGTTCCCTACGAAGCCTTATAAATCATATGGAAAAAGTGAATTGCGTTGCACATATTAGAAGTTATTCAACGCATTTGCATCCAGCATTTAAGTGCATTTGCTACCAATGAAGATTGACTAGGACTTCCATTGGATTTGGATTCACAGGGAGTCAGCTATAACTCATCAATTTGAGTCACTAAACATGTTTTCTTGATCAAGCATATCAATATTTGAGTTGTTTTCTTCTTGTGAAAGATAGAACTACAGAAAAATCTGAAATGAGGCTTATATTTGAGCTTCTGATGATGGAGCATCAGGCCCGTAGCTGAGGTGTTGAAACAAGACCACGTCAGTACACAGCAACTGCCACGTAATGCAAAGAGCATGGACAAGAGTACAGATTTGGGCAATTAAGTAAGAGAGTTTGATGAGATATTCAAATTTATTAGAATTCTCTTTTAAGATCTCTATGTATTTAAAAAATTTAGAGTAATTACCTATTAATTTGATCATATTACGAAATGCTCATTTAATCCCACATAAAGACATCAATTTTTAATCATCCCATGATCATTGATTTCTTTTATTTCTTATATTTCAATATTTTAAATATATTAAAATTTCAATGAACTTAACTAGACTCGAGCAATATCAAACTTATGCAGGCTTGCTTATTTGAAGTCTTATTTGTTTAACTTTATTTCAAATGAACTATAATTGAGTAAACTTATGGGATTAAATGGAGCGAAATCATTAAGCACCCTTAGCAAGAAGCCACTGTGTGATGCAATTTATTGCAGAGATCACAATGGTTACTATCGTGATTTGTTGGGGCCTAGTACTGGAGAGGATTTTGTTGTAGGCCAAGATAGCATTATGACTAAAGTATGCATTTTGGAGGTCAATCTACTTGTTATCATGCAAACGGTTCAAAAATAATGCTCACTAGGGCATGATTCAAAGGCAAAATGGGATCACAAATAATGTAGTTAGGGGGATGTGAATGCGAGCACCTCCAAGCACTAACAAGAATATCCAAGTCTAAAAGGACGTGAGGATAGCGAATCTCGTCGCCTCCCCTCACTCTCTCTTTCCAACAAACACACACTATGACCAGTGTGCATACTCTTCTGAAACAATGCAAGTGTTTACAAGTTCTCAATGTGCAAATTACAGCGATTATTCAAGGAGTAAAGGCTTGTGATAGTGGCGTTTCTTCAAATGAGTGTAAATACCTTCTCTAAGAGCTACACAAATAGATTACTAAGGCCATTCACCAAAAAATTCAGAAGCATGATTCTCTCTGGAATTGGCAGCAATAGTTTTTGCTTTGAAAATATGGAGGCATTATCTCTATGGAGTGAAATGTGAAATATTGACAGATCATAAAAGCTTGAAATACATTTTTAATCAGAAAGAGTTGAATCTGAGACAGAGAAGGTGGCTTGAATTCATCAAAGATTATGAGCTGAAAATAATCTATCATCCAGGAAAAGCTAATGTGGTTGCTGATGCCCTGAGCAGGAGAGCTTATGTTAGCTCAATTTTATCCCAAGATGTTGAGAAGCTGACTGTATTTGAAATTGATAGACTTTTATTAGAGAAAGAACTGCAGAGAAATGTTTTATTGCTTGGTCAGTTGTCTATCAGACCTGATTGGCTGCAGTCTATTAAAGAAGATCAGTTGCAAGATGAAGAATGTCAGAAACTAATTCAGAAAATCAGGGATGGCTGGATATCTGACTTTTCTCTAGATAAAGATGATGTGTTGAGATTTCAAGGCCGGTTATGTATTCCTGATCATCTCCAATTGAAACAGTTGTTGCTTAGTGAAGCTCACAATTCAAAGTATGCTATCCATCCTGGAGGCACAAAAATGTATCAAGAATTGAAACAAAATTTTTGGTGGCCTGGTCTCAAGCGAGATGTGGCAGAATGGGTCAGAAAATGTCTGATTTGTCAGCAGGTTAAAGGGGAACAACAGAAGCCTAGTAGTTTGCTGCAACCTTTACCCATTCCTGAGTGGAAATGGGAAAGTATATCAATGGATTTTGTTGTGGGTTTGCCTAGATCACAGGCAGGTCATGATTGTGTGTGGGTAATAATTGATAGGTTGACTAAATGTGCGCATTTCTTGGCCATTAAAGTCACCTATTCAGCAGAAAGGCTAGCTCAGCTGTATTTAAAACAAATTGTGAAGCTGCATGGTGTGCCTAAGGAGATTATTTCTGATAGAGATCCAAAGTTTACATCTCATTTCTGGAAAAAGGTACATCAAGCTTTTGGTACTCAGTTGAAATTCAGTACAGCTTTCCACCCACAGACAGATGGCCAGACTGAACGAGTAATTAAAGTTTTGGAAGATCTGTTTAGACTGTGTATTATTGATTTTGGAGGAGATTGGGAGAGCCACTTATCGTTAGTGGAATTTGCATATAATAACAGTTATCAGGCTAGCATTGGGATGGCTCCCTATGAAGCTCTGTATGGCAGGAAATGTCAATCTCCTCTATGCTGGTTTGAAGGTAGAGAAAGACAGCTTATTGGTCCTGATTTTGTGGATGATGCCACAGAAAAAGTAAAACTGATTAAAGAAAGAATACGGACTGCACAGGATCGACAGAGGAAATTTTTTGACAGCAAGCACAAACATGTTGAATTCCAAGAGGGAGATCATGTTTTCCTCAAAGTTAGTCCTATGAAAGGAGTTTTCAGATTTGGTAAAGCAGGGAAATTGAAACCCAAATTTATTGGTCCTTTTCAAATTTCTGAAAGGATAGGACAGGTTGCATACAGAATTGCTTTACCTATTCAGTTGGCTGGAGTGCATGATGTGTTTCATGTGTCTCTCCTGAGGAAGTATGTTTCAGATCCAGCGCATATTATTCGATATGATACAGAAGGTATCGAAATTCAGCCAGATCTGACATATCAAGAAAAGCCAATTCTGATCCTAGATCGAAAAGAGAAAGTGCTAAGAAATAAAGCGATTCCCATGGTTCGAGTATTGTGGCAGAACCGCACTGATATTGAGGCAACCTGGGAAATTGAGGCAGATATAAAAGCTCAGTATCCAGATTTGTTCTGAAAATTTCGGGACGAAATTTCTTGAAGGAGGGGAGATTGTAATATCCTGGAAAAAAAAAAAAAGAAGAAAGGACGCACGGGCGTCGGACGCGAGGCGATCCGACGATGCCGCGTGCGCCCGTACGCCCCGACCCCGAGAGAAAAAAAAGGGTTAAGGACGGCGCAGTCCTTCGTGCCGAACCATGCGAAGCAGCGGAGAAAAAGAGGAGTAGGGATCGAGGGTTTTTTTTTTCCCCCGCAGCAGTCTCCGTCCCGACGAAAAATCGGAAGAAGGGAGTAGTCCGGCGGCGGCGATTTCAGGTCCCGAGCTCAGCGAGGAGGGGAACCGGGTAAGTTCCGAGCCCTTTTCTCTTTCCCGAGCCATTTTCTCTCTCCTCGAACCGTAGAAGGGAAAGTTTTTTTTTTTAGAAAGGTTTTTACGGGATTTTTGGGTTGTTGTGCAGCCCTTCTCCTTTTTGCATCCCGAGCCAGGGAAACCGCGGACAGCAAAGGGAAAAAGGAATTTTTGCGGTGCAGCCCTTTCTCGTTTTCCGTGCCGAGAAAGGAGGGTTGCATGCGAGTGTCGGCTTGATCCGAGGGGAATTTCTGAACCGTGCAGCGGTCGCCGGCAGCCTCCGTGTTAAAAGGGGGGAGGAATTGAAAAGAAGTGTTGGGTGGCGAAGGCAATATTCAGCAAGCCTTTGAGAAGCAGACTTTTAGCGGCAGCAAGAAGGGTTGTAGCTGTCGCGACCCCTTTGAAAAAAAAAGGGGGAGTCGTGCACGAGGAACCAAAAGCAAGTCCAAGCGAGAAGAACAGATAGAAGAGGCTGCATAAGTGTGAAGAAAGAAAACTCTGACAGCACCTTGTAATTGAAAGAAATGAGAAGAAGAGGAAGGGGAAGGGGAAGGGGAAGAGGCCAAAGAATGGTAGGACCCTCAGGACCTCAGGTAGGTGAATTTATTTAAATAGTAATGTAAGTAGTGATTGTTATTTTATTATAAAAGCATGGCTTTGAAATATTATGGCATTATATGAAAATGAAATGAGAATTTGCAATATGATACTATGGTATAGTAAAATGTAAAGCATGCCAAAGAAAATGTGTAGAGGTATCGATTATGCCTCTTAAAGGGTTAAATTCCCTAAAAAGAAAAGTAAAAAAAAAAAAAAAGAAAAGAATTGACCCTAGATCGCAACCCAGTAGTCCCCGGACATATGAGCACCAGCACAGGATGCTGGGCATGATGAGATGGCATAGAGACCTCCCCCGCATTGCTAGTACTTTGTGCAGGGCTGAGTGCGGAGGGATATGATGAGATCGAGACATCTCGTATATGGCTAGCACTTTGTGCAGGGCTGAGATACGGAGATGGTCCGACGTGATAGAGATCGAGACATCTCGTATATGGCTAGCACTTTGTGCAGGGCTGAGATACGGAGATGGTCCGACGTGATAGAGATCGAGACATCTCGTATATGGCTAGCACTTTGTGCAGGGCTGAGATACGGAGATGGTCCGACGTGATAGACTTGGCCAGCCACGATATGCCTACGGGCAATGGTCTCTAGATGAGATAGATGCCATAGAGATGTGATATGATATGATAGGGATGGGGGATGTGGATCATAGGGAAAGTCTGGGACCCAGCAAGAAAAGAAAAAAAAAAAAAAAATGAATAAGAAAAAAAAAAAGAATTGAAAAGAAGGAGAAATGAATTACATACTTTGCTTGATTCATTGCATGCTGATTTCAGATTTATCTTTGCCATATTTACATTTGAGTTATAGCATGTTGTTAGATATTCATCATGTTATATCCTTGTAGCCATAGCATTCACCTACTGGGCTTTATAAGCTCATTTCCCCTACTTACATTACAGGACATGCCACTGATTCACAGAGAGAGGGTGCTTAAGATGGTATGGGACTTTGTACAAACGTATCTGTTATTTCGGTTTTTGTAATTTTTGTACAGGATTTCCCAAGTGACAGGTATGCATATATTGAAGTTGCTGTTGATTATAAAGGTAACAGTTTTATTTTGTTTGCGTCACCCTCGCCTAGTTTTACAGTTGTGTCCTCAATTATATGCTGCTATGCTCTGATTAGCTGATTTTATCAGTAGATTATAGTGATAGTTTAGGCGGGGCGTGACATTATTTTTGGACTTCAACTAGTGGAGAGTTAAGGACATTGGAAGGATGGCCTTTTGTTAGATGACCAATTTGCCAAGATGCATCCACCGATTGCTTCATGGCTCTTGCAAAAACTTGTGGATCCAAAGGAATTAACCTTCACAGGTTGAGAAATTGATCACACCAACCAAAAGTTGAGGAATAAAGTTCTTAGCATTAATGAGATCATTAATTCAATCTAAGGATATTGGGCTAGTCAAAGCAATGCTACTTTTTTCCATATTGGTTCTATGCTGTGTCAATGAAAGAGGTGTTGATTGGTTTTATGTTGAAGATCTAGGAGGGTGATCAATCCAATTAGTTCCACAAACTAAGCCTTCGCATAATGGTCTATAAAATGAAGGCAAAGGTTTTAATCACAAAATGTACATAACATAAGCACCCTTTGATTGCCAAAAAGTAGGGTACATTTGTTTTGGTCGACACATGGTCAACAATTGTCTAATAATTTTACCCAAAATTCAACAATCATTTAAGCTAGAAGATGATGCATTGAGTAAAACCATTGGGGATGTCTTGATGCAAGAATGAGATCATTACTTCAATCTAAGGATAATAGGCTAGTCAAAGCAATGTTACATTTTTTCCATATTGGTCCTATGTTGCATTGATGAAAGGTGTTGGTTGGTTTTATGTTGAAGATCTAGAAGGGCGATCAATCCAATTAGTTCCACAAGCTAAGCCTTTGCATGATAGTCTATAAAATGAAGGCAAAAGTGTTAATCACAAAATGTATAACACATAAGCACTCTTTGATTGCCAAAAAGTAGGGTACATTTATTTTAGGTCAACACATGGTCAACAACTATCTATTAGTTTTATCCAAATTTCAACAATCATTCAAACTAGAAGATGATGCCATGAGTTAAGCCATTGGAGATGTCTTGATGTAAGAATGAAAACCTATAACACATTATTCAAAATTGCTACAAAGGTTATGAAAAATAATCTAGTCTATGACAAAGAGTTGTTAGCTTTAAGCCAACTAGTGAAAAACTAGCAATATCATTTCAATAGGAAAGAGAAAAAATATGCATTTAGGCCATCAAAATTTCCAATACCTTTAGAAACAATCTTAACTAACCAAGCTTGACACACAAAATGGAAGCCTTATTTGCAACATTTCAGCCTTGTGATTAAGTACAAGAATGGTAGTCAAAATAAACTCATAGATATGCTCTTCCGACCACTCGTGCTCGTTGCTTTTTTACTATGATGCTCGGCCAAAACATGCATGAGAATTACTTCAAGGGGTACTTTGAAGACTTAGATTTCACAGGATTTCTCGAGAACCTACAAGCAAGAAGGGACGCATGTACTTTTTGGGATGGATTGTTACAAAGAAGTCAACAATTTGGTATGCCTTGAGATGGAGATGGGGAAAGATGGATTCAAGAAGCACGTAACTCGAATTTTGTTGGCCACTTTGAGATAATAAGGCCATCCAAACTGTAGAGGCATCTTTATTGGCTTCAAATGCAAGTAGATGTTAAGAAATTTATTCAAAGATGCATATGATATTGTACCTCTAAGCCTACCATTCAAAACAGGGATGATAAATTCCTTTTCTAGAGCTGTCATTCCTTAATGGCCATTGCCATCATCCACCATAACTTCCATTACCACTTCAACTTCAACAATTATTTATCATTGTTGACCTACAGTTGAGTAGGGAAAGGTAGGACCATTAAATTTATTCCATATCCCAAAGAGTTTCTACATGCTTTTGATTAGTGATGAATATAGTACTACAATTAATTTGGCTAAGTGTATGGTATGATAAACAATAGGGCTCATAAAATAAAAAATCATGGTTTGACAATTGAATCAACAATCCTAAATTGGTGTCAGAGTTTGGGCATTAAACTATTAGAGCAACAAAGGCTCCAAAATGATCATCTGGCACACCTAATCAAATGATCATATGTGAGAAATTGAAATACATACGCCAAAAGTTAAGAATGCAGATGAAGCCAATAGAAACAAGAGGCCCAAAATTATGTCAATGAAAACAAACCAAAAACAAAATTGACTAGAAGTTGGACAAGAGGATCAAGGTGATTTAAAAAATCTTCAATAAAAACTAACAATTCATATGAATAATCTTATGAATAATTTAAAATGAAATCATGGCAAGACATTTATGTTTAAAACTCCTTTTAAAATATGAAACTTTCAATTTATCTTCAAATTATAATATAGTTCCAACTCTAAGACTCACCTCTATCTATAAAAGAGATCATGCAAGCAATAAGAATCATGGAAAAATGTAGAGCATTTTGCCCATTTAAAAAGAACACTCATTTTATCATCCTTAAAAGGGAAGGGGCAAATCCCCTGCACCACAATCAAGTGGTTGTAGAACCACACATGCACCATACGAAGTTTATATGTTGTGATGCAATCAAGACAATAAATATGAGTGATGATAAATTTTCAATATGCACATACTACAAATCCTATAAATTCTTTCTCTAAATTAGAAACTCCACTAAGCACATAACTCATTGTTAACCCTCTACAATACAATCTTAAAAAAGGGCGAGGAACTTGAATCGAAGGAAGAGAAAATAGATCAAGGATAAGATAAAACCACAACAGAGAAATTTTAAAAAGTAAATTAAAAAAGCAAATTTGCAAGAAATAATTTTATCATGCAAATCCAAAAGAAAGTATAGACATATTTTTATTGAAGCATATCTTGAAGAACATAAACAGTATGAAGGCAATCAAGAGAAATGGATCAGATAGCTCAAGATGGAAACCTCCTTAGAGATTACTCTGTATGAATTAATCTAGGTAGAATTTAGGCCTTGTTGCCTAGATTATTTTATACAAGAAAATCCAAGAAACTAAACTTAAGTGTTAGGAATTGAAGCTCTAAAAAATTTTAAAAATGCCAACCTTTTCTTAAATTATGCTTTTAAAGCATATTTCAAAAAATGTCAAACAGTTTTGCTCGATATCTATATCAATAGAATGGAAACAACAAAAAAACAAACTTGAGATGCACTCTTTTACTTCAAACGAGAGAGAAAAGTAAGTTAAATAGAAACCATAAAATAGGGAAAATATGAAAAAAATGCAAAAAAAAAAACTAATTTTATTATAGAAAACCTTCACCAAATTTCAAGAATGAGAGTTTAAACAAGTACATACTTTGGTTTTAAACAAGTACATACTTTGGTGGCAAACAACCTTGCCCATTCAAACTAACAAGCCCACACCCAAGTCCATAACTCAAAACTCCCAAAACACCCTTGGAAATACTGCTTGAATCATGGCAATGTTGGTTCTCAAGATCCCTTGATGCTGACTATAATCTTCATTTTGATCATGCTTGATAAAAGGATCTACAAAATCCTAAAAAGTTCTTTTTATAGTTATAATGGATTTTTTACAAATTTGAAGATTATTCAAATCTCACTAAAAATTAACATCTTTAAATCTAATCTAATCACCTCTAATCTAATTCAAATTTATCCTAAAAATTGACCAACTCAAATTCAAATTTACCAACAAAATCAACCTCAAAAATCAAGTTTTGAATATTTGACAATATCCAAGTTTGTAGCGCTCAAAATATTGATTTGATTCTATCTATTTTAGCCTTATTAGGTTGTCCAATTACAAAATCGGACCATTCATTGGCCTGTGCAATCTAGTTCAATACTAGCAAAACTATTGTATGTTCACTATAAGTTTTCACTCCCAAAATTGAAATTTAATACTTTTATGCATTGAAAATAAAAAAGAGGGTTTATTAATTTTTAATTAAGTGTTTAAATAAATTCTATTCAAATCATGATGAAAGATTGCACAATTATCTCATATATTTTAGGTCTTCTTAAGATTTATTTTCATCTTTTTCCTCCACAAATAATTCTAATCCCTTGGTTACACACTCCAACATTAAAGGCAACCAACTCCCACAAGTCATCAATCTGGAAGCCTAGAAAGGGAAGTGTTCACAATACCATCACCACTTCTTTCAACATTTAGCTTCTTCTTATGAGTGACATCATTCATTCTAGAGGCCCTATAACAACAAAAAGTGGATTTATCATAATAAACCTCCAAAGATAAGTGTCCTCCAAGTGGATAATCCCAATTTTTGCTACTATTCATTGTGCTTTACCACCCTCTATTGTGATGAGCTAAGTATCTCCATTATCTGACAAAATAAGTACTTTTGTGCCCAACCACAGTTTAATATCTCATTCTATCAAGCAAATAAGTTCATTGCAAAGCCTCATTCTTTACTATACTCGAAAGTAGAAAACTGTCTTTATCCCACAAGAACCGATGATCAAGGATCACTTAACAAGAATCAAGTACCATCATATTGCATACAATCTTGTCAACGTACGCTTTAGTGATAGAAAAACTAAGTTATACCTACCTCTTTGTCTTGACCTCAAACAAGTCCTTAATTTATCCCAACACTTATGGATATAGATGCAATATCATCTCCAAACAAAACCTCTCCAACAAGCTTACAACAATTGCCATAACAATAATGTTGAAGATAGCTTTGGTCAACTCCACCTAGATTTGAAAAGAAAAAAATTCTTCCCTTGTTCCAAATCTAGAAACTCTCTTTACCATAGCTTTCCCACCTTTTTTGCTTATCCCTCCATCAATCGTTTTCAAGTCATCTAGAAGAACTTCTTCTCCCTCAAAAGTAAAACAACAACGTCTTTCCCCTTGTTAACATCCTTCTTGTCTCTTAACTTAGAATGCAAAACCTGACAGTACAATTTGAAATTCCCTGATTTCTTGTAATTACAGCAAAACATAAATGTTGACCTTGAAGAAAACCTAGAAGTATTTTTCCCAAGGGAAAACAATCTATTGCTATTGAAGCTGCCATTCATTAGATTCCAACCACTCTCCCAATTCTTCTCAATAGCCACAACAAAAATATTTGTCTGACCAATACCGGTAAAAGAAAAAAGCAAAAACTTTTTGACCATATATGAAGGTAGGCTTACAAAATACTTAGTGAAAGCTCCTTACTCTCCAAAATTTATCACCTATATCCAAAATCCCATAGTGTAATCTTGTGTGACTGCTTTTGCTGTTAACTTAGTGCCACTTCCTTCGTATAGCTTCCTTACATCCCATAAATAGCACTCTTCTATCAAGAGTTTTAAGAAATTACTAACTGCAGCCATATAATACCCAAATACAAAAAAGTATTCCACTATGTGGTAACAATTGGTATGTTTTAGTCTAGCAAAAAAAACATTCATGGGATTGCAACTAATATATAGAGAAATATGTATCAAACTAGTAAATTAAGCATTGAACTTTTCTTCATGGCATCACCATCTCTCTATTAGTGATCATTGGTAGAAGATAATATCAGCTCCTCCTTCACCATATTCATAAGAAATTATATCTGTTTTATTAGATTAGCAAACTTTGTTTCAAAGAAATGTGACTCCACTTTTTGAGCTGGTTTTTCTCTCATGTTAATATTATTTTTCTCAACAATTCTCACACTTCACACTTCTCAATTATATCATGAATAGTTTATAATCTTCGCTTTTCCACTTCTCCCACACAAGAAAGAATATATGGATCAGCAAAACCTTAAATCATCAAATAGACAAGATCTACACTTTTATATCAACATATTTTCCATATCTAGATCAACATTGTGGATATTGTGGAAAACAGAATTCAACATATGTTCTTTCTTTTCCCAGAAGAGAAAAAAGTATGATAGAACAAAAGCAAAATATAAAAGAAATATGCAAGAAAATATGAAAATATAAAATATGCACTTTGGTGACAAAGTTTGAATTTCATACCTAAACCAAAACACAAACTCCTAAAGTGCCCTTAAAAATCCCTTGGGATGAAAAGTTATGGCTAAAATACAATAGTGCTTTCATGCTAAACCAGATCAAATGACAACTTGCCATAACTTTTCATCCCTGATATTGAAATATGATAATAGTTTTATATGTTGAAAAGCTAAGAAAAAAACTCTCAAGTTTTCTAATTCCATGTTAGATTCTAATTGAGCAAAGCTAAAAATTTTCCTATGATTTGTAATCCAATATGTTTGGGATCATTTTGATGTTTATTTGCATCTTGCTTCTCTACATATCAGATCTGATCCCCAAATCACATCTAATAGGTACTATCCTGTGCAATTATCTTGAAATGTTGCCTTTGGAAATTAAATGTGTACCAGTCCTTATCTATTGTGTGACTCCAATGGGCAAGACTTCCAAAGTAAGCAGATGAGTATTGGGCTAAACTTGGACAAATAGAGATCTGAACAAGCAAATCCAAGAAACTAAACTCAAAATTAACATTGAAGTTTAAAAAAGCATTAATTGCTTGCTTTTGCTTGTTTTAGGTTTTTGAAACATATTCAAAAACAAATTTCCCTTCACGCAATGAAGCTGTTGCCAATGATAATCATCTTGCAGCAACTATTATGTGTTGCCATTTTGATGCATGCATGGACCAAAGACAAAGGAGCAGTCTACCCGTGCGCTGCCCCCACAACTAATCCCTAATCTCTAATCCCAAAGATGGGAGAAAGTGAAAAAGAGATAAAAGAAATATGAGTCATTGATGACTTACCATAACTTTAAGTATGGCATTTTCATCACAAAGATTTTCATTCAAGGAGCCTTGAGATGGACTACTATTAACTTCAACCAACTTGTTGCTTGAACTTGCCGTGTTTTGTGAAGAGCCTTGACAAGAGTTATTTGCATGCACATCAACTGCTGTGGTATCAACTATAAGGTGAAAATTTATTTCTTTGAGTTCGTCTATTCTCATGAAATCTTCAAATCGGTCTTTGCACATCTGCAACTTAAACCACTCGTTATGTGTGTGGAGAGTTGCTCTCATTATCTTCATGAGTTGGGGTTCCTCAATACCAAACCGTCTTCCCACAGCAACCTGCAATGTCATGAGTGAATTGCTGATGTTAGAGTTTCCAAAATAATACCACCAAACCATTCTAGTAGTTAACGTGAGATAAAATGCAAAGATATCAGCACGTGAATTTTTGCATAGTCAGAGAAGCGTGCTCAAAAGAAACAAAGAAGGCAACAAAAACACGATATTCATGGCCAGCACACTTATTCAGGAGAAGAAAAATTTTGTGCTAGGCAGTCAATGGCCAAGTTAACCTATTGCCTATCTTATAAAATAAATATGTCATAAATCATTTGCAAAGTCTCGATGACCAAGTTGCAACTTGTCAAATAAGTATGACATGGCTCATTTTGAAAGTCTAATTAACGCTTGGGCTTCCCCAAAATATGACACAACACATGGCCCAAACATAACAATAAAAAAGCCGTTACATCAATACCTAAGAATAGAGTTAAATGGGCAATTGTATGAACATTACCTTAAACAGGTTTGAATAAAGACGCAAGTAAAAGACCTTACAATAGAGAAAAGACCTTAGAATATATATATTTTAACAAACAAGTTAATAGAATTATTAGATATCATTGTTCATACAAAGATAAATGTTGCTTTTAAGGAAATTTTTTTATGGGTAAAAAAGTTTAAAAAAATTAATATTTTAAGATTCAAGCTTTGAAACTCTACAGAAATTCAAAATAGAAATAGAAGTATAATTCTGATATGAATTTAAAGATAGAGAAGTAGATGTTAGGAAAACCACTGGACTTGTAACTTTAAGATTGCAATAGCTAAACAAGCTATTAATATCATTAGTGCATTGTCCCTCAAATACAATCGGAAAAAATTTGGAATGACTTAATACAAGAGATCCCCTGATAAACGAATTTTGTCGAACAAGCTTTAAACAGACTTTTAAAAAATTTATGAAAAAGGTAAGCTTAAAGGCTTACATGATTGTTATGGTTTTTGGAAGAACAAAAATGATAGAACTTCAGAATTTGCTTTAGCATATAATCATATGATCGTAATATTTTCTTAAAGGAAAGAGAAGAGCGTTTGACTACTTGTACAAGAAAAATCATGAAGAACACAGGAAATGATAGACAAGGTTTCAAAGGTTGTAACATTATCTTAAGAAAATGTTTAATCACTTGCATCAACTCATATTTTTAGATATCTATTTAAAAGTTGTAAAAGAAGACATAAGATAAAAAATAACCAAGGACTAAATGGAACCTTCAGGATGAAAATAATATCTTATTTAAGAACAGAGTTCTTGAATCAGTTTTAGTATGACAATGGGAAAGAGAATCTAAAGGACATACTCCAAAGTAAAAAAAGGCTTGGTGGCAAAATAATGGCGCTGAAGATTCACAAACAAGCCTTATTGTTATTGTTGTTAAAATGGTGGTAGAAACAACAAATATGCAACAAAATGTGTATACAGTCAAAGAAACTTGCCAAACAATTTATTATTGTTATTGTTGTTACTATGGTGGTAGAAACAAGCATGCAACAAGATCGCAAACAGTAAGTTTGGCAGGAGCTATGGCAAATGATAGCCAGGGGGTGGTGGAAAAACCCAACACAGCAGGTTTGTCAACAACACAAATGTAGAGGTTGTTGTTGCTGCTGCATCTCTGCCTACGAATGGCTTGGAAATGGAACAGTGGAAATGGTAAGGTCACACAAGAAGGGAGCGAGGGAAGAAACTGAAGCTGAACAGGAGGATAATGCGGTTGCATAAATGGCTGTGAAAGGTGCTACTGAAACACAGGTGGCTGCAGAAACAGAAATGGCAGATGAGGAATCTGGTTTGGATGAGGACATTATCAATGAGTAGCATAAATACTTTCCATGATTGCTTAACAATGAATATAAGGGAACTGCTTCCCAGATTCCTGATTCCCGTGGAGTTGATCATGCTGTTTTTACTGCATGTTCGACAAATGGCTTTAGACAATAACAATAATTAGGAAGATGACAGAATTCCGACAGCTGGTAGGTCACAAAAGCTTCAAAAGGCATTGAATAGATGCTCTCCTTGTTCTATGGGGCCTGGAATTGGGGGCCCATCGATCGAGGCGGCAAGGGCCTTACCAATGAGATTTCCAAATCTCCGCATTTCCAAAATGGCTCCGAAGGATAAGTCTTTCATAAAACATGAGGTGATTATGCTGTCCAGGTAAGCTTATGCATGGAGAGATGAGCTGCACACCTTTGAGTTGGTGGCCTGATTGTATGGAAACCGTTTTTCTTTTGGCAGGTCCCAAGCGTTGACCAAGAGGTGGGGCAATCTTCATGTTTTCAAGGTTCTATATATGGGGCAAGGTTGTATTCTTCTCCACTTTAAGAGTACAGTGCATAAGGACTTTAACTAGTATAGAGGCTCTTAGACCCTTGAAGTACAAGCTCTAAGTCTAAACCTCTAAACACCTAATTTAATTCTAAGCTTATTGGGGATAATGTGTATGCCAATGTGGATGAGGTTTTCAGAACTTCTTTTTTCTATACTTGAACAAAGGAAATCTTTTGCGAATTGCTTCAACATTGGGAATCAAATAGGTGGGTGAACAGTACATGAACGAACAACATTTGCTTGGGTTTGCATTAGGATGGATCGTTCCAAATCATTAAACTTGGGGATGTGGATTAATAATTTACTCAGACTAACTTACCAGATATTCCATTGTGAAGGGCTACCAAACATATGCTTTGATTGTGGGAAAATTAGGAATACTATTATAATTTGTAAGGATGCTTCTTAGAATTATGTAGAGGGAACCTCCTCTCAAGTGTACTTTAATAAAAAGCCACGCATCCTCAATTTGTTTTTAACTTATTCGAAACATTAAAGCAAAATTCTAGTTCAGGAGAATAAGGGACTTGGCCCCTAAAGAGCTCCCTGGAGCTTGCAAGTACTAGCCAGCATACCCAAGTACATAGGGGTAGGCAACCAAAAACATTGGACAAGGAGGCTCATCGGTGATCCTCGACACGTCGTGCGTGACATTCATCGAACAAAGCAACGGCAACAATGTGGTTGTGGAAGCTATGGACGTTTGTCTGAAGGCATAAGAAAGATTGCATTAGAGGATATGGCAATGGAGCTTGTAGCTAATATGGAGAGCACTGAACATATCTATATATGGTCATAGCACTACAAGTGACTTGTCGACCCATAAGCTAAAGCACCTTGGGTCCCATCCAAAAGACATGTCTAGAAGTTGGAAGATCAAGTCACCAGGTCAGTGTGGTGACATAGTTAAACTAATCAAAATAATATTTGCTCTATCACAAAATGTCCAGAGGGAAGGGGTGAAATCTTCATCCTTGCAAAATTATTTACAAGAGATTATCAAAAAATACTAGAGTTTGTAATTTTTCTAGACAAGAGACTGACAGATCATTGAGCACAACTATGACTACTTTATAAAAATAACTGAAACCTTATCAAGTAAGATTATTGTTCTGTGGAGAAGTTTCCTTCATCTGATGATCGTTGGCCACGAGTTGTTTTTCTTGACATTAAACGGGACGAGCGCTCCCCTAGGACGTATTGTGCAATCTATGCTTCAAGAGGCCGTGTCATTAGGAGCAAGGTCTGGCAACAAATTAAACTTTCCTTGTCTAGCGATATTCCTTTGATCGTTGCAGGGGACTTCAATATTACTTTCATAAGAAGAGAAAAAGAATAGCAAGCAGTTCTAGTTTGCAACTACTTAAGAAGAATTCTAGCAAATTATAAATTTTGACCATAGCAAATCTTGGATATCTTGGTAATTGCTTCACTTGATGTCATAACAAAGTTAAACAAGCTCACATTAGTGAATGGCTAGACAAAGTTTTACTAAATCTATATAGATCGCAAACGTTCTTGGGTTTGTGCACCACCTTACTTGTCAACGATCAATCCATTGCCCATTACTCATCTAGTTTTAGAACTTAGATTGCATAGTGGGCAAGAGGAAGAAGTTTAAATGTTTGTGGTTGAACTACCAAGAAGTTAAGGACAATGATTTACTTGACTTGGAGTAGAAAAGTTAAAGGTGAGCCTAGTGGTACAATTTGCACTAAGTTTGCTAGAGCTTTGGAGACCTTGGATAAATGGAGCAAGGAGGAATTCAGCAATTGAAAGTAGATACCAGAACAACTAAAGCAAGAAATTGTGGTTTTGTAGAGAAAGGAATCCCTTACAAGCCTAAACCACATTGAACACTATAAAGTGCTAAAACTGATTTCTAACCACCTAATCTCTCACTTCTTATTCACCATTAGAGAACTCTTCAAGCTCTCATTGGTACCCATATTTGCCCAACAGCTCCCAACATCACCCACCTACTCTATATTGACTAGCCCATCACAAATTTTAAGAATATTATCCTGGACTATGGTGAAGCATCGGGCCAAGAAATTAATTTTGATAAATCATGCATCATGTTCAACAAAAAGATGTTGCCTAGACCACAGAAAATGACTACAAATAAACTTGGGACGAGTCGAGCATCGATGGTGCAACACTTGGAAGTTTCATTGTCTGGTAGAATGCTGAAGAAATCAGATTTTGTGCACCTTACCCAGATCGTCATCAATCAGATTACATCCTGTGTTGCTTGTTCCCTCTCATTGGTAGGTAGAGTCATCCTTGCTAAAGCCATACTCTCACCATCCTGCTTTATAGCTTCAATCATGCCCTTGTGTTGGCAGGGATTGTCATAGAGATCGAACACATTATTCTTCAATTCATTAGAAGTGAGTTCAACATTAAGCATTCTATCCATTATATAAATTGGAAAATGACTACACTTCCTAAGGACCGTGGGGGGGCTGGGTTTACGCCAGCTCAAGCCTTGGAAGATTCCTTGAGCTGCCTGGCATTGCAGGAGGCTCCTGGATAGGGAAGGTAGGCCGTGGATTCAAGTCTTCAATGCCAAGTATGGTACATGCTAATCTATGTTTGAACTACAAAGGGGGACTTGTCCGTTTGGAAATTTCTTTGTGCTACAAGGAGCTAATGAGGACTCACACAATATAGAAAATTGGGGATGGCACCAAATGTTCTATAATGACCAACAACTGGATTGGATTTGCATCCTTATGCCAGTGTTCTACTTCCTTTACTCGATGGAGCTGCTGATGGAAATTGTTGCCTTTCTTGATAACACAGCAATGGGACCAAGACCATCTCTGCTTGTACTGACAAGCTTGTTCACCTAATTGCAAATATCCTTCGTGTGTTGACAGGGGAAGTGCTACGCTTCTATGGCAACAAATAAAAACACTAAACCAAACAATGGCCACGTTTACCACATCAACTTGAAACTGGAACACACATTGAACCCTATTGCTGTTTGGGCTTGGAAGCTCTAGGTACGTGGGTGAGGGCCTTCATTTGGCGAATTTTCCTTGGTGCAATACTGTCCCAAATGTTGCTTGCCACCTGCGGCCTTGCTGTTAATCAAAATTGCACATGTGGCTGTCAGACAAAGGAAATGTTGGATCATGCATTGTGTTCATGCAAAGAAGTGTGCCTTGTATGGTGTTACTACAGCAACTGGAGAGACATAGAGGTTTGAATTCCCAACATTCCATCAATTCTCTTCAGTCCTTACTTGGTTGAATGAAAGCAGGATATAGGAAGTAGGATTGGGTGATGGTTATCATATGTGCTACCATTGTGATGTATCATTCGAGGAGAAAACAAAATGGTAAAATTCATTCTAAGCTGACATTAGCAACTGCACCATCACTGCAACTGATCCTCCAATCGTCGTTGCACGTTAGTTATTTCTCTTCCTCCTTGAACAGCTAGAGCCAACTGGGAGCTTGGGGACCCTCAATTACCCCTTGTCCTAGGACCTTTGCGAACTATTAGTTTAAACAGTGAAAGCATTCAAAGTAAACCACTTAATGCTTCAATAAGAAAAGATGGGTTATTAGCATTCTCTCCTATGAACAAGGAAAAAGGAAATTGCAAAAAAGGAGACAAGCTAAAACTCAAAAAATACTTGCTTTCTTAGATTTTAATAAAGAGATACTAGTAAATAAAGTAAAATGACATCAGATGACTCAACGTGTTACGCTAGCAAATGGTTCTAGATGAAACTTTCAGACAACTACGAAGAAACATTACCTAATTATTCATAAGTACACCTCATTTACCACTCTTGAAGCAATTGTTAGCAAACAAAGAGACACTAGAAAACACACAAGAACACAAAAAAACTGTTACATTGAAAACCCAAAATTCCATGAATAAAACATGGATGCACTTACAAGATCTTTCATAGAGCCTAAAGAGCTAATAACGAGAATACACACTTGCTTTCAGTCTTTGTCTAATTTCTTTAGTTGACACTAACTTCTATGAATGTGGTAGCTCTTATGGGAGACAATATTACTTGGTGTCTCTTGATGTATGCTCACACCAAATCTAATTGAAGCAATAACGTAACTTCCATTTTTATGGGCATTCCATCAACACCAAGTGTCATCATCATAGCAATATCTATTAACAAGATTAAATTGTCTTCTAAACTACATTCTGCATATGTTTGCTTGTCCTTTCTCTTGACATCTTGTTGATTGTTATTGCTAGAGCTTATTCTTCAACAAAAGTCACAATCATAGCCATATACCATACAATTAAGGACTTAAGTCTACAATGTCATGGACAGATCACACAGTACTAGTATGACCTATGCCCTCATAACAACACTATTGAATAATACTACCTTGGGACACAACTAACATATAGATCTATTGAGTTCATATAAGCTATTGTAACTATAACTGGTCTCCAAAATCCAACAAACCATCCAATGGAATATGATCATGGTTGGATAGTTGTGTCTAATGATGAGCGAATCTCTTGTGGTGTTCTTATTCTTCTACTATAGCTAGCCAAACTATTTCAAGTAAAGACTAACCAAGGTGGAACAAAAAAACTCAATTTATTAAAGAGGGTAACCTCCTTGATTAACATGTCCATTAGAGATTCTATCCCAAACATTTTCATCATTGGTAACTCAACTTCATCTATAAAGGTCCCAATATGATGATTGATACATGAAATTTAGATGCTTTATCTTCAAGTGAAAAATAGGATTGTGTGTGAGACATTTGACCCTTCAAATGTCATTGAACATTATACTGATCCTTTCTAACCTATTTTCAGAAATGTTTTGATCCATGTTATCTGTTTAATAATATCTATGATGATGATATAGTTTTTGTGGATGAAAGTTCCACACACTTTCAAAATCTTAACATTCAGCTTATTACAATGCCATCAACTATAAATAAATATCTTAAAGTATTTTTTCAACCATCCATGTCTCCTCCAAAGTAGACATCGATATCCCATTATGTTACAGTGTTCCTTCTAAAGCATAAATACATATATATAATTCTCTTCAGATAACATAAAAGCCATTTCACTACTTCCCGATGCTTACAACTTCGGTTAGCAATACTATGGCTAGTAAATCCTATTGCAAATGCAATTAAAATCCTGTGCAAACCATTGGTTAAATAAGCTTCCTACAATTAAAGCACATATAACCTTTGCTATGTACTCTCACTCTTCCTAAGTACATGGTGACTGCTCGCACTTCAATTCTAGATTTGTCAAGTACCCTCTAAATGTACTTAGATGGTGAAAACCACAAAATTCTTTTAAAATTGTTCCTTGAAGTCTATATCCCTAGAAATTGACTTGCAGCACATACTTTAATTTTAAATTCTTTAGATAGTTATTCCATTAGTTCAAGGATCCTCAACATGCATGATCAACACACAATCCATGTAAAGTAGCATAATGATATAACAATCATTGAAATTCTTTTGATAATAGCAATTGGTCCAAGTCAAACCTCATGTGATTATGAATACACATGCACGTGTTGAACCATACAAACCATTGCTATAAAAACTCACCTCAAGTTTGCATTTAAGTTTCTCCTTCCTAACAACATAAAAAACTTCAACTTGCACCATGACTATTTATACTTTGAAGTCACCACAAAAATGTGCAATCACATCAAGTTATTTGAGAAGTAGATCTTTCATCATAACAATGCTTAACAGTAGTTCACTTGATAAAGTCGATTAAAATACCTAATAATAGTTTATACTACCTCACAACTTGAATATTTCCTTTTTGACCATATGACACACTAATCCTTATGTGAGAAAATTGTCTCATTTGTTTAAATAATCTTCTTACACTATATACCAAAACTAATATCCAAAATTATCAACATCATATCTAATGAAGTAACACTTAATTGTTTAAACATCAAGCTTGTCCTTGTGTTCTAAGTAATTGCGAGCATACAACAAGCATCCAATGATTCTAAACTGATTCAATTTTTTTTTCATGTTCATTCTTCTTCCAGCAATTTTGAAGCATAGTAGCACATAGAATCCTCCATTAAGAAGTCTATAATCGTGCTTAAAAATCTACCTAGAAAGGCTTGGGTAAAAGAGCATTCAATCTCATACTCTTGCATGCTTATCCAAATTAATATTCATCTTTTAAAAAACTTTTCTAGTGTGCCTTGTTTTGAAGCATCTTTGTTATTTTTATTTCATGAGTATTGCAAAAATTGATAAATTCTTCATTTCTATACCCTAGCATTGCTAAACCATAACAACTTGACCTAAAGACCAATCTTTATATCCATTTTTACCTTCCAATTCTTAAAAGTGTTGAAGACGTCCAACTTATTTTTCAAGAAGTAAACTCAAACTTTTCTTGTGAAATAATTTATGAACACTAAGTAATCCTTCAATCCTTGAGTGAAGATATTGGGCCTCATACACCCTCATGAATATGATAAAGCTTCCATTAACCACAATTCCAACACCCATTTCGTCAAAAATAAATCGTCTTTGCTTTCCAATGATGCAATCTTTGCGCACACCAATATCAATGAATTTGAGATTACAAAAGAGACCTTTTGGTATCATAATTTTCATGCCTTTTTTATTCTTGCAGCCAAGTCATCTATGCCACTACTTATCATCATTCTTGGAACTTAAAGAAGATAATTGGTACCACACAAAGTTCCAACCTTAGTGTCCCATACTAAGTCCATCTTTTACCAACTTCAATGAGTTGTCCCAATTACAATCTTGTATCCCATATTGTCTAGTCAACCAATTAAAATGGGACTTCCTTTCAAAACTGGGATTCAACTTACATCATGAAACTTCAATCGAGAGTCATTTGACAACATGATTCACATCTCTCTTTTTCACGATCCTTGAGGTGCACTATTGGCCAAGAACGACATCTTGATATGATTTCTTCTTAAACAAGAGTGTCTTCAATGTTTTTGGTCATAGCATTTATAGATGTAATCATCTCTAGGGTTTTAACCATCATCTACTTGGGGGCGACAATCTCACATCAATTAAACCTTCTTGTCACCATCCCAACATAAGAGCCCTCACTTTAGCTAACTTATTATGGCCATTTGACTTCAACTTGCCCATGGGATAACAACCTCATTATACGCTAAGTGTTTAAGGTAGACATGAGCAATTTTACTAAACCTTTAATGAATGCCCTTGCTAAAAATAAAATTTCCTACCTCTTGTACCTTATAGTGTCTTAATGCACTAGTAACAATAATGAAAGATGTATTTCAATTATTTGATAAGAGATTAAAATCAACACATTTACCTCACCTTCAAAATTAAACTTCACGAAGCTTAGCTAGACTGTGACCACACTAATCTCATTAATGTGATATCTGATAAAAAAATCCCTCTACCAATTTGAGGTTAAAAAACCATCACATTAATTGAGCCTTGTTCGATGTCAAAAACTTATAATACATGTTGCACAAAACCTTCATCAAACATTTTTCATTCCCTTGGCAACAATGAAAGTTATATTTCTTGCGAGGATTAACTACAACACTCACAATGATTGTTTGTCAAGCAATTTTCATTCTTCTTGCTTCATGAATACAAGTTTTTATCCAAAGTGTGTTTGATACACATTCTTCAGATAAAAAGGTCCCCTATCCATATTTGCCAAAAACCAAAGCATTTTCTTCAAATTTGAAGATCTTAATTTTGTAGTTCCCCAAGATCTTTGCCTAAATCTAGTAATAAGCTAACTTCTACCTTGTACAAAATCTATAAGTCAAACAGTGACTTCAATCTGGTAAAATCTTTAAGACCATTGGTAAGAAACAATCAAATTAAGATATCAAGAAATACAACTCTCATCGCTCGTTAATAAAGTAATCGCCAATAAAAACTTAGAAAAATGAAAAAAAAGTACAAAATTTGATCTTACATGAGAAACATCAAACTCAAGAAAAAACTATGATCACATAAAGAAGATCTTCGATAAAACTTGAAAAGATTACAACAAGAAAACAAGCTTGCTCTAAAGCTTTATGAAACTCCTCAATCTAGTACTAACACTATATATGTTTTTGGTAACCCTTAGGAGAGAAGAGTTCTTTCAAGATTTCTTGATGTTAGCTCACACCACTTCTAATTACAATAGTTAAATACACTCCCTTTTTATAGACATTCCTTTACTACTATGCATCATTATTATTTGAGCAATATCTACTGACATACTATTAATCACCTTTCCAACCACATTAATCACCACTTGAACTGCATTCTTCCCAAATCTTCAAGTCCACCACTTTTATTGTCAATCATTGATGTCAATGGTTATATCAAATAATGAATATAAGTACAAACTTGCCATTGTAATAATAAACCTTACAATTTAGGCGCTTGCTTGTAACGTCACGACCTAGTCATCATAGTATAGGTGTGTCCTGTGCTCAATAAAAATATCGTTGAGTGTTAAGGCTCAATGATATAATCTAACATACAAAATTCTTGAGTCTATGTAAGCACCTGTAGCCTTAATTAAGCTCCATACCCTGAAATAGTTCTCTATGTCATGCAATCAGAGAAAGAATACCCAAAGAAATGATGAGACGATACACATACAAACGGAAAATTAATGCACAAGCTTAGAGATTTACATGAAAAAAATGACATAGAAGTACATTGATGCCAATTAATCAAAAAACTTCTAGCGAAAGCACATTCTATATTCAGTTAAATATGGCGAATTGAAGCTTATACCTAAGCACAAACTCAAATAAACGTCACATTAAAGGGAAAACATGTGCAAACAACACGAGAAAATGCATGCAGGTATAACAAAAGTTACCTGGACATTATTTGCAAGTGCAACCAGAGGGAATTTTTTCATAAGTACTTCTTCATCAGGTTTCAACAAAATCAACAATGTCTCTTTCAAAGGTTTCACCAAATCTTTATTTCTTGCTGCAAGCGGCCCTAGATGAGAGCAAGCAACCTTGAGTGCTAGGTGAATATTTCCTCTATTTGCTAGTTGAATAAATTCAACCTGTCATTAGCACATTAAGCGCCTACTTAGACATGATATCTTACAACATCCAATGCAAAGGACTACCTCAAGCTATGAACTCCCACCTGCTTTAATTGAAACAACAACGTAGGATTTTGAGTAAAAAACTCAGGATCCACTGCATTGACTTCCTCGACGACTTCTACAACCATCCCCTTAGTAGCCAGTTCTTTTAAGTCCAATAATATTTCATACTTTTGGTTGTCATTAGCATTTTGAAAACAAGAGGAATTTCTGAAGACCTAATAAAAAAGAATATGAAAACATAATGAAGTTAAATCAACAATTGTACA
The DNA here is from genome assembly GCA_023846275.1 of Vanilla planifolia. Lineage (NCBI taxonomy): Eukaryota > Viridiplantae > Streptophyta > Magnoliopsida > Asparagales > Orchidaceae > Vanilla > Vanilla planifolia. The sequence goes on from CM043868.1 coordinate 28,399,039, forward strand.
TCAGCAGGAAAATATTTAGTTTGTTTTTAGACCTACTTTCTCTTCCCCACATTTATGTTCAATTGTAACATGAGCTGAAGGCGGCATGACAGTTTGATTGCAGTTGTATGAGACAGTAACACAAGATGTTAGTTCCAAAGTTTCAACCCTCCCTCTCCATCTCTTTCGTTTGAGTTCCCTAGATGCATCACACCTACTTCTCCTTAACCTTCTAGAACTGCTATGCATAGAGCCCAAGTCATTAATGCTGCAATCTTCATGGTTGGTTATTACTTCAGAAGAGCAATGCACCTCAGAGCCATTCTCTTGCGTGCTTGCATCAATGGTATTGACTTCATGGAATCCATCGAAGCTGGCATTATTAATGGAGGATTCACCATCAGATAGTCGAGATATACTATCTTTATAGGAACTGTTTGCATAATCTGGCATCACAAGATTTAAGGAGATACAAAGGTTAATCCTAAACCAAACAAGTATGCTGATGACAACCTATTCAGAGTATTATACCTGAAGAAGATATGGTGGTGCAAGCTGCAATCCCTCTGTATACACAGTACTCTCGCACCAGCTCATCAAGGACTGAAAAATCTAACCTCATGCGGCTCAACTCGTTCTGTGAAATGCATAATACTAGGGTATAAAGCTAGTGAAAGAGCACATAAGACTTTCCAGCATGTATGGCTATTCTTCACAAAAAGGACAAAAAAAATCTTTTTGAATGTATAATTGTGTGACAATTGCTTTATAAAGGACCATTGCAGATGAGCATATATCATGATTATTTAGACATGTTACAACAATTAAATTTTATCACCTAGCCATATAAGATTATACAAACCTGAAACGCCTGAAATAGATCACCCTTAGCATATCTGAGGCTATCCACAGCCCCCTGTCTTGTCAGTTCTACAGCATGTGCTAAGGCTTGTATATCCACCTGAATCACAAAATTAAAGGGATGACATTATGAAAAGCAAATATATAAAAAAAGAATAATCTACCTCATCAAATGGCGGTGCCTCATACAAGCTATCCTGCGGAATTGCAGGGGGGTCACGGTCCTCAAAGAGCAACCTCTCAGTAAGATCCGAAATAGGAGATGAAATGCCTTGGCGAAGGCAAAATACTTTATGGATGCTAAGCAAGAGAATAAAATGTACAAGGATTAACCAATATTTAAAGGAACTCTAATCAAACATAACAAGCACTTGAAAATAATTACCTTATAAGGTATCTCAATGTCATCAAAAAAATTGGATCATAAGCCTGTAAATGAACCCTTAATACCGACAATAAAAATCCAGCAAGATCAAGTCTTCTCCTTTCTGACCACTGTGACACGGAATGCAAAACCCCTTCAACTCTCAGAGCTATAAACTTTAAAAGAAGAGTGTACCAACAAATGAATATATATATATATATAGAAATCTTAATAATACACAGCAAGGTTGCTTTGCAGTTGTGTGAATAGTCACAGAATAAGGAAAACTTTTCAAAAAACTTTGTAATTATTGAACCCTACCAAAGTAAACCCCCCGTTTCTCTTCCCTCCAAACCACCACCAAAACACAATAAATAAGCATATGGCCCTTCAACTCCCACAATTATCTTTGCATGAGTTGCATGCAAACAGAGTTATTTCTTCTGCTTTCATCAGTTCTACATACTCATGGCTGCCTCTAGAAACTTTCAGATATTTAAGGAGGCAAATACATTAAATAAATATTAAAATAAGTAAAAAAAATAATTATATAAGCATTAATACCAGGAAAACCTTTACGCCTAAACCATAAAACATAGAAATTTTCAATGCAAAAACAGCTGGAGCACTATGGAAAAATTAGCTAATATCAAAGCATTGCACACTTGGTTTGCAAGAACATAGGAGATCCCAGATTAGGACAGGACTACCACCAAAGAATCGTTAACACAAAAGGAAACTCCAATAAGTGAGCAAGCAGCAAGGCATATAGTTCACCATTTGAAAGCCAGTGAAACCCAAGAAGAATGAAGTCAGAAATGACCAGAAGGTAAAAGATCTCTAGATGAAGTAAAGTCATGAAAGTCATTGGGTAAGTGATAGAAAGACAGCACAAATAAGCAAAAGGAACTGGATAAACAACAAAGACAAAAGGATGACATGAAGCCAGCGGCTTCTATACCTACAAATGAAATTCAATAGAAGCTGACATTTTTTAAATGGAAAAGACAACAGTTGTGATCAGATTGTTACAAGCGGAAATTAGTTCGGTATGCTTCATTAATGATTAGCAATTAGATAGCAGAAGGATAAGGAAATGTGGACAGACCAATTTGTGCTGTCCTATCTGCCAATGAGAATCACAAATAGTTCCAGTTTCTTGGTCAAGCTATTGTGTAGAAACTCATATTTGCCAACAAATATCCAGATTGGATTAAAGATCTAGGATGGTCGAAACTTTTTAAAGGAAGTTCATGCTGAACCAAACCTCCAAGAGCCTTTTTGAATTAGGTTGTTTAACTTTGTTGGAAATAATAGGTTCAAAATTTTACAATTACTCAGTCTTGCAGTGAGGAAGGAGAGATCTAGAATACAGCCTTCTCAAAACTGGTTTCTTTTAGTCTCTCTGCAACTTCTCCCTGACCTACCAATGAAAGCCAAGCCTTACTGCTCTTTCCTGCCAACAGGCACAAGCAATTCATTCTATGGCTTCCAGAAGTGACAATGGCAAGTCCCAGCAGCTGTTCCAGTCATTGGATAGCCATCCTGCACATCTCCCAGCAAGTGGACAGCCTTATATCAGCATCATTTACAATCACTGGACAATCTTCCTTCAGCTCACCAATCTCCAACAACCAGTTCCACAGTTCAATTTCTAATGGGCTGAGAGACTCCTTCCACTATGATTGCTATAGCAAGGTTTTCAAAAGGACGATAGAATAAATAGGAGCACAAAAGGTGTTTCAACAGGGAATAAACTAGAAGAAACATGAGCAAAAAGGAAAGCTAACCATATTGAAACTCTAGTATATATAACAAAGCTATATTCAATTTCTAATGAACAAAGAGAAACTTTCCCCACTCCTGTCTCAACTAGGAATAAAGGAGAATAAAAACATAGATCGAAAAAGGGAAAGCTAACAAAATTACACTTTTCTTACAACGGAAATACATCAACTAAACCACTTCTAAAGTTTACTAAAATCATATCAAGGTCTAAAAAGGAGGGAAAGGAACCAAATTTGCACCAAGATGCTTACTAATGATTACATATATTTGTCTATTTTTGGATCACTAGAGCTCTCAGTCCCATTGTCAAACCTCTTCTTGTAATCAAATGACACAACCATCAGCCCTTCTGCAATGCAACTGTCACAGCTTTCAGCACAAGCCATGCATTAGCTCGGATGAGAAATAAGAGGTTGAGGTACACATCAACGTCACAAACTGGTTGATCATTTCAATGGTTTCTACGAATCAACCTCTAACATATTCCTCGAGGTCTTTAATATAACAAACCCACTTCAAAAAAAAAGAAAGAAAGATTCCAACAATTGAGCAAAGTTGACTTCTCATGAATCAAGAGCGACTCCTTCAAAAATGTAATTAATAATCATGACTTATATGTTAAGAAAACATTTTACCCACATAAAGTAATCCTTCCATTAGCTTGAACTCATAAAAATCAACAAAGTATCAATGCATACACACACGCTTTAATGAGAAACATAAAACTCAACTAAAGGTCTGGCACGAACAAGAACAACAAAGCTCAAGTATAGGTCTACACTAAACCTACCTCAGCAAAGATATAACTCAGGCTTGGCAAGATAATTTTACCTCCAACATAAGCAAATAGCAAACCAATCTTTTAATTAGCAAAGTTTGAAGTCTATTCAAGAAAATAAAAGAGATATACATAAAAATAGGAATTAAATGCAAATGTCCATTTGAATGAAGCCCAAATTCAAAATAACTAAACTTGTTTGCAAACATAAAATTCATACACAAGTGATTTTCAATCAAATTGAACCAAGGATGATCGAAGACTATATTCCTTAATAAAAATAAATTCGTGAAAAATTACCAAACTTTTCAACCTTGAGTCAACTCCTATCAGCCATAGGCTCTTCATTTAACTTCACTATGACCTAATTTCTAATTTTTCTACATTACAATAGAAACTATGCCGAACAACCTGGCACAAACTAAATAAGAAATTCACAGCAATGATCTAAAGTCATAAGTAGAACTTGTTTGGGAAGAAAACAAAATTATAATTACAAAGGGTAAAAGCCAAACTTGGAACAAATAAAAACTAGTTTATAGCATTTCAACATTTGTATCAAAGGTTCTGTAACATGGGCATAAATAATGAGCATATGATAGCAAAGAGGTCAGATCAGCTTATAAAACACGCTAAATAAGAATTTTATTTAATATATTATAGATTGGAATTAACAGAAGATCATATTTTTTAGGATAAAGATGGTGATTTCCCACCTTAAGTAATCAAATGTCATATAAAAGGAATAGCTCACCATCCACAATAACAGCCATTAAAATTTTATTGCTTTTAATGACATAATTAATAAAGTCTAACAAATTTTTCAAAATGAGTACTTTTTATCCAATATTCAAAGTTAATTGCAACAAAAAAGAGCTGCTCGTACTACTCATATCAGTTTCAACAAACTAAACATATCAAAAAGTTCCATCAGAAAAGCTGAAAGGTCTGTTACCTCATCTGCCACAGGAGAACACTTATCTTCTTTATCAAAAATCAATGCCAGTAGGATATGCTTAAACTCCTCATAAGCTTCCTTAAAATCACATGAACAATGCAACACTTGTCAAGCAAGAAGTTAAGCAAATGGTATCAATAAAAGGTACAACTGCCTGCTTACTGAAAGCAAATAACCATAATGTATCACAACCTGTTGATTACGCATGAAAACATTTTTTTTTTAAATGTATGTGCAGATATTCAGAACATGGGCGTGCATCAATTATGCCAGAAGGCAAGACAAATCACAAACTTCATTACCTTTAGTGAAGATCAGAACAACTTGTAAGAGTAAGTCCAAAACTGTCTAATGGGAAATGAATTTATCATTTTGAAACTTCCTATGAGAATGAATAATTTTAAAAACTTTAATCAAATGCATAAATTTAGCAACCACCAATAAAGTTCTATTTTTATTCTCTAATTTTACATTTATTGTAATTTTCATCTAGAAATAAAATAAATTATAACTATTTATCAAGGACTTTATTGGAAATTCAATGCCATGAATACCGAAATTGTTGATAAATTGAATTATAATCATACATAACATCCATAACCAATAACTAATTACAAAATAAACGTTAGGGTATACTTGCCAGCAGTAAAGCATGATTTTGTCCAGTTATCAAAACTTCAATATGCTTCTAAATCCTTTTACATTATGGAATCATGAGAACAGGATTTCGTTGCAGTAAAAGATGAAGTGGAACAGAGAATGGAATTAAAAAATATTTCAAGATAATTTCTACAAAAGCACAAAATCATTAGTTGCAAGCATTAGATGACATTCTCAGGTTTGCAAATAGCATATCCAACAATGTAGTAATGCTGATCTCACCCACAGGTAATCCAAGGAATGTTGGGAGATACAAGACATCTTGTAGAACATCCATTGAAATCCATGACATGTTTCAGATGCAGTAGTCAAACCCACCCATCACCTCTTTTGATGGATAGTGGATTCCACATAATAGAAGTGACAAAACAATTTAAATATTTTAGGGCAGGGTAATACCTACCCTTTAAGGTACATCATTATCACTATGAGACAAGAATTAACTTGAATTCCTTTACATTACTTTCCAAACATCTTCTCTACTAAAACTCCTCAAACATTTATCAATCTCAACTAAACTTTAAACAACATTTGTTGAGTGTAAATCAGGACCAAGTGGACCCACTCCCAACAAAAAATCTAATATCTCACATTTACTTTCATAAAATTCCATTAACTACTATGCAGATACAATAGTATAAATAGCTCTAACTGAAAAAAGAAATTTACATGGGTCACATACAAACTCTAAATACACTGATAACATACATTTCTTGTATATTGATAAATCCAAGCATGAATATTTTCAAAACAACACCCAGTGTTGTGAATGGTATGCTATATTTGCTTCTTGATGCATGGATCAAGTTTATCAAGTTTGACAAATAGGTATGTTTTAAAAAATTATAGAGGATAACTTAGAAATTGCAACAAATATTTTACCTTTTTGAGCTATTGGATACTAAAAAACTCAATATCAATCTCGAACTGAGTTACAATTTTTAAGAAATAACTAAGAAAAAAAATAAACTTACAAAACAATTTGTGACATCTAAAATCAAAAAGCACTAGTTGATAATGAGGACATTAAATGCCATTACATATTGGATGTGATAGTAGATGGTAACTATCTGTTACATGTAATTAACTAGTCATGTGAACATTCATAGAATGACAAATTGTTCTTATTAAGATTGGCAAAAACCTTCCCTACAATTCAAAGTGATACCGATGTATCAACAGAGTCATTACGACACCCATAAGCTAAGATGAGCAAATGATAAGGTGTACGAGTTGCTTTATATATACATGCATTGCATGAATTAAAGTGACGATGCATACTCATTTTATTCATGATTTTAAGAGTATAATTGTTGTATATATTGTCAATTTGGAAAACTCATGATTCAACCTTGGATCAAGTAGACAATCATGCAACATAAAGCTTATTGACCAATCTAATGTACACCATTACTTTCATTATTCATGAATATTATGCAGATAGTAATATGTTACATACCCTTGCAACTCTACCTTATTCAATTATATATAGAGGAATATGAGTTTGTGAATGCAAATATTAATGTCATGTGTCCCTTATATTCATACCATACTATCATGCACATAGTTTGTTAATGTAAATATTATGCAAATATTAATATCATGCAAATATATATTGAGGATCAAGTGGACATTTAAGCAATACAAAGTTATTCTCATTAACATCATACATTTGAGTAATTAATTGAAGTGAAAATTATCAATTTAAAGAACACCATTACTTCCATTATTCGTCAATATTATGCACATGTAATACATTACATAAGAATATGAGTCTGTGAATGCAAATATTAATATTATTTATCCCATAAGTTCATAACAATTCCTTAAGCATATTCATTTTTTGATACCTTATTGTTCATGTTTGGGCAAAGAAATTTATCTGTTAGTTTGTTTTATAAACTCAAACATTGTTTTATAGCTTAATTAAAATTTAACCAACTAAATTGCTGTAACATCATTACAAGAGCCGAATTGTAGACAATCCTTTGGGATGGCTATATAGGTGTACTACTTTGCTATTTCAATTAATTATTTTGTTATCTTAAGAATATGCTTTTATTAATTAGGATCATGTTGTTCTTAAGTGCAGATACGTTAATTCAAATTACAATATTATGGCATTTATTTTTGGAATAAATAAAAAGTTGTTTTGCATCCATTATCATACTATTCACGTGATGTGTGCGTGTGTAATTCCTTTCTTAATACAAAGAAAAATTATTTAGCATTTATTCACAAATTGCATCAAGCAGATTGAAATAAACTAACTTTGACTGTACCCAAGTTGTCCAGGTGCACCCCTTTGGTTGCGTAACATAAATTATAAAGAACAAAATATGGTTACTGCATTGGAAGGTCCATATCCCAGACCAAGTTTAACGATCAAGTATGCAAGAAATCACGATTATCAAAACTATAGAAAACAACCAAAATACAGCAAGGCACGAGTTCAGATACCGGGTAGGCGTCAAGGGCACAAGGAGCGAGAGCCACACGAAGGCACTGGATTGCGGAGTCCCTATCCTTCTCCGTGCCCCTCCGCAATAGCTCGATAAATTTCTGAACAAAACAACCCACATATGCATCAAACCAAGCTGCCACCTCAGATAATGCATCGCCAGCAACAGATGACTTTACCTGCTTCTGGAGTCGGAAGAGGATCCGATGATCGTCAAGTACGACAGGTGCGTGCTCTCGCAGTAGGTAGATGGCACTATCCACATCACCTGATTCGATACTCCGGCGGATCTGACGGATGAGAAGACGAGAATGGTAGGAGGAAGAAGAGTTAGAGGAGGAGGAGGCAGAGGAAGAGGAGGGCGAAGAAGGTGCAGAGGAATCTTCGATAAGGTGCTCGGATTTGGCAAAGTTTATGACGAGGGAATCCAACGACTCCCAATTTACTGGCGTGGATTCCATATCCCAAGCCCCGAAGTGGCAAGAGGATACGAGAAATGGGACGGGGAGAAGGCAAACGAGAGTTCTCCCGGGCCAAACCGCCAAAGTGGTGCGTGGCTTTCGGCCTGCTCCACGTATAAATGAACGAGCGGAACTGAGCTAATAAACCAACTATAGGGAAAATGAAACAGGGTCGGTGCAGCTTAGCAATTGATGTTTTTTTAAGGTTTCAATTCTGTTCTTTTCATCAAAACATTTCGTTAGATTCAATGATAATTTTAATTTTGATTTTCAGTTAAATTTTAATATATTTAACTTAATTTAAAATATTTTTTAAAAATATTTAAAAATAAATAATAATAACAGTAATATATGCATACGTTAAATAAATAAAATTTAATATATAACATCAAAATTTTAAAAGTTTGTGTTCCAATAATATTAGATTTATTTTTGTTTGATACACTTATAAATTATTGAATTAATTTTGTTAAAAAATTAGTTTCAAAAAAATCATTTTCAAATAAAAAAACATATAAAATATTAAAAATACTTTAAATCAATTTCTATGTGAAAATGGAAAACAAACTATCCAATTTTTTGTTTTTAAAAACCTAGTTTTTATTTTTTTTTTTTCTCAAATCATTTTTATTAAAGACCTAATCATAATGCTAAAGAGATGTTCTTTGCTGTTGCTTGGAGGCCCCTTTTGAGATGTAATAGCTCGTTTATCATCACTAAGCTATTTAGTTAAGATTTTCTTCACATCAAGATTAAAAATAAATATATAAAAAATATTATTTTTTTTTTACATGCAAACATAATTTGAATCAACTTGAAACAAAATCAATCTAAAAATATTGAGAAAGTGAATAATATTGCAAATTATGAAAGCGAGATGTTTACAAGAATTGGTGAATTATGTAAATTCAAATCTTCAAGTCATATCAAATAATTTAATTTGCTTCATAATAAAATATTTTATTATTCTTAACACATTTTACTATTATAACTATTTTTTATAAAATATTTTAGAGTTGCAAAAACTTATTTTGTAGTGCAAGTAAAGTAAAGTACAAAATAAATTTCAAGTGTTCCGATCTAAACTTGGTTCTATAACCCCTAGCCAAATGGCCATACAATTTACTAATAACACTAGCTTAATAAAAAGTTTATAACACCAACTTGATGATAGTTTATAGCATCGATTTAATAAAAAGTTTACAACCAACTTAATAGAATCCTATAATTATTGTTTAATAAAAATTAAAATAATAATAAGTAAAAGTCTCAACAATGAGACAAGCAAAATAGATAAAAACTCGATACGATAACTGTTATAACTAATGAATAATTAAGCAAAAGACACATTATTTGAATTAATGCAAAATATATAATAAAGCTCAATGCTCGCATAAAAGAGAATGTAATAGAAAGCCAAGTTGACTGCTCCAAGGTAAATGTCAAAGCTATGCCTTTTTCTCTTCTTAAAAATGATAAATCTAATCAAACTTTATTATAATTGAATTTTTAATCAAACATTAATATATTCTATCATATTTAGATGCTTTTATATACTTCTAAAAATACTAAAAAAACTATATCAAAAATTAATCAAATCAACCATTACTCATATCCTTAGTTGAAGTACTATATCATCCAGTGAAATTTATAAGTAAAATTTGCTACTAACATTATCAACTAATCAATTGCAAACATTTAATTAGTTAATTTCACTATGTAAAATGGATCATCCAATACAATTGACATCGTACAGTACGACTAGAATAAAACTATGCAAATCTAAATTCTAAACTCTCAATAAAATGTTATATGATGCATAGTCATATATTATGATCCTATGATAAGCTCGTTTATTTTAGACATAATATATCATATTAGTACAATAAGTAGCTCATATTATTGTAATATAAATTTGTCTAATATTTGATCGAGTCTTAGTATTAAATTATCAAGTAAAATAACATCGTACAAATACAAAGATAGTATCATACATACATAATAAAAATTAACACATATTGTATATTTACTATAACATCTACCTAACATCAATCAATTCAACCTAATAAAAAAAATCTATAATACAAGTTTATAAGATTAATCATAGCTCATGTACAAAAATAAGGACATGTGCTACTAAAAACAAATGAGGTTGATAAAAACCCACAAAAATCTATAAACATCTCGATAAATAACAATGCAGAATAAAAATGTATCGTATCAAGTGTAATTTTGAAACCAATATTGATACAAAAATATTAAATAAAATATAAATATACTCACACATTCATAATATACATCACACTTTCTAAACACATTAATCTCTCAACCTCTCAATCATGAACTATTCTATAAAGATCTTCAACTAAGTGAGTGTCATTATTATATCTTATAATATAAGTAAAAAATAAACATAATATACTTAATAGATAAATCTTTAATTATATATAATAAAATAGCATAAATAAAAAAATAAAATAGCTAAACAATAAGATTAAATAATAAATAAACAAATGCATGGTAATTTATGTTAAGAATATTATAATAATACATACGTAGTTATATACATATATATATATATACATATATATATATATATCTAACTCATTATAAGCATATAATTTTTTTGTTTTACTTTTTTTGCATTTTTATATTCATTTTTTTATTTTTTTTTCTTTTCATATGTTTACTTTTCCTTTAGACTATATTTTCTTGTGATCCATATTCAAGCACCTATGAATCTCATATCATATCTCATTCCCACAAGTAGTGATGCACCAAAATGTTATGACCTAATTTCTAAGTATCATGACACTGAGAAAAGAAATATTTCATCATCACTAAGTATTGTCCTTAATGATAATCTCTTATACTGATAAGGAATGAGACAGCCAAAATGCCAAAGCTTTATCTCTGAGTATCCACGATGGGAGTAAAGTATTTTATCATCACTAAATCTCACCGTTTAAAGCCAACATCTTGTGTTGATGGGGAGTGAAAGACTCAAAATGTCAGAGTCCAATCTGTAAGTACCTATAATACCTAAGAGTAAAGTATCTTATTATTATTAAGTCAAGGCTTTAATATGCTATGGCCCTATCTCTGGGAACCACGATATTAAGGGTGACATAAATCACATCTATTAGGTCATTGGGTAATAAGATCATGCTTTTTCTTAAATTATATTAATTTTTTTCTCTTCTTTTTCTTTTATTTTTTTCTTTTTTATCTTATTATATGCTTTGATTCATAACATCATATAACTAATATAATTATACATGTGTGTATTTACACACACACACAAAAACACACACACACACACACACATATTATATGTGTGTGTGTGTGTGTGTACATGTACATATGATGATCTTATGTAATATTTTATGCTAGCATTGTACTATACAATATAGGCAATGTAGTAGTATAAACCATAAGCTTCATCATTTTAACTAGTGTTGAGACATATGATATAGGATAATAATATATGTTTATCATATTATTCTATATGTTGACTATGCAAGTATGATCACTTCATTGATCATAGTCACTGACAAAAAAGCATCATGTTAATTCCTATTATAGGCTTATTCCAAGTTATTTAAACAATTGTCTGGTATGAATCATATAATCAAAACAAAGACATTATCCATCCTCAAGAAAGCAATTAGAATCTTGCAAAATATATTTCTTTATCCATCCAAATGATCAATACATACTTTAAAGAGGAAAACTTTAGTAAGATATTACCTTGAAATGTTATTTCCACAAATTAGGATAAAAAAACTTGTTCTTTCCTTGGAGTTTACTTTTCAATCCCATTGAAGTAATGCAAGAACTCCAAATAAAAAAATTGAAGCATTTTCTTTCACCCTTTAAGCTCCTCCTCTCCCTACTCTCTTGCTTTTATGCTTGTTTTCCAAATAGTACAGTAGGCTTTTGAGGAATGGGATGGATCTTATCCTCTCATTTAATACGAGGATAAGTTAGCTTTGTTTAATCATTTTCATTTCTTTAATTAAATCTTTATCTTTTAAATTTTTGCTAGAAATTGAAATGGTCTACAAAAAACTTAAATTGCATATTTGTAGATTTATTATGATGAGATAAGTTTTAATTATGGAATATGCATATTCAATATATAAATCATACAATTGAAATAAATAATTAAGATAAACTTATTGAGTCATTATTATTATGATGAACATCATCATATTATAAAAAGCCAATCAACTCGTCACATTACTTAGGATAATAAGCGACATCCTTATACAACATGATGATAGTACTATTATGATATTACATACCATTATAGTTTCTCTTGTCGCTCAGTATAACGCTTTGTCTGATCCTTTTAATGAATTTATTGTACTAGAATGAGAGTAATATCGTATTGCAAAAAAATTAAGAATACTAAATCTCAAATCAGACCACTCAGGTAAATAGTCACCGTACTATATGATAAGAGCGTCATATTAATATTAAAAATTATAAAATAGTTATATTACTCATGATCACTTTTATACGATAAAATCTATCATATAAAAATGATTAGTTTAACTAATGCAAACCTCACTCAATTCAATATCTTCAAATTTAACTCGATATAATTTTAGTGTATGATGTAATTTACTATAAATATAATATTTAAAGGCAAAATAAGATAAAATTTATGTTTTAAAAAAATATTAAGTGTCTTAAATAAATTATTACATATTTTAATATTCTAATTATCAAAATAAAAAGACTCAATACAAATCTCATCCTTATATGTGTTTCACCTTGTTCTTAATAGTTCTGGATTAGTTATGATCTGAATTTTGGTTTGACAAAACAAATAAAAAAAACTATAATAAGTTATTAAAGAGTTTTACTAATATTAATATTGATTTTGGATTTACGAAAATAACTTAAATTTATTAGTAATCACTTATATTGTGATAGACTATGAAAGAGCAAGAAAGCACTTCAAAACCTTGCAAGTCAAGGATAGCTAAGGAAAAACAATTAGGAACAAGAAATTACTCAAGTCTCTAAAGTAGAAGAGGAAAGCTAAGTATAGGTTCTCTTAAGTAGCCCATATGTGCCCTTCGAACTAGATCTCAGAATCCATAATCATATCTAATGAATCAATAAATGTGCCCTTGCTTTCTTAGAGTTACGAGACGTGTCTTCATATCGATAACTTAATTATTCATGCATTTTAGAGAAAGTTGTTGCCATTTTTCTATGGATTTGTTGTCATTTAATTATGACTTAACTATTTAAATAATCATAGTTTGAATATGAGTTGTGGTCATCAAAGGGTAGTTCAGAGGTTACTTAAATGTCGGTTCATGAGTTTCGAGCAAAACAACTTGAAGCTAAAAGAGGAATAATTGATGAGAACTCGGATTCAAGTACACCAACTCCAACGATGTAGCATTGAGTTTATTTCGATTATGTGACACTTTTTGATATTTTGAATATTTTTGTACATTTTCAATGTAAAAATAAGTTTTTAAAATAATATTTTAAAAATATTTTTTATATAAAAAAATAAAAACTTATGAATAAGTTTTGATATAAAGAGCAAAAATGCTTTCAAAAAACTTCACGAAACATAGCCCAAGTGATAACGAAAATAATTAGAAACGAATCATACCGCATTACAGAGCAAATGCTTTATTTATTGGTTAGCATAATAAAAAAGTGCGGCCCCGTTTAGTATCTATTGAATTTATTCTCTCTCTCTTGAAAGGACAAGCCAGAGCGTCCCACCTGTGGTCGATTTGAATTTTGAATTTTAATATTTCTGCATGCTTCTGGTCGTTCACAATAGATACGATTCATTGTGAACCGCCAGATGTATTCATTGACTTCATAGGCATACACGAGATGAATTCGACGGCTAGGATTGCTTATTTCTCCACATCGGCAATGGAGAATCCTTCGTTTTCCTCGGGAAGCATTCGAGGCATTTTTAAGTGTCCGTTGAGGTCCACCATACTCGTCACTGCCATTCTCATCTTCTTCAAATGCTGTAGTTCTTCTTAGAAGGTGTGAGATGGGGACGGCGAGGGCGACGGAAACAACAACATACGAGGAGGTCCGCCGGAGGAAGCTCGAGGAGAACAAGAAGAAACTCGAGCAGCTCAACCTTGGCTACCTCTCGGTTGCTTTACGCGAGTCCGTCTCTCCCAAGACATCACCGGTGACGATTTTTTCACTGCACATTTTATCTCTGCTATCACTTATTGACAATGATATATTCTACGTGCTGAACGTTTGTTGAACATTCAGATCTCGTGTCTTTTTTCTATTATTGAGCATTTATTGGAAAACAGGCGAAGCAGTCGAAGCGAAAGGCACCTCCGTTGCCGGAAGAATGTATGATTCGAAGGCGCTCTTGTCGGATCGCTAATTTGCCTGGACAGAGCTATAAAGAGGTTACTTTTTATTCCTTCAATACTCAAATCTCATCGACTTCTTCGTTGCCTCTTTCTCAATTAGAGATGAATGATTATGTATCGTTCTGAATGATATTAGATTTAGACCTGATATTTGCATTGGTGACAATGGAAAATGTGGTCGTTTGAATCTTATGGTTTTTTTGTCTAGGAAAACCTGCATTTTATAAAAAGAGTTGCTGAATATTGAGGTGAAATGAGTTTTTATGATTTTGACAAAACGAGTCTTTCTCTACTGTTACCGTACTGTTTAGAAGGGGTTTTTCTTGATAAAAAAGAAGAATCTGCTTCAACCGATATGCCCTTAGGTATGAACATACGTAATATAGAAATCGTACCCTAAAAGGATGGACAATTAGCGAGAGCAGCAAGCCCCGTAGTGAAACGGTTTGCAAAAGAAGATAAATCCGCCACATTAAGATTACTATCTGGGGAGGTCCATTTGATGTCTATGCCCCAGCTATGTTGCATTTCATATGCTAAACATACTCATCTCAAACAAGTTTTCCAATTCTGACATATCTTGCTTGTTGCTTTCAAAACATGTGAAACTTTCTTGTTACCTATAATCAATATGGTTTGCACTTGTTATCTTTATACTTATTAAGTGCAAATACTGTGCCCAGATTCTTAATTTATCTTTATTAGAATATCTTGTTAGTTTCTCTTTGAAAATTGAAAACATATTCTACAAAATTATGATATTCAATGGTTGATTTCCAAGGTTACCAAATCTTCCTATACAAGGTTTTTGTTTTAAGTTATAAAAGAACAAAAAACAAACCATAACATGTTTCTTTCTAGAAGTTCATTGAACTATGCAATATTGCCTCAACTTTGATATACATAATTTTGAAGCTAACGTTTGAAAATATCATAGTGATACTTTTAGCTTCATCAAACCAAATGGCATTTTAACAGCTTGACATGTTTCTTTTTAGTTTCATCTTTTTAATCAAATTTAGCACTTGGTTGATCCTTCCAAGCAATGCAACCACAAGGCTAGGAGTTATTTTAAAAAATAAACATCAAAATTAAAACGTGGCAAAAGTTTTCATAATGTCTATCGAGTTATTTAAGGGTCTCTTTGTATGAGGTTGTCTTGAAGGTTTTTCTTTCATAACAATAGGTGTTGTATATATGTATTATTTAAAGTAAATTTTTGAGACCATTTGTTGGATGCAGGTTATTTCTCATGATGATATCATTAGGCCCGTCAGGTTAGTAAAGCTATTTATGGATAACTAGAATGATTCATGACATGAATTTGCTATTCTCAAATTTTCTTTAAGTTTTCTGAAGTTTTTTTTTTTTCTCTTCTAATGTTGGTTTCCTGGGCATTTAGAATCTATAGAAGAAGGGATCTATTGAATCGTGTGTATGCTTCTGACAAAGCACGAGCTTATGCAATAGAAAAGGCTGAAGCACTTCAGTCACAGCTCGACCCACAACATCCTAGCTTTGTAAAGCCAATGTTGCAATCTCATGTTACTGGTGGATTTTGGCTGGTAACCATGATGTGAAAGAGAGCTCAAAACTACGTTTTAGTTGTTTTTCTAAATATTGTGGATTATTGCAACTTATTTTTCTTCTAATAAAATATCATTTTTATAAATAGGGACTTCCCAAGTATTTTTGTACCTCTTATCTACCCAAACATGACACTTGGTTTACACTAGTGGATGAAGACCAAGAAGAATCAAAATCCCTTTACCTTGCTCTAAAGGCGGGGTTAAGTGCCGGCTGGAGAGGGTTTGCAATTGCTCATGAATTAGTGGATGGGGATGCTATAGTGTTCCACTTGGTTAACCCATCTACACTTAAGGTTACAATATGCAATGATTTCTAATTGAAAGAAATTTTCCATTGTGCCTATTAAATTTAATTTTTCTTTATGCAATTTTAATGAAAGCAAAAAAGAAGATTGAGCTGCTAATCAGTTATTTGGATGCAGCACATGAATTGTATTCATAGTACCATTTAGTGTGGTAATGTAGTGGGATCATTTGTTGGTTTTATAACCTTTTCTAATTTGATTCTTCTTATAGATTTAAAAGCTCTCCTGTTTCCTAACAAAACCTAGTAATCAAGACAAAGTTGATTCGGCTTTCAAATTTGCCTTTTGGGCTGTTTATTCATGTATTTATGGTAAATGCTTTGCACTTGTGTTTAAAGCAACTTTGCTTTTGTCTCCATCACAGGTCTACATAATTAGAGCAAGCGGCTGTGATAATGATTGATGTAGCATCAGCGGCATTATTGACAACAGTTCTTGCAACCAGTAAGATCTTTGCAGGCAACTTACCTTGCTATCGTGTCAATCATACACGTGTAGATAAAGCTGTACTAATTTTGTTACACAGTTTATGAAAATTATTGTTATATTACATATTTGGTTCAGTTGCTAAGTGAACTTAGTATGGCTTTTAAGCTATTTTTTATTTGAAATTTGAAAATTTTCCTTTAGAAGTCTTGGTTAAAATTGAATTTTTAATGGTTAAGATGCATATCATATTGACCAAATTTTTTGGTATCATGTGTAAACGAATTTTCAATGCAAGACAAATTGAGATTAAATAGAGCCAAGACAAAATCATAGGTCAAAGAGATCTTAGGTCAACATAAGATCTTTTCAATTAAAGTATTATTAAAAGAACAAAATTTCTAAATTCCTAAAAAATCATCGAGAACAAGCCTTCAAAGTGTTGCTCTTAGTCTTGAGATGTTTTCATGGAAATTGTTATGAAATAGACTTTTTGAGATGACAAAACCTACAAATCACTTCAAAACAACCTTGTTGAACTTGTTTTTAGTTTGAAATAACCAAACATGCAATTAAAGAAAGAAACAAGGATGTAGATAAGTAGTTACCATTCATATTGTGCTATTGATAACATGGAAGATAACACAGCTCCTTGTGTTAAAACAGGAGAGTAAGCCCCATGCCATGCAAATTGCCAAAGCAATTTGTAACTACACAACAGCTTGGTGACAACAATGATGGCAACACAAATAGCTAAATCATAAGATGCTACAACAAATGCTTTAAGAATCTAATCCTTAAGGATATGCCAAATTAAAGGAAAATATACCTAATGGTTCATTTAAATGCACAAGCTAAAATATAATTCTTTTATTTTATTTTGTCGTAATATGCAATCCAACAATCCAATTGTTGGGAGATAAAATGTTTGATTGACTTATGAACTTTGTTCTTATGATTAGTTATAGAAATTGAAAATATGTTCTAGTCACGAATTTTAAAGTTCATTGCAACTATTGCAAATCCCACATAAGTTGTGAAATAATTCCTTAAAATAATTATAGAAATTGATCTTTCAAGTTTGACTAGTTATGACTAAACCACATGTCATCCAAAATAAGTTAATAGATAATATGAAGTTAAGAAACTTTGTAAGACTGAGCATACATATAGAGAAATGAAAGAGAAGTCATAAGATGAACAAATGACACAAATATTTATATGAAAACTCAAACTTGTAAGAAAGTATTTACAAGAATTTAAAAGAAGTTATAAGTTTCTTTTATAGTTTCATTATTATAACTGTTGTTGTCAACACTCTTACAATTGGTCTTAGGAGGAAGCAAAAAAAATTAAGGTGCCCTTCTTATGTACTCTTCAAGAAAGCAATTGTCATTTATTAACATCATGACACGATTTGCTGGCATGTTATATTTTGTAATTGCTTGCATGTCTACATCATAATTGCTAGTCATATGCTTTTCATAAGCCACACAAGAGGGCCAAATCCTTTTATACTACAAATCTCTACATTCATAAAGCTCATGTATTTTAGGATATACCCATATCATTATGTATTATTTGTTTATAAACAATATAGAGAAATCAAGGAGAAGTCATAAGATGAATAAATAATACAAATATTAACATGAAAATTTAAACTTAGAAGAAAATATTTACTAGAATTTAAAAGAAGTTATAAGCTTCTTTTGTAGCTTCACTCTTATGATTGTTGTAGTTAACACTCACACAATTGCTTTTCAGATGAACGAAAAGATTAGGGTGCCAAAACACTTCTCTCTTTGTTATATCACTAGTCTTTTCCTTATGTACTCTTGAAGAAAACAGTAGTCATGTATTCACTTTACGGCATGCTTTGTTGACAAGTTGCAATCTGTTATTGCTTGTGTGTCTACATCATAATTGCTAATCATATGCTTTTCATAAGCCGCACAAGTATTGGTGCCAAGTACTTTCATATTACAAATCTCTATATTTATAAAATTTATATATTTTAGGATACATTTACATTGTAATGTATTGTTTCTTTATGAACAATATAGAGAGATGAAAAAGAAGTCATAAGATGAACAAATGAAACAAATATTTATGTGGAAATTCACACATAAAAAAAATCTTTATTAATTAAAAGAAGTTATAAGCTTTTTTTACTGCTTCACTTTTATATCGTAGTTAACACTGACACAATTGGTTTTAAGAGGAAGGAATAGGATTAGGGTGCCCACACACTTCTCTCTTTCTTAAATTGTTAGTCTTCTCCTTATGTATTTTTCAAGAAAACAGTTGCCATGTATTCACATCATGTAACGATTTGTTGACATGTTGCAGTCTATACGTGCTTACATGTTTACATCATAGTTGCAAGTCACATGTTTTTCATAAACCACACAAGTATTAGTTTTAAGCATTTTCATATTACAATTCTCTACATTCATAAAGTGTATGTATTTTAGATTACACCCGCATCGTTATGCATTTTTTTTGTTTATGAATAATATAGAGAAGTTAATGAGAAGCCTTGGGATGAACAAATGATACAAATATTTATGTGGAAACCCAATTTTAGAAAAAAAATTTTACTAGAAAAAAGAATTTATAAACTTTTTTTGATTGCTTCACTCTTATAATTGTTGTTATCAACACTCACATAGGTGGTCTTAGGAGGAAAGAAAAAGTTTAGGGTGCCACACATTTCTTGTCTCTTTCTTACATCATTAGTCTTCTTCTTATGTATTCTTCAAGAAAGTAGTTTCTATGTATTCACAGATGACATGATTTATTGACATGTTGTCATTACTTGCTTGCGTGTCTACATCATAATTGTTAGCCATATTCTTTTCATAAGCCACACAAGTATTGGTACCATGCACTTTCATATCACATTCGTAAAACTCATGTATTTTAGGATACACCAACATTGTTATGTATTGTTTGTTTATGAACATTATAAAGAAATCAAAGAAAAGCCATAGGATGAACAAATGACACAAATGTTTACATGGAAACCTGGACTTGGAAAAAAATATCTTTGCTAGAATTTAAAAGATGTTATAAGATTCTTTTACAGCTTTACTCTTATAATTGTTGTTGTCAACACTCACACAGATGGCTCTAGGAGGAAGGAAAAAGATTAGGGTGCTGTCACACTTCTATCTTTTTTACATCATTAGTTTTCTCCTTATGTATTCTTTAAGAAAGTAGTTGGCATGTATTCATATCATGACATGATTCGTTGACAGAATGTAGTCTGTACTTGCTTGCATTTTTACATTGTAATTGCTAGTGATATACTTTTCATATGTCACATAAGTATTGGTGTCAAGTACTTTCATAATACAAATCTCTACACTCATAAAGCTTATGTATGTTATGTATTATTTGTTTTTGAATGCAGATTGTTTTAGTACCATCTATTCTGAGTTTTTGCTTTTGTATCATGCTTCATAACTTAATGGGATCCACAAAAACATTGTCACCCATAAATAACCCAAACAAATGATCAAAATCATGAAAAATACTTATCTAAATTATCATATAGAAACAATGGGATATTGCAAATGGAAAAATCACAAGTCATAATTCAATCAAAATGAGTAATCATGATAGAAATTTGTGATGCAATTTAATTGGAAGTATTACTAATGGAATGTCAAGTGTAATCTCATTACTTGACACTTTTGAAACATTGATTATCCATCTTAAAATCTCCAATTTTCAAAACCTATTTTTTTTCCTCTCTAAAACTTTAATTGTGCCATTATTATTGTCATGAGCAAGAGCATGCATAATTTTCCCAATTCATGCCACAATCAAACTCTAATTTTACCTTGATAAGTCCATTAGATCATGATACATTTTCTTGCAACTAAAATCAATAGTTTCTTCTTTGTAATTGAGTTTGTATTCATTTGCTGATTGGAATTTCCTTGTATTGAATATGTTTCAGCATTATTTCTTTGCCCTTGTTCTTAAAAGTGCTAGTGTGGAACCTAATTATGCAATTTGTAGTTATCATACAAGCAAGGCTTCTTAATAATATCTTAGTAACTCTCTCGTACAAACATTATATTTTATGGGCAAGTTTTAAGAGTCATAGGTTTACAATAATTGTGAACATTCTTTAATTGATTTCCTCATGTTTTAGTACTAAATTTTAATTCATTTAACCAAATTTTAAATAAGTTAAAAATGATATTCAATGTCATAATTGATTTGCAATGCCTCCAAAAGCACCCACTATACTCATCTATTCCGCTTTGCACCCTCATAAACTTTGGAGACAAGTAAATCTTCTACTCCCAACCTTATAAACACATTCTTAGTTTATTATAGCTCTACCAATAATGTGTATGAAGTTCTCTTGGGATTGTTAAATTGATTATTACATGTTGCCTGTAATTGAAGAATCTAACTTGAATTACACATTTTAGTTGACTTTGAGTTGTTGGACTTGTATTAGTTGTGTTTGCTATAGTGCTGGCTTAGCTATTACCATAGAACCACTCAATTGTTGAGCACAACATTTCTTTACTTTGTCTCCTCCCTTTCAAGTACTTGAATTCAAGTATCTTTTGCATTCTAGTGGAATTGTTATTCAATTGAAATTATGACCTTTCAGGTAATGCACATTGTAGTTAAGAAGTTTTGTTTATGGATTGTAATTCGTATTATATTTGTGATTCAGTAGTTTTAGATGATTTTAACTAAATCTTTCCAATTGAGCATGTTTAGCTATCTTAGTCTATGAGACATCTCCTAAAAAAACAAGAAAAAAAAGTAACCTTGCTTTGACACGAACCTATTGATAGTGCCATAGTTTGATGTGCAAAGTCTCCAAAAGCATACATCGTACTAATCTCCATGACAATTGTTTCTTCTAAAAGCTTTATCTAATTCTTGTTTGTCTTTTGGTTGTATTCAACTTTGTATTAATAAAGTTCTCATCTGTACTCTAATGAAGTGATTCTTGCGGTTTCCTTGAAGTGTGAACTATAAGTATAAGTAGACGATCTTGATCGGATCCTTAATGACTTTAATGTCTTGTGCACATTATTAAGATTGCAAGTCATGTTGTGTTGTATACTTGAATCTACTTGATCGAAACAAAGTCCTGTTAAAATAAACAATGACCTTGCAAGTCAAAGGACTCTACGTCAAATAATGTTTGAACATGACTTAGTAGTATCCAATTCATAAATTCCATTTGACCTTATAATGACATTAATACTCATTTGAGCTTGAAATATTATAGCAAAATGTTTCTAAGGGAAATACTTATTTTGGCAACATGGAATGCAGATTCTATCATTACAATTTTAATCTATTTAGTTTGCTTTAAATTTGGTAAACAATATTTTTAGTTATCATTGATGCTGGGAAGTAATACATTTAGTTAACATTGATGCTGGAATATTTATTTATTAAATCACTAGATTTTGTGCCTAATTACTTTTGCAAGACCTGAACCTCGTCTTGACAAAGATTTCTTTTAGTTATTACCAACTTGTGTTATGATTATATTCGGGTTTACACAAACATTGGGATAAAATCTCAACCAACATGGTTCAAAATGAGTTAATCATTACTTTAGCATGGTATGGGTTTTCCTTTTTATTTTTTTTATATCACAACATTGATGTGAAAATGATATTAATAGGAAGCATTAATGGTAGGACAAATCATAGACCAATGCCATTATATAAAAATATGAATACCCAATTATATCTGCCTTAGTCATATTTGCACTAAAATAAGAGAGTTTAGGATCACTAGTACTTTAATAAGAAAAACTATTGCTGGGTTTTACATAAATTGGAGAGTTTAATAAGACACTTGAATTTATTTGAAGTATATTTTTTAAAATTCATATGTTTGGAAAATTTTGTAAGGGATTATTCTACTTATTAGATGTGTTTATATTAAATTTTATTAATTTATGTTTATTAAAGTTTACTTAAAATTATAATTTTCTAAAAAATATTAATCATGTCATAACTATTAGTAGTCTTTGTTTTTTATTTTATTATGTAGACTATTGATTAAAATTTAAATGGACTTAGATAGCTTGTAATAGCATCAATGATCTTATGAGAGTTTATTCATATAAGTTTATATTTATTTAACTTTATTTGAGATGAATATTAATAATTTATTAAGCCTGAAAGACTAATTGAAAACTTAGGCATTTAGCAAACCTCTATATGTAAGGCAATGCTTGACTTCATCTCGTTGTTAAGTTTGAGGAGTTTGTCAAGCATATTTTTGAGACAACAATATAGGTTACTTTTTTGGTTGACGATGCCCTTTCGGCAGCTTTCAGGGGATATAGTTCACCGGGCAAGTTTAGTGAGTAATTATTAATACTTATATTGATTTATATGACCAATGTTATTAATCGGTGAAATAGAAAGCTAACAGAAGTCAAAAGAGGATTTCATGTTATGAGGCCAGAAACAGTATAAAGTCTTAGGTTAGTCGATGACCTTAGAATCATAGATTTGGTCAATGATCTTTGGTGACTGCCTTTTTTTGATGGAATCATTGTTTAAAGCTTAAGCTAAGGCTTTGGCTATAAATGATTCTTGTTCACCGAAATCCCTGCTTTTGTTTTTGAAACATGACCATCTCTGATAGTGTGTCATCACCTTTGAAACCTTTGATAAATCGAGGACTGTTTCACGAATAATTGATTAACCTTAGTTTCGTTTTCTTCTCCTTTTACAGCAGCTGTAGTTTGTCTTTGACAATGGCGGCAAGATGACTGCGAGTTATCATCATTTTTCCAAATGCATGCAGAACTGTTAGTTGAAGACTAAGTCCTATCCGCTAATACTTAGGCGATATCCCATGCTAATTTTGGATTAGGAACGATACAATCGTTTAATGTATGGGAGAATTATTCAGTACTTGTAGTGGGAATATATTTGATCTAATGCAAACTATTGTAAGACACCATCTTTTAGTTGCCTTATGGCTAGTTGTGTATGTTGCTTTATCTTAAACTGCTAATTAAATCTCAAAATGGGGATCCTCTTACTATCCTCTGCTAAATTAAATAAACTCTCTATTTGCCTGATCTGCGTTTGTAATTAGCCATCTATATCTATTATGATTTGATTTTTTTGGGAACAAGTGGTGAAGTAAAGAACTCAATAAATCCCCGTCATTCTCCTCATCTCCTTGTTTTTCCATTCATTTTAGCAGATACATGGAAGTTTATCCATGGTTGTGACAAAAGCTGGACAATGAAATGCAAATGCAGAAGGGGAAAGCTGGACAAAGATTTACAAACGGATTATAGTTTAGATCTTAATTTGATCTTTTATACATTTTTTTCACGAAATAATAGAAGTCGTTGATTTACTCTGTAAAACTAAACAGCTCCAAGACTTTGTTCAATTCATGGCTCTTTGAATGGCAGGAGCTTGATCAATAGTTTAGGCAAATCCTATTACGAATATTTGCTCTAGAATTGCTCTTGACAAGTCAAGTTCAATTTCTCTTAGAAATCCTACACGAAATCAAATACCAATGAGAAGCAAATATTTTAACTGGAAAGAATTTCAATTTGTAAACAAGAAAGTAAAGCCTTCATGCTTACTTGAGATCAACCCCACTTCTGTTCTTCAAATTGTCTGGTATTGGACCAGATAACTTGTTGTTTTGAAGAAAACTGCCATTCATAGAATTAATCACTTTATCATCAGAAATCACGGAGATGGGCTGAGCATATTAAGCTTGCAAACTTACATCTCTTTGATTTTTGGAAGATTTCCCAGGGAAGATGGGATTTGTCCGGTGAATTCATTGTCAGCCAAATGCCTTTCAAACAAGAGACCAAAGAGAAGGATTTAAGCACACAAATGATAGATAATATTATACAGTTACAGCACAGAAGAGAATTTGTATTCTTTGTGCTTACAGAGAAACCAATTCTTTCAAATTGGTCATTTGTGGAATGGTACCACTAAGCTTGTTTCCAGATAGCCAACTACAAGAGCAATCTAATGCATTTGTGAAAGAAGTCAAATGGATCGATATGCTCTATAGGATAAGGATTTTAATTCTCACATTTTACTTATTGCAGTTAGGTTTTCTATGCTGTCCGATAGAGTTCCAGAGATTTCAAAATTTGTTAGATCCCTGAAAGAGAAATGTGGTGGTTTAGTATCTTTAAATTAAAGGCCAATGCTCATGAAATAGGAATAGTTAGAACTTACAGTTGGGTAACTCTAGCAAAACTGCCATTAATATTACAACTAACACCGGTCCATGAGTTTTCTTCAGGCATACAAGGGTCTCCTTTCCAGTCAGATGGGGGGTTGTTGAAACTTCTGGCTATGTCCTCCATAGCAATCACTAACAAACAATTGAAGGTAAGCATGTAAGGAAAGTACATTTCATTCTATTTGTAAATCACTGTTCAAGTAAAACTTGTGGAAAACTAGTTACACACCGTCTCTTGTTAAAGTTCTTCCACTCAGTGGAACAATCTGAAAGATCTCTCCTGCATTGATGATGGGTCCAACAGGAGATCCATCCATTGGGGTCAGCGAGATCTTTGTTTTCCCTGAGAGTGGCCATAGAGATCCATACACCATCACGCCCTTCGTTGAGACGTTGAGTCCTTGATAGAAGACTTCTTCATTCACCGCAATGTTGAACACTCGCCAACTAAATGGGCTTGGTGTTCTGTTGTCTTGGAAGTAGAGGGCCAAGTAGTAACTTGTGCTTGGGAGAGCAAAAGGAGGCCAATCTACTATGAGCTGTTTACCACGGCTAGTGGTGAGAGCCTTCATCAATGCAGCAGGGGGAGGGTAGTTCCAGAAGTCAGGGGATGATACGTTTGAGTGGCAATCAACAACTGGGTTGGAATCAATAAATGATTGCCAGTACCGGTTGAAAGGATCATCAGGATAGCTAGTTGCAGGAACCGCATTAACTAGTAAATTTTTTGCATAGCAAAATTCAATTATGTTGATAAGAAAAAAATAAAACAGATAAAGAGTTCTTACCATCTTTCATGCACACACATGTATAAGCAAGAAAAATGAAGTCTGACAAGTTTATGTTTCGCTGATTATGTACATGGCAACAACTGAAGAGGAAAGCATTATATACCTGATGATGCTGCTTTTATGGCCAAACCGATGTCGGGCTACAGTACTGAGAGCATAAGCTGAGAAGTCAGTTGTGTTATACATAGAGTCCTCTAGGCTTACCACTTCAAGGGCAGATATGAAAGGGCTTGAACCAGCTGCAGTGTTTGCATTTCTTGCCAAGCACACACTCAAGGTTTTGCCTCGTGCTGCAATAATGATCTCATAGTAAGAGGTTAGGCCTGCAGCATAATTCTGAGATGTGTCAACAGTGCTCCATCTTGTACCATCAATGATTTGATCAAACAAAGTGGGTTCCTTTCCACCATCAAAGCCACCATAGTAGTATGTTGTCCTTATCATATACTTGTGCCCTTTGCTGACTTGAATAACAAAGCAATTCTTTCTGGCTATTTTATCAGGGAAGTATCTCAAAGTAGAGAGTAATGGTATGATGCCAGGGGTGTTTATTTTCGACACATTCCCTCCATTTATGAAACCTTCATCAGGGATCCATTTGATTCCATCAATGTCCTCTTCCTTAGGGGAACCACAATTTATGTAGTAGCCTGCATGGGTTAGCTTTTGTGATAACCTATATTGATTGCTATAAACAAAGAAGAAGAGCAAAGCAAAATGCTTTATTGGCTCATTTACCAGCAACAATAGATGTTACTTCTTCAAAAAGACTAGTGTATTTCTCAATCATAGCGGGCATGAGATAAGGAACAGAAGCTCTTAACAATTGAATGTTCCAAGGTCTTGTTGAGCAGTTGCAAAAAATTTAGTCATTAACCGCTATAACAAATTGCCACTGCTTGCATTAACACTTTGCTAATATTCTCATTATCTAGTTGTGAATTTCACTTCAGTGCATCTCACATGAGTTTCCTTGGATTCCAAATAAAATTAAATGGGCAAGTCCATTTGACCAATGCAAGGGATAAAAGCATCTCAGATTTTTTTTTTCCAATTTATAAAATCATAACTTATAAATATATAATATTCTAAGAAGCAAATGCTATATGGCTATAATGGAAGAGAAATTTTCTTAAGGTGTTAATTCTAATTATAATTAATTAAGCTTATATGTACTTAATTAAGTTTGCATGTCAAACGTGTTACAAGCATATTACATCTAAGTGTTGTTATGACAGGATAGGTCATATGCATTTTGTGGGTGTTGTATATAACATTATAGGTAATAAATTTTAGTTATAAGGTTTATAGTTACAACAAGTTTCGACTGAAGACTAAGTAACAAAATAATTAGGATGTGATGAACGATATGAATTCTATAAAAATAATGAAAAAAGCAAGTACAATACAAAGTGATTTTGGCAATAATTGTTGTATTTTAATATCGAGTTTTATGATGAAGATAAGTGATGTTATGCAGAATGTTTAGAAAAAGGAATACTTCAATTTATTTTTTATTAGAAGATTGATCACACTTATCAATTCTAAATTTCTTCTTCTCTTTCCTTGATAGCTACCAAGGGATATTCAAGATGTTAATGCTAGCCAAAGGAAGGTCTCCAAAGTGATGTAACCCCTGAGGCAGCTAAAACAAAACCCTTTGAAAATGTTTAGTTTTTAAGGTAAATAATTTGAGCTTTAGATCAGCAAGGTATTGAGAAGGAAATAGTTAGTCCCAAGAACAATCCTTCAACTTTGAGAAACCCATTTAACACTTAGAGACATTTCCATGGTCTTAGAGAATGTGAATTATGAATGAGAAGTTTTGATTACAATATGATATAGAATCTTTATTTGAGGAAGTTTAATGTTAGAGGAAGAAAAATTTTAAGAGGACAACCTTGGGAACTTCACAATAAGGAAGTTTGATTCTCGAAGAGAAAAAATCTCAAAAGGAGAGCTTTGGAAAAGAGTTTGACTGAAACACAAGCATTAGAAAAGTGTTGAGAATTATTAGACGAAGTCAAAGTTTTGTAGAAAACTTAGCAAGCCGCGTTGCTTAATCACATACCAAATATAGAATCAAAGAAGACCTAAACTAGATTAGTTCTAAGACCAACACTTATCTTTTACTACTTAATGTGCAAAGGCTTCTTGGTCTATTTATAGGACCATTGGAAGAGAGAGAAAGAGAAATTCATCAATTTTTTTATTTTGGTTCTAAATTCAATAATTTTTGTGATAGTTATAAGTTAAGAGAGAGATAATGACCCTTTAGGGAATTTGTTGGCCTCATGGCCATGCCTTCTATCTATTTTATTATTTCCTTCTTTTTCTTTTGTTTTAGAAGAGTTGGATTTCATATCATTATTTGTAAAAGAGAGAAATAAGTTGTCTTCATTATCATCTTAACGGTTGGCAAGAGCACTTCACTACTTACATTTTTTATCTTATTTTTGCTATTGTTGTCTATTCTTGAGTCAAAAAAGTTAGTCGCTACAAAAGAACCTCGATGAAGCTGTCATATCGATTACTAAATGATGAGGACATATGGGCTTTATTTTTACCGAGTGGTATTTGATAATATCTCCCATAAGGTTTGATTCCATGAAATAGATCATTTAGAATCAGAGCATTAGATCATACTTGTGAATTAGAATCAAGATTATATTTCTTAACCTTAGAAAAAACAAATAATTGTTGGAAATTAGAGATACTCAAATCATCAAGATGAAGGATAAATATTTTGGAGGTCTTTTATGTTGGAAGTACTCCATTGATTCTCATTGTTAAATTTCTTGAACATGAGTATCCAAGGCACGATGACGAAGCTTGAAGACAAAAGTCATTAGAGATGAGATAGCAAAAAGTATAAAAGATGAAGAGACAATTTAACCAACAAGTAGAAGTCCTACAAATGTAGTAGCCAAACAGTTGTATCAAGAAAGACATAAAAGCTAGAAGAGCTAAGCCTATGACAAGAGTTTCAATCATTGTACTACTTTATGTGATCAAATTGTTGATTAGGCGATCGAATATACATAAGATCCATTTGTTGAAGAGATAATAAAAAAAAGTTGAAATTAAAAATTAGGGATCGTAAGTTAGATTTTTAGAATAAAAATCTCAAGGAATGCATATAAGAAAGTTGTGCAATTATCATGTCAAAGATACATTATAAAGGTGCTTGTTAGGCTCAAAGTTCTCAATGCTAACTCTAGAGAAATTCCAAAAGGGAAGTATGTCAAATTGAGTCAAGATCTTCTATTAAAAACTGAAGAAAAATAAGAGTATTGGGCTATGGTTTCATACATATTAGTCATAAGAAGCCTGGTGTAAGTTATGTTTTGCACAAGATAGGACATTACATATGTAATGGGAGATGACGAGTTGACTTTTATGTTTTTTGAGAGTAATATCATATGCGACTTTGTTCTTTAGAAGGAATGATATAATATCATAGAGTATGTTCATTACAACATTAATGGATATTTAAATAGTCTAACTAGTATTTTAGGATGCCAATAAGTTATATGACAACTTTATAAGTGTGTGACACTATCAACTATAAAAGCTAATAATTTGTCATCCAAAAAAATTTATTAAAAGTTGGAAAATTATGTCATATTCAATGAAAATTGAAGTGCTACTTGTCTTACAATGAAATAGATATTTAGCTTCAAAACTAAACAAATTTGGTTGTGTCATTATATTAACACTTTGATGGAAGCAAGAAGTCATTGAAGAAAAACCTTGGGATAAAAAAAACAACTATACATTATAATCACATTAAGTATCATGAATAAATTTTGATTATATTTCATCTTGGTTGGCATGTGTATAGAATCATATCAAGCATGTAATACTACAAGGCATGAAATACCAGATGATGACTAGTCTCCAAGTCAAACATTATCAAATTATGGAGCTTAATTATAGGTATGAAGGTTTGTGTAGATTTGGTTAGGTCCACATCTTAAGTTGTGTTGTGGGCTTGCATGTAAGCATATTATTAAATAAGCATAGAACATTTTATGTTATAAGGGTTGTTTTTTGCAAGTTGGTCGAAACTTTTATATAATATACAAGAAGGCTAATAACAAAGGATGTTATAATGAAAATCAAAGTGCTATTTGTTTTACAATGAAATACATATTTGTATAGAATTACAATAAACATGTCACAATACAAGGAATGAAATATCATATGAGACTTACTCTTTAAGCACAATTATCAAAGCATGACTAGTCTCCAAGTTGAACATTATCAAAATGTGAAGCTTGATTATGGGTATGAAGGCTCGTGTAGATTTGTGTAGGTCCACATCTTAAGTTGTGATGTGGGCTTACATGCAAGCATATTAAAAAGAAGCATAGAGCATGCTATGTTATAGTTTATTTTTTTATAAGTTGGTTGAAACTTATATATAACATACAAGAAGGCTAATAACAAAGGTTGTTATCCTTTCAACAGACTCCACAATAGAAACCAAAATAAAAGAGAATGACATGTCATGTATTGGAATGAAGGTGAAGTACTATGAGAGTTTTGCATAACATTATAAGCAATGAGTCTTAGTATAAGGCATACAACTACAAGAGTGTGTTTTGATTGAACACTCTTATTATGGTGTAACTCGGTGACAACAATTGACATTATGCCCAAAAAAATAAATAGACTAGTAGTTAAGTGGAGAACATTCTTATTCGATAAATTCTAATTTGTCAACAAAGGGAGTGCTTTGATGAAAACATGTGATGATGGTGATGTAAAGAATTTCTATAAAGCGAAAAAATCTAACTTATTACTTAGAAGATTGTCGCATGCATGTATCTAAAACCTAAGTAACTTCTTATCCTCTCTTGAGAGCTACCAAGAGACATTCAAAGTGTTAGTTCCAAGCTAGAGCGAGTTTAATGAAACTTTGAGTGAAGTTTGTATTATCTTATAATCTCTTTCAAATTTCAATGAAAATCTAGAATAAGATCATGATTTTTTTTCGAATATTAGAGATTTTACATAAGCTATTTGAATTTTCTATATTCTCATGTGTTCTTCTTCTATCTTTGAATTTGTCAGTAATCATTTCTACAAGTGGATGTCGAGAGGTATATTTTTGGGTAATCATCTTTTAGTTAGAAGTCATATCAAAGATTTCATTGATTATCCCACGAGTGCTGCTGATTTCATCTCTATATTTAAAGTTTCAGTCAGAAGGCTCTCACTATACAACATATTAATTCCAATTGTTGGCATTGAAAAAATGTAATAACAACAGTTGAAGCTAAAATAGTCTATTAAAAGATAGCCTTATTTGTAAATAGCATTGCAAATTGTTCCCCAGGTTGTTCATCTTCCACCCAAATATAATTCAAGCCATGCCCTTAACTTATCTTAAAAAAAATAAAAAAACACATGTATAAACTAATTAAATATATCTAAGCCAATAGTGTATCCAGAAGTCTGGATGGCCATGGCTGCCAAAATCAGAAGGAAATGTAGTGCGAATTGTTCAGGCAAAAGATTACCAATGCCAACTAGCATAGAGAAAAATCAACATAAATCAAGGAACTGTGCTGCTTAGGCAACAGGTAGGCTGACCTCGAGGAGGTGGGGCGGCGACGATGAGAGAGCATAGGATGAGAAAGAGGAAAATGTGATAGGAGACGGCGAAGCTTGGGAACATCGTTCATATGTCGGCGGCGGAAGAGAGGAAAGAAGGGTAAACCTGGAGCCAAGAACCAAAGCCGGCGACCGCAGCGCTACGGATTCGGGCCCGTTCCGTATTGCTCGGGCTGGGTTGTGGAGCCGAAGGGACGACGAAAGTGGGAACCACAAAAAGGATGACGAGGAGATAGTGGATCCCGGATGAAACACGTGGAGAGATTTTATTGGTCACCAGAGCGTTTACCCAGTCAGAGGCTTTCATTTCCTTTGGTTTGGTCAACGGATCTTCGTATCAGGTATCCGGAGGGACAAGGTACCGCGGCCGCTTTGTTTTTTGGGCGCACGCGAAGCGAACTCGTGGGATATGATTTAAAATTCATTTTTTTATGTGGATTTTATGTCAACGTCAAAGATAAACCTGAGATCGTATCACTAATCTTTCTGGTCTATCGTTGATGTGGCCCAACAACTTAACCACCGGTGAATTTCTTTAACCCATCTTTGTAAGAGGATAGTTGGTAGAAGAAAACCTACCCATTATGTGTAGAGAAAGAAGATAGATATTTTCAATGTATGCTCCCATTGTATGAGCAAAGAAATTGAGATTAAGTCATTCTTTTCCATTCCAAAATTGTAGACAACGACAAGAGAAGAACATACAGATGAAGAGAGAGAGAGGGAGACGATGATGGGGGAAAGTAATGGCATTGGAGTTGAAGGAGGAATAAACAATAGAGAGAGAAATAATGTGTAGTGCATTTTAGTATTTTAATAACTCTTATTTTTTATAAAATTTAATTTGTGATAATTCTTTGAATTTATCTCATAAATAGTATTAAATTTATAATTTTTAAATGAGTATTTAATTAATTATAAAACTTTAAAGAATTAAGGTATAAATATAAATTTAGAATTTCAAATTAAGGTATATTTATAATTTTGTAATTTTAGCGATCTTATAATAGGTTTTGCGAAGGATAGAATTACAAATAATGAAAAAGTTATGATAAAATTTGTATTTAACTATGGTGCTTCTTTTTGTGACATTAAATCGACAACATTACCAACTTAAGCAGTTAGTTAAAGGGTATAGTTATCCTTCCTCTGTGTGTTTTGAACTCAAAGCTTATGTGAGTTTGAGAGACAGGTTTGCTCTAATGAGAGTGCAAGAGTTTAGGGATAGTTGTTGTCATTTATAAAGAGACTTGGTTGAGAAGCTCTTTGATTCTTACGTTTGTCATCACAGACTATTCGAGTTTTGTAAATTATAATCTTTTTATTTTATTATGCTGCATGGATGTGTTTGAAATTTTAATAAAAGGAGAACAAGATAGACATAAGAGAAGATCTATTCTATTAGAGAGTGACGTGGATAAGTACAAGTTTATTAGAGGAAGGTGTTAATTGCACTAAAGGAATAAGAGAGAGAGAGAGAGAGAGAGAGAGAGAGAGAGAGATGGGGAGCTTGACAAGAAGCAGTTCAATTTGTTACGTGTTTTGTATTAATTGTATTGGGAAATCAAGTCGTGCCAAATCAAATTAAACCTGGGGTAGAAATGGGCACAAGCTGGCGAGGGAAGGCAGAGGCCTTTGGTTAGCCTTCTTTTTAGTTAATAATTGGAGCCTCATAATCGCTAGATAATATTTCTCTCATGCCTTGTTCAGTACATAATATAACAATATGATAGGTCATGAGGCTCATAACCTTGAGAGGTCATGAATTCAAATCTTATCTTTGTAATAGTTTTGTTAGAAAATACTCTTGATGAAACAAAATATAAATGAAAGAACCCATCACCTAATACAATTTGATGTGAGACCCGTATGTTTTATGAAGTGGCTTATCTAGTGCTAGTTTTTAATAAATCTACGACCAATTAATTCGAGAATCGAATTAGTTGATTTGTCGTTAATGGAGCAGAGAGAAAAGATGAAATTAGTAAATTGAGGATAATTAGGAAAAATTATAATAAAATAAAATTAAAAATATGTTAAAAATATGGAAAAATAAAAAATAAAAATGATAATCAAATATAATAATAAGGAATATGACAAAAATGAAGAAAAGATAAATTGAGAATTAGAAAGAATTTAAGAAAGCTTATAAAGATAATTATTAAATATTATTAATAATTGACATATGATATAGTGTGTTTAGATAGTTAAATATTAAGTAATTATTTATTAAGAAGATTATATAATAATTTATGTACATACATTGTATTATAGGGAACCAAAAAATGATAAATGAACTAAAGAAAAGAATATTGTAAATTTAGATGAGTAATATGTTAACATGTGATGTAATACATTATTATTATTTTATATTTCTTCTATTTATTTTGACATTTTTGTTTCAATAACATGACATAATATTGACATTGGTTGTATTGATAATATTATGTTTATATTGTCATACTTTTGTTTTGTTATGACATGAAAAATGTATAAAATGAATTATAAAATTTAAAAATACTTAAATATAAGTTATGACATGATTGACAAAACTTGAATATATACTTTAAGGACAAAAAGTTAATATAATTCTTTCTTTGCATTGTTATCCTTAAGGTAAGGTTTTTTTGTTTCAAATGATACAATCACATGGTTTGAGTGAGGTTGCTATATATACACATATTTGATGCCATTAGTATTCTATGTGATGGATAGGTGAGATTTTTTTCATTATATTGGTTGGATGCTAATTAATGTCATTGGATATTTATTATCAGATTTAGAGGATAACTATTAAGAGAAAACCAGCTTGTGATTAAATAAAATAAGAAAAAACTAGAATCAAATTAAAAACATGATCATGATTTTATTTATAACATTAGCTTTTATATGATTTTGATGTGTCTTATATGGTCATGGTTTTATATTATGCATTTATTTTTATATTGTATTTTATTTTTATATTTGTATTTTATTTTTATTTATTAAGATTATTATCTCACTAGCATTACATAATATGTCATATATCTATGATATTATTAGTGGGAGAGTAGATGTTATGGATAGATGTTTTATATAAAGTATGATGTAATTATATCTTTATTCTTGTAATAGCATATTTGGTTTACACTTACATTTGTTTGTATAGATTCTAAATTCGGTTAGATAAATATAATGTTTTTCTATTGGCTTGATGGGTTAAAATGTTATCACATTGCTTAGATTATAATTTATGGTTTTAGGTTTTGTCTCATTGTCATGCTTTTATGTATGGTTTTGTATCTTCACTTACTTTTGTTATGCTTATCATTTTTATTTTTTAATATTACTAACAATTTGGTTAAGTTTGTCCCTATTATGTATGAACAAAAACATACTTGCTTTAATTCTATTTTTTCTAATATAATTCAATTCTAAATGTTCATAAACTATACTTATAATATTTTTGACTCATGAGTCAAAATAAACCTTTCATCTTTTGCATAAAATTGAATCAGATTTAATAAAACATATCTTAAATCCTACCTCTTTCTTAATTAGCTTGCTTCTCACTTGCTTCTCTTGTTAAAATTAGTTTCAAATTTGCCACTCTTATTTTCTTATTACTTTTACGCTCTCCTTCTAAGCTATAGCAATGAATTTCTCACTTCATCGCTAGTCTTTTTCTTCATTTCTCTCTTTTCTCCTTTGGTTAAACTTTTTTTCCTCTCCTCTTTTTTCCTATTATTTGATATCTTTATTTTCCTTATAAATTCCTTCCTACATAACCCACATAAGATAACCAATAATTCCATTTACTCTCATTTTAATTAAAATGATAAAGAATTTATTGGCCTTAAACAAATTAAGAAATTACTTTCATATCTTTTATTTTTAAAATTTATAATTAATTATTTAGAGTTCTAAAAATTATATATCTAATATTATTTACGTTCTATTAAAGAGTTCTTTCAAATTGTATACTCAACTAAATTTTTTTTTATTTCATTTAAAATCACAACACAGATCTCAAAATCATACTAATTTAATAATATTTTATTTAATAAATATTATATCTTAGAAAAATAATTTAATTAAATAAAAAATATAATTAGAATACTTTTTAATTTAATTTTAGGACTTACAATATATTATACATAAAAAAGTTTGAGATTTAAATATCTACATTACCAATAAATTAATTTATAATCAAACAATTCAATCACATGATGCAATAATAGGTTCAAGTTTTGAAGAATTGAAACTTGAAGATCATAAAACAAAAACACACTCTCAATAATAAAAAACATATAAAACCAAAACAAATAGTTTGCAGGTTAATCTTAGTACGCAAACAAGATTATTGAAGCAAAGGCTATAATCTCCAAGGGAAGAAGGTATGTTTTAATCTTACTATAGACTTAAATTTGTTGATTTACAATTTATCATCGTACGTAGAAAATTCTGAGATTTAATTGTCTAAATTTCCAAGCAAATAATTTTTAAACAAGCAACTCAATCACATTTGATGAGATTGACTATTAAAGTAAATTGCATGAAAAGGTTTGCCTATACTTTGATTTTAGATCCAACTTAGAAGAGTTGAAACCTAGAGATCAAAAACCAAAACCCATCATCAATAATAAAACAGGCATAAAGCCAAAACAAAAATGACTTAAAATATATTCCATTAGAGAAACCTAAGCTAAACTAATACATTAGCTTCTCCTTGTGCATCTACATAATAGCTAGAAAGTCACTATAGCAAACCTAATTCTTACTCACAAATTGCTTCAAATCACTCTTATATATATATTTATATTTTTTTTTCTCCATCATCATTAAGCTCTTTAGTTTGTTCACATGTCAAAAGATGTCTAAATTACCTCCTTATTTTTGAAACACAAAAGCTCATAAAGTAGTACATCATTGCCTTGATCAAATCACCTTTATCATATAGACATGACTAAAGAAAAGTCTTATTTCTAATCTTATTTCAACATAATCTCATGATAAAGTCTTGAGGTCTAAATGTCTTTCATCTTACTTTGATCCTATGAATGTAATTTGTTTAACTTGTTATTGATGCAAGATATACATATTTTTATTTTTATGTTTTTTTTTTGAAAAAGTATTCATAAATTTTTTTTTTAATTTAAATTTAGGTTTAATCGATTAATTTTTAACTAAAACTTTATATAGTTTTTATTTATTTGGATATTTAATTTAATTTAAATTTAAATTTTATAATAAATAATTTATTTGCTTTTAAAATTTAGAATTATTTGAATATGTAAATTCAAATTTGAAACTTCAATTTTAGTTTATTTAAATAATGCTTTTTATTTGATTTTTTATTTGAATTTATTATTTAAATTTAATTTATTATATTTAATTATTTATTTAGTTTTAAATTTAAGAATATTTGGACTAAGATTAACTTGTTAGGATTAACATAATCATTTTTTTTGTATAAATAACTCTTTTAAAGAATAAACAAATCGATATTAATGATTTAGATGAAATTTTAAATTATGCTAATGTGTACATGATGTCTTCAAAAAGAAATATATGATCAACCCTTCTTTTCTCTTCGTTTTCTTTCTCATATGTTTCATCATTCTCTATTGTATTTATGTCATTGACTTGTTATAAGAATGTGGTCATTGATTAATGTATCAAAAAATGGTTCTACGAATGATTTACTTGATTTGCAAGGATGTACTTAAAATTTGTAAGGATATAATAGCTTACAAATGCTAAGTGAAATAAAAATTAGTCTAAAGTAACTACTAAAAAAGAAGTTGCATCACATGACACCCTAAATTGAATCAAATATAAGCTTAAGTGAATTCCTCATATTTTTAAATCATAAATGCATTGATAAAACTTATATATGAATTATAAATATCAAAGCTCTAATACATTGTTAACTTACGATATTGTCGCACCATATGTACTTGTTTATAGCTCTAAAAGAAGCTTTTAAAGATCAATTCATAATGTAACTCAAGTTGAGGTTAACATATGCTTAAACTAACACTCATTATCTTACAAACTTCAGATTACATATAAAAATTACATTATTTATGTATTTAAAATTCATTATTTTTCTCAATTCATAATCTTAGACTAAATTTAATACCACTTGTATCAAATAATAACAATTATTTATGTTGTGTTACATCATGCTAATATTGAAATATTAGTTATAATCATAACTATTTGGAAAGTCATCTTGTTTACCCAATGTTGGTTTCAAAATCTAGTACTTGTTTGAATCACAATCTTTTTGGTATATTATGATTTATTTGATCAAGCAATATGAATTTTTCATAATGTTACAATCATCCATCTTATCAACAATGGTATTTTATATATGAAGCAGTTTTATTTTTACAATATAACACTAAAACTAATAATACAAAAATACAAAACAAAAAATTCCTTATCTTTGTAAAACCTACAACTCTTTTTATTAAATTACCACATATTTGTGAAAATATTTCAAGACAAATACTCTTACTAGTAATTTCCCACTTTAAACTTCAATGTTTAATACTTTATAAAAAAATTCTTAATATCCTATCATTTTAAAAGCTATTTTTTAACACTCCATTAACTTCATAATCATCAATTAAAATTTTAGATCTCAACAAAAAATAATATTAATTTTTGATATATCTTATTTAAATTTTAGTTATTTTAAAGTTCGAATAACTACCATGAAACTCATTAAATTATATTTAAACATAACTTCATTTAGATACAGATGTACTATCAATTTCAAAAGTAAAAAAAAAATTAAACTATTATTAAATAAATATAATAAATATATTTTTTTTTATCGTATTTTAGAAAATTATCAAAACATATATTTACTCCTAATGCAAATAAGCCCTAAAGTCTAGTCATTCAGACGATCACCAAGGAAGAACTCCTACCTAATGCCAAGATAAGAAAACACATGCTCACTTCATGATACAGCATCACATACGTTGCTTATGTTGCTTTGACTCTTTCTTGGCTAAAAAGTCCATCTGATAAACTTAATTGATTGGCCTCTCCCAGATTTTACTCAAATTTGGTAGGAAGTATGATATCGATCATGTTTTATTTTTTATGTTAGGTCATCTCTTCACGTCTAGGTTGGGAGTTTCTCTATTCTTCAAGATATGGACATTTCACCCAAACCCTAACAAGGATTTGGTGCTTCTCTTCGACTAAATGATTAAGAAAATCCCTCAGCTTGCTGTCTTATTGGCATATTTGATTATTAATAAGCTTTCAGTACAGGTTGGCTTTTCTTTAATCCTTTATTAAAGTCATTCATCCATAGTGACTATGGAGTTGGGTACTAGAAAATTTATGAATGAAAAGGAATTCGATTTCAGTTAAGAAGTTTACTAATCAAGATATGAACATCATCGTTAGGTGTAAGTAAATGAAATAATTTTATTATTTATGACATTCTTTATGTTATAAATGAACTTTTTAAATCATATGTGTTTATCTTACATCACATGTTCGAATATGATGGAAGAACAAAATAAGATGTTGAAAGAGATTGTATAAAACAAAACATAAGTAGAAGTGTTGAAAATAGTATAAATAATAATATATATTTTGTGGGTTATTTTATTATAAGAGTAAAAGTTAAGAATAGTGAACAATTTGTACAAGAAATTGAATTCATCTAACAATAATCTATGATAAAACTATTACTAAAGGGAAGCCTCAATCAAAATCCATAACAATGAAATTTGAAGAAGAGTGCATGAACCTTCAATGAAGAAAAGATTTAAAGGTAATGACACATGGACAAATCTCATTGTTGGCTTGGCACTTCCTTCACCTATTTTTTACTCTTCCTTCCTACATCCCAACCACTACAAGAGCAATCCTTTGTTTTTTTTTTTTCGGTCCTTTTAATTTATAAGGCTTTTGACATAAAAGAGCCTTCAATGCCTTCGTCTCCTGACCTCAAATTGTAGACCATAAGAAGAGCGAACATCTTTCTGAGCCACCTCTATCATGGGCATGGGAGAAAAGATGAAGGTTTCTGCATCAAAAACCTTGGTAATTAAGGTCAACCTCTTCTTCCTTGCCTTCTTCCTCGTAGCATACTTGGGCCTTCTCTTTCAGCCTTCTACCATATATGAACAAGGCGCTTCCTCGCTCGTTCAATGCACTCTTCGTGATTGCCATCTCAAGAAGGTAAGGTGAGTAACGATCACTGTTTCAATGCCTTCTCTGCAGCCAAGCTGATTGGGCTGTAGTTCATGACCCATGTTGTATTGCAGATTGAAGATGGTGAAATCAACAAGGCGTTTGGAAAACAGAGAATGGTGAAGGAAGAGATTCCCAGCTTCTTTGATAAATCCTTGACGAACACAAGTGATATAGCTTTGATCAACCTTGGTGAAGATGAGCTGCTGAATTGGCAAGACCTTGGGAAGACCACTCCGATCGAGTTTGAGCGAGTGTCAGAGAATCTGGAGTGGAAGGATCTGTTTCCGGAGTGGATAGACGAGGAGGAAGAGAACGAGGGACCATCATGCCCCGAGATTCCGATGCCGGACTTCTCCATGTATGGCGAATTTGATGTGGTGGTTGTGAGGCTGCCATGTCCCCGGACGGGGCCAGGGCAATCCAGGGATGTCTACAGGCTCCAACTGCATCTCATCGCTGGGAATTTGGCAGCAAGAAGGGGAAAGAGAAACAGGGCAGGAGCGGTGCGGCTGGTGTTCCATGGCGCTTGCCGGCCAATGATGGAGATTTTCCGGTGTGATGACATGGTGGGGAGAGAAGGGGACTGGTGGATGTATGAAGTGAAGGTTGGGAGGTTGGAGGAAAAGGTGGCAATGCCGGTTGGGTCTTGCAAGTTGGCCTTGCCTTTGTGGACGGAAGGTGCGTCTTCTTCTTTTCTCCCCTGCAGTTTCACGTAAACGGATGAAAGTTCAGTTTTTTGAAGAACAAATTGGTTATAGGAGCAGTTAATGCTCCAATTGGTATCGGAAAGTTTAGTTCTTGCCATTGACTTGTTGCAGGAACTGTGGACGAAGAGTTCGACGCGTCGAAGCTCGCCGTTAAAAGCTCGGGCCGCCGGGAGGCTTATGCGACGGTGATCCATTCGTCGGAGGCCTACGTCTGCGGTGCCATCACCCTGGCGCAGAGCATCCGCAAAAGCGGGTCGACCAAGGACCTCGTCCTCCTCCATGACAAGTCCATTCCGAAGGCCAAGCTCCGCGCCCTGGCCGCCGCCGG
Organism: Vanilla planifolia; assembly: GCA_023846275.1. Taxonomy (NCBI): domain Eukaryota; kingdom Viridiplantae; phylum Streptophyta; class Magnoliopsida; order Asparagales; family Orchidaceae; genus Vanilla; species Vanilla planifolia. Next base: position 28,439,967 of record CM043868.1, read on the forward strand.
GTGGCAGCTCCGGGAGATCAAACGCATCCGCAATCCTCGTGCGAAAAGGTTTTCTGATTTCTCAGCAACCAAACATAACCCAGTAATCGAAGTAATTTGACAGATTTCATGATTCATTTCTGGTTTTCTGCTCTCGATGGATGCGTAATAGGCACACATACAACGAGTACAACTACAGCAAGTTTCGGCTCTGGCAGCTGACCGATTACCACAAGGTGGTGTTCGTGGACGCCGACATCATCGTCCTCCGCAGCCTCGACCTCCTGTTCTCCTTCCCCCAGCTGTCGGCCACCGGCAACGACGGCGTGATCTTCAACTCCGGGATCATGGTCATCGAGCCCTCGGACTGCACATTCCGGACCCTGATGAAGTGGCGCAAAGAGATCGTCTCCTACAACGGCGGTGACCAAGGGTTCCTCAACGAGATCTTCGTGTGGTGGCATCGGCTGCCGAGGAGGGTGAATTTCCTCAAGAATTTCTGGTCCAACAAAACGGCGGAGATCACCATGAAGAACCATCTCTTCGGGGCCGACCCGCCCAAGCTGTTCTCGATCCACTACCTCGGGCTGAAGCCTTGGCTCTGCTACAGGGACTACGACTGCAATTGGAATCTACAGGATCAGAAAGTGTATGCGAGCGACGTCGCCCACCGCCGGTGGTGGAAGGTTCACGACGAGATGGTGGAGGGGCTGCGTGCATTCTGCCGGCTGTCTCCGGAGAGGAGAGATGGGTTAGAGAGGGATAGGAAACACGCGGAGGAGCTCAACTTCGGAGACCGGCATTGGACGATCAAAATTACGGACTCGAGGAGATTTGCGTGAGCCTTCTTTCGTGTTTTTGGATTAGATGCAGCAAACTCCACGTAGAGAAAGAGAGAGAGAGATATAGAGAGGTGGCCTACGTCGAGATTCTCGCATTTATATAAATCCACGGTTCATACCACACCTCTACAATAGGTTTTATTCTTTCAATGCCATGCGAGTAAAACTCTCTCGAATTCTTTTGTGGATGTAATTATTAACGTACAAACTCATTTTTCCTCTTCTATCCTCTTCCTCGTCTCTAATTGTTTCTTGATCATCTCTTTCTATCACTTTTGATAACTCATTTGCTTTTAGATCCTATTCGATTGCAATAATGTTGTGCCGATGATCACAATTCGAACATATTCTTAGTTCATGATTTCCTCTATGTTACTCACTCTTCAAACACTAATTGAAGATTTATCCAATGAAATAAAAATAAATATTTCGTTTCTCTAATGAATTGAAGTTAAATGACTAAGTTTGTGATTAAATAAATGTATGATTTCACCAATGATGTTCAATATTTTTTAGTTGTTCTTATGTTTCTTATGCATGGATTCTTTCAAAATGAGATTATAACCTACTCCTAAAAAAATTAAGAAAACAATAATTGAACACCTAATCCAAGTTTGATTCTTCATTTTTATAAGTCAACAACTCTCACATTCTATTGTTATGAAATATGTTATTGAGCATTAAAATAAATAAAACAAAAGCTTTGCTTTTCTTCCATTTTCACTCTATTTATCACTAAATGTAATTCATGACTTGTTTTTGCAACCCCTTTCTAATTTTACACACATGGAATAATATAGATGGCAATGGACGATTGAGTTATTTAAGTGATCAAGAAAATTTCAAAAATTCATCCAAGCTTCCTCGATATTATTCTTATTGTTATCCATGTCTTTGCGAATTGCTTGTCAATTTTACAATAGATCTAGACATAAGGAGTTCAAGGTGAGGCATATGTTTATGTGCACTCCCTTTCACATTTGATATACAATTGTCAATCACACATTGAATAAAAGATGTACATGGCAATGGACGATTGAACCATTTTAGTGATCAAGGAAATTTCAATAATTTATCCAATCTACCTCAACGTTATTCTTACTATGATAATTTCAATAATCTTCAACTAAGACAATAAAAACAGTAAAACTAATGGATAAAGTTTCAAAAGAAACAAGGCAACAAAATCGATAAAGGCAATAAAACCGATGATGATCATTCAAACATAGTTCACAAAGAACCAGATCGATATCATGCATAAGCGTTGACAAACACAATAGAGTTGATAAAAGACACAAAGTTGATGATGATAACTTAAATAGAGATGATGGAACAATAAAACCAATACAATATAACACAACCAAAACATAAATTGATGAATGATATACATAAAATTATAATTATAAATTAAAAAATATAACAAAACGTTATTATATAACTAGTATAATCCCTATTAATAAACTTAACTTTTTGAATTACTATATGTTCATCTAAGAATATATTAAGCTCAACTTAAATCTCCACATGATACAACTTCTAACACAACTAAATGCAGATCTAATCTAATTTCTTCTCAATATTTTATTCAAATCTTTTAGATGAGAAGTTTCTTAGGTATAAAAGTTAAGAGCACTAAAAAAACTAGAGGAGTTCATTATACAAATTCAAAAGTTTTCAGAGCAACATGGTATTTTTCAGAGTTCCTTTGTCCCTACACTACACAATAGAACAGCACAATTGAGAAACAGCAAAGACACAATGTTGGCATGGATAAATGCTGGTTGATTTGATCTGTGTTACCTAATTTTTATTGGTCCGAGGCTCGTGTAACATCCGTTATTGTCATTAACAATCTTCCTGCTCCAGTCTTCCTGTAAAAACTTCAGTTTGAAATACTATTTCATTATATACCATAGCATACTTTCTTACAAGCTTTTGGCTATCATTGCTGTCCTCAAACGTCATCAGTCTCATAAACATGTATCAAAGCTTTCCCATGATGTGTGTTCCTGGGCTGTAACACATCTTATAATGGGCATAGAGAAGCAAACTTCTCTGTAGTCCTCATAAAGACACTACTCTGACCTCTACTTACAAACAATCAGTTCAACACTCTACATAAACACCCACAGTTGCAGTCCAGCCTTCATCATCCAACCTTAGTTCTTCAAATATTGATCACTCTTCTCTGCTCATCTCTATACACTTGAATTAGCAAAGCTTCCTCTCATCTACGATAATTTTCAATCTGAAACCCATACCAAAGACTTACTCTTTTGCGTTGTTGATGAATCTTCCTATAAACAAATTACTACATAATCTAATCAGTTGCTCACCACTCATAGAAAATATGATGCATTGAAAAAAAAAAATCAAACGTGAACACTTGTTCCAATTCCCTCAATGAATGCATTTGAACCACTTTGGGTTTTTAAAATAAAACATGGAGTGGAAAGATCTATAGATCATTACAAAGCACTATTTATATTAACCAATGTCCTATGTTTGTTGTCCTCATCATTTTTTTTTTCTTCAACACAAGGTCAGCTATGACCTTAAAACAAACTCCTTTTGCATGATTGCAAAGTTTAAATGCTTATTCTGTTTAATATAGGTTCAAAAATAATTTAACTAATTCTTCTTTATTCAATTTTCATAATGACATCAATACTTTGATTGTTTTAATATACATGGCTGACTTGATCGTTAATTGGTGGCAATGCTTCAAATTGATTTGCAAAGACCATGAATCCCTAAGCTTAGTTGTGGCTTTGGAAACTATTTTCAATTCTAGCTTATAACATTTCAAAACATTGTTAGTTCTCTTCAATATCTTCAACAATATAAAAGAGATCTAATTTAATCATAAATTATAAATTTAATATAATATAAATATTTTAATATATAATTAACATAATCTCTATTTATAGACTTAAACTTTTAGATTACTAGATATACATGTAAATAAAATTTAGACCCAAATTTAGATTTCTAATTAATAAAACTATTTATGATAATTAATATTTAAATTAATGATTCATCTAAGATCAAGTGTCAATTTGTTTTGCAACTCCCATGAATCTCAAATGGTCTATAGAATGATTAAGCTAAGGTTTGATCGAACTCAAACAAGATCTTGATGTTGTCGAGTTGCTCTTGATATATATGATATTTGATGGTACTCATATGTTTTATGGAGTCACAAAGACTTCATTGATTGACCAACACAAGCCCAATGATTTGACCATCAAAAAGTAACATCATTGTCAATAGTTCAATAGGGATCAAATGCTTTATGCAATTTGTCCCTTGGCTTTATAGTTGTCTCTACAACAGTTGAGCAAAGCTTTGATTGAAGTCACATAAAACATTTACGTCATTAAGTAACTCTTAATATGTGCATAATTCTTAATAATGTTTATAAGCATTCATAGAGCTTCATTGTGACCAACATATAAGTCCCATGATTTCATTCCATGATAAAACAATTTGTATAATCCATACATAGTGTAGAAAATATAATGAAATAAGTTCATGGTTTTTTACGTTTGATATGACAATCAAATTAGTTAGTAAAGAAATCTACAATTAAAAACAAAGTCATGAATAATGTGTATAAGACTTACCAATTGAATAAATAATTTTTTTAAGTCCAGATGAGAATTACCTTAATACTATATTATGAACTTAATGTAATATTAGAATCTTGTTATATAGCTAATATGGTCCCCATTCATAATATCATGTCTTAGGAGTAAAATCTCAATCTAAATTAATATTAGCCTCAATTTGAACCCTTATTATGAATGGGGATCATATTAGCTATATAACAAGATTCTAATATTACGTTAAGAGAAATAATGCATGAGTGATCTAGTATGGTATTGCTTATATACAAGTGTCTCGTGTATTCAAAAAAATCAAATAGGCCTTTATAATTACCTTGATATAAAAAATAGATTCTGAGTTTTTTGTGCACAATTATACAAAAAATAGAAATTTCAAAAACAAAAAAAAAATTAAGGATCTAATTTCTACAATAACAAAATTATAAGAATATAAATATTTTAAAAATATGAAAACCTATACGGACATAAAACAAAACTAAAGAAGTCTATCTACTATTTACCCTAAAAATAATTGCTTATCCAAGGTTTGGAAACTAATTAAGAAAATAATTTGATGGCAACTCACTCTACGTGTTGATGGGATAACGGTTAGGTGCACCTACCAGGCTACCCAGGCAGCAAGAGAGTCATTCAAACCAACTGCTTCCTTGGCGTACACTTCTCTTTGCTGACACGCAACAGAACTACCCATAATGCATTCAAAACACGTGAATAGAAAAACAAAGGTTAACAAAATATGCACGATTTGAAGCATCAGATTCAGAAATTTCATTTGCCTTGAGGAATAATTCACAGTTTATCACTTGGGATTACAGTACTAAATGGTATTATTTGTTCTATTTCATGATCTCAATTCTCCTCGATTATCTCATGGAGCTCTCACTGCAATAGTATAGTTTGTGTTGCTTCAAATTTGGTAACTAAGATGTTCCCAGGTTCAACTTGTAAATAACAATGAGTTCATGGAAAGAAAATAGCATGGAAAAGGAAGTCAACTTTGAGAATTTTCGAACTCATCTTCATTAAGAGATCTTTAAAATGTGGGGCATAAGTGTCAGCAAAAGAGGAGAGAACTCCAACAACATGCAAAAGAGGGCCAATCATAGGGAGCTATTCAGCTAGGATAGCAGATTTAATATGAGGTTATGGTCGAATCACTCCCCACAATTAAACCAAAAGTATGGGCCATCCAAGGAGGGAGAAGGATAGTTGGCAGGGAAGCACCAACCACCTCAACTGCATCCATGAAAGCTGTAGTAAATCGTCACTTGGTTTCCATGAGGAGCTGAACAACATGGTCCCAAAGGATGGCACCACACTCTGCAAGATCATCAACTCCAAAAAACCCATCAAAGTTCACAATGATTCAACTTTGCAGGAAAGGAACATCACCATTGGGAGGGGCAAAAACCTACGCTATGAAGACAAACAAGATCTCAGTTCCCCACTAATGGTTCAACCGGTCACCACCGGCACATGCCAATGAGTCGGACCATGAAAAGATAGAGCAGTTTGGATGGAGGCACAACACAACCAATTGATGGTGAAGTATGATAACTCCTGCAAAAATTTTACATGAATTGTAGAGGTGCTAAAAATTTCAGGTGGTCAAAATTGCACAGTTGGGCCAAAACTATCTCATTCAAAGAGAAAACTGAAAACATCTCAAGAGCTACAAGCATCAAGTCACTGTAAGTGAATCTCATAGTTAGAAATATCAGACAGAAAGAAGCATCCAATAGCAAGTAGAGGGTATGCCTCCAAGCATATCACTGTACAATATCATGTGGTCACCCTAATAGGCATCCCAGGAGAGCAGCCACAAAAAATAACACAAGTTTAGGCAAGTATGGGATGAGTTCTGGCCATGTTGAACTGGGCACTCGGTATTGATCCCTAGGGCTTTGACACATGTGCCTAGAAATCAGTTGCTTGTCGAGCAATTCATTACTATAACATGTGCCTAGAAATCCCTAACTTGCAGATGTACAAGAAGCCTCGACCATCTATACAAAGCTCTAATAGCACTACAACATGCAAATGTGATATCCATAACCCAGCACATCTGAAATGTGTTGGGTCTCTAATGACCAATGCTTGACGAAGGCAATCAACAAGTTTTGATCCAAGCAGACATAGCCAATAAGGCGGTGAATGCTGGCTACTCTCATTGCCTCCAAAGGTGGTGAGCAGCCCATGATAGTATCGATGCAACCCCATGTAATATCGCTACATTTTCATCCTTAATTCTGCATAGATCATGTTTTGATCTAATAGATACAATATTGATCTAATGAATTTAGTGGGAAACGACTCATGATATTGATTACTCCATGCCTTGATTATCGCAAATACAACAAAAATATACAACTGTTTGCATTGATCTTAACAACCACTAGAAGCGCATTACAATAATTCCACAATAGAAAAGTGTCATCAACAATAAGATTGGTCAACATGACACCCCTCCATGTAAGCCAAAGCTCTAGAGTTGTTTCTCAAATATATTCGACCATGACTTCTGAATCTCATAAACAATAACAAGCAAGACGTTCGTGATCAAGAGACCAACTAATATTCTGTAGTGAGTTTACTATTTTCTTTCAAGGAATGCCCACAAAAATTTAAATGGTAGCTAGACACTTTTCTAAATCTATTAAAGTGGACACTGATTGATAAAGATGACAAGTATTTACACTTTTCTATAGCCTCGAGAGGTCTTAAGAAGCTGGATTAGTACATCCTCAACATCCTCAGGAGTCACCCTAGAACAAAAAGGAAAGGAACAAAGGAGCAATTAGATGAACGAATATACAAGTTTGACAAAGGATTTATAATGAACCAAGAATAGGAGATATAAGAGAATACACTAGAGTAAAAATTCTAGCACACATTCTAATCGAAATTGCTTCAAAGAATCGATCTAATTCGATTATAGCACCAAAGAAGAACCTATCATGATGAAGAAATTCTCCAACTAGAGGAGAAAGAATCATTTAGACTTCAGACAAATGACGAAAGATGACAAGGATGTGGATGGACGAGGCATCAACTCTATGATATTCAAACAATCAAAGCAATTCAAGATGAAAGCACAAAAAGATATACCAATGTATGATGAAAATTTCGATGTCAAGAAGGTAAACATCTCACTAGATCAATTGGAAACTTATTTCTCTCTATATAGATATTCTTTGATGAAGAACACTTTTGTCTGATTGAAGCTATCAAACTATGCTCCTTCTTAGTGGAATACCCAATTAAAGACCAAATTAATGCATGATAGTTTCTAAACAAGTGTAATGAGATTATGTGGAAGAAACTATATCTTATGGAATATGTAGAGCAACAAAGGAAATGACATGGTTTACGACATCATTGAGGATAAACCGTGAAAGAGTATACGATTAAATTAAGAATACCAACATAAGTGCCAGAAATCTAGTTAGATGAGATGCAAATATTGATGAGACACATAGTAGGATTAATCTAAACTACAGTAATCGAGCTATGTGTTTTTCCCATACAAAATTTGAATCAAGCCAGTAACTTTGCCATGGCATTTGAGGAGAAGAATATGACACGAGGGACAATATCAAGACAAGCATAAGAAAAGCTCAAAAATGATACCAAGAAGTGGAAGAAGGATAAAAAACACATCACAACAACAGAAAGCACTTATTGCTCCTACTGTAATATCAACTCCCGCCACAACTGTAAAGTTCTATGATCATTGTTAGATCAAGGGTCATATTATGACAAGTAATATAAGTTAAATCTAAGGTTTTTTTTCTAAGAATTCAAAACAAACGATAATAAAAAGAAAAAAAGTGATTATAGCTATAAAGTGGGTAAAACACTTGATATAATTCAAAGAGCAAATATCAGTTTGTCTCAGATGGTGAAGCCAAAGAGCCATGGCCAAGAGCCTTATTTAGAAAAAAGGAAGGATCAGGTGAAGATGTAGTGATCAATGCCATAATTGATATGAGAAGTTGCAAGAATCTTATGTTTGTGAGCATCACAACTTAAGACCACACCTATTCCAAAACCTTACTAGGTCAGATTATGAAGTATTCAAAAGCTCAAGTTAAAAGACAATAGAAGATGAAGTTTTGATCACCTAAGAATGTATTCATAAAGTGTATATGACGTGGTACCACAAGTCATCTTAGATAACCCATGCCTTTGGGATCAAGATGATGCACACGATCAGCATGCTCAATAACATTAACAGATGAAAAATGATATGAACTACATGGTGAATCGAGATATCGAAAAGTAGCCAAAGAATATGATAGCAACACCCAATGAAGAGGTTAGTTAATGCAAGTCAAATCTATGATTGTTGCTTTACAACTAGAGAAACCTAATAAAGGTATTGTGGCAGTTACTAAAGAAAACAAACAGAAATATTAAGTACCATCCAAACTTGTTCAAGGAACCACAAGGATAATCGTCAAGAAGATTTGCCAAACACAAGATTAATTTGATAACCAATGCTACATTACCAAATATGGGAATCTACAGATGGTTAATCATAGAGAACGAGAAGATGGAGAAGCAGATCAAAGAATTACTCGAGACAAGAGCATTGAACGCATGTGCAAGAAACCTGGGTGTAGCTGCACAAGGAACAAAGCATGGGATTGCATGTGAAACAACTGCATCCAAGAGTGCGTCCAAGATTGCCCACGAGGCAATGGAGTAGGAGGCACAATAATGCACAGGATTCAATGCACACAACAACGTGCAAGATGCACAGTTTAGGATGGGCAATCCACGTAGGACATTTGGCTAGGAAGGGCAATGCATACAGAATGCAGCGCACGAGGAGCACAATGTGCCCAGAATGCAGGATTGGGGACCCACTTCCACACATGCGTCATGTGCGCTAGGATATAGGCAGTATACTTACCATCATGCACAAGGATCACGAGTGCATGCAACAGGGCTTGCACACACATGTTCACACCCTTGTTTGTGCAAATTATCCACAACAACCAATTTGAAGTTAAAATGAATAAAATATGTGGGACATAAAGAAATAAATATTTTATAATGAACTCTTGCATTCAAATCAATATAAAAAGAGAGACAGAAGGAAGAAGCATTCCCAATTTTCCTAACATTTGGCAAACAACATACTCGCTCTTTCCCTCTTTTAGCTATTTTGTCATTTCATGCTACAATTCAGTTGCTTGAACTCTGAAGCAAAGCCTACTATAGAAAGCTCAGAGAAAAATACTTCGTAGACAGAACACAATACTTGTTGAGATATCGATAAGAGTCCTAGCCTTCAAAGATGGCCTTGATAGCACCTATTTCAGCACACCAAGCCATCATGTAGCTAATATAAGGGTTGAATTATGCTTTGACATGACTAATAATTTCTCATGGATGCATGTCCATTTGCAACCAAGAAGCTAGATGAGCACCGTCAATGGCAGCCTTGCACCGCTAGATTATTACAAGTGTGATAGATGCTCATTGTTGATGGTTAATTGCTCTTCCTGATCTCTTAGAAATTGCAAAATGAAGGTGCCATTGGCATGGTCTAGTTTCATCCTTTGAATGGATGAAAACAAGTGTTGATTTTTGTTTGTTTGACACTACATTTTTGTACTAAAATTCATTGTTGACCGTCCATTTATTGATCAAATAATGTAACTTCCACTTCAAAGAAAAATGTAGTGTTATTCAAACATAAGGGCCCATCTACTTTCTATTGTGCAAAGTTGGAATTGTCAATGTCAAATTCTTCGTCCCATTTGTACAAAGGCATCGGTGAATGAATCTACCTCTATTTTGTTTTGTGTAAAATCAGCAGCCCATTCATCATTATCTCCTCCTTAAGTCAAGCTGCCTATAGCCTCAAACACCATGACTGCTCATTGACTAGTACTGTCAGCCATCCTCTACCATTGGAGCATCTATACATCATTAGTACTTGTTTATTGCACATATGCAAACATGAATAAAAGCAATGTGTCATCCCAACATGAAGACCAAATATTGCTTACCTTTTCTCTATCATCTTTCAATAGTCAATCAGAAAATGTTAAACTTCAATCAAATGACTCCAAAGTGCAAATACCAAGGGCTTTCTCATCTCTATCTTCACATTCTTGGAAAGACAACCCATGTAGTCATATCAAGTGCACCGATTCATATACAAGGAACCCAAGTCAAACAATTTGACTCCTGGAATGCTCATTAAAAAGATTATGCTACAATATTTGGGGTTTCCTTGAATTAGAACATAGTAAAACCAATTTAAATTTGTCGACTACTTTTGAACCAGTACATTGAGGAAGCAATGGACTGCAAAAATGGCATTTATATCCAACCACAAAGTTGTTATTAATGATTCTCTTCAGAAAAAAAATGTAACTCATGTTAAATGCCCAAAAATTTCTCACAAACATTATCAATCGAAAAACAATTATCAAATTAATTATCTCATTCACAACTTATTTTACTTCAGAAAATTTTCAAATTCCAAGCTCATTAATTACAAAATTTTTAACGCCAAATCCCTCTAACCTTGATCTTGGATTCTTATTCAAGTCAGTCACGCTCTCTTTTGCTACTCATGATTTTGCTAAGTTTAAGATGAAAAGCAAACTGCAACAAAAGAAAATGTTCATTTCACTCCAATGGGAGGTACCACATTACAAAGGAAAATTTGACCAAAAGAATCATTTTGATCAAGCAATTTCATGGAACTATTCCAATGATCAAACTTCAGGTCAATGATTCTTGAACTCAATTAACCAAGCAACATACCTATCAAGGGCCAAGAGAGGACAAAGCATTTCATCTTCAAAGTTATGAATGTTTCCTTTACTCAATCTTGGAAGGCAAGCACAACCAAGAAATTGTAAAATAGGCCAAGCAAACAGACTAGCCAACTGCTTGCTTGATCTCAAATCTCCTTAATTTGCTTCCTGCATCATCCCCTTGATCATCAATTACTTCATCATGGGGTATACTCTTCCAAAAAAACATGCTTTTCTTTAGTCCATCAGAGTTTCAACCCAAACGTTGTAGCATCTTCCTAGACAATCACCCGATAAAAGGTGGATCGCATTGAACTCCATTAACAATTGTTCAACGCATAGATTCTCTCTTGGAGATCTTTGTGAGTGGAGCATTGAGACGTCTCCATCTTGTTGACGGTCTCAATGAAGTGTAATATCAACAACTCTTGAAGGGTGATTCGACTCTTCAGCTTTCAGATCATCATTACAAATTCCTAAACAAGGTTTCCCAAGACAATTTCCTATGATACATGTATCTCAGGAGTAATGCCTCTCAAAGCTCTCCCCCAACAATTCCCTCCTTGGGAGAAGCCCCTTTATCATAGTTGTCATCACCAATTACTCATCCTCTACATCTCTTTCTTGATAGTTTCTTCCACAACAACTAGATCAAGAGGAATCTCTTTCTTGAAATGGAGCAAAGCTTTAGAAGATGTCCTCTACCTTCTCATTTATAAGCCCATCAAAGTCAACATCAATTACATCAAATGAGGGGGGCGTACCAGCTTTCTTCTTTCCCAACAATAACACTGTCTTCGAACACTGACAATGATTCTCTATTGATGTTGCTTGAGTTCACTTCCTCAAAAACATTTAAAAAATCCAATGTCACACCTCCATCTAAGTAGCCCTACTAGATTTAATCATTGCTCTAGTTCGATGACATTAGTCACCCTAAGAGGCTCAAATGGTCAACAACAAAGATATCACCCCCACTTTCAAAGATTTCTCCTCCTCAAAATGTAATAAAAGGAAAATAAACAAAATAGGCTAACAAAATCCACATCTCACAAACCTCTACTTTGCTAACAATTTTATTTTCTCTATCAACTATTGAAGTGATTAGTTTGTCAAGAAGTTTTGATTCTCCTCGTTCTCCTCACCATGATGGTTGAAGAGATAACTTAAAGAAAACAAGAAGATGAATAGAAATGGGGCCATCACAAAAGCCAAAACTAGGAAATTTCAAGCCCCGAGCAAGCTTACTTAAAAGTTCTCCAATTATCAACATGGTTAAATTTAGATAAGTGACTCCACCCATCCCACATAAATGAAGGGTAGATAAATCAAGAGACCAATGAAGATGCAAATTTTGACAAATTTTAACATGATTCAATCATAATCATTTGTCCTTAATCAATGATCAGATGATTAACATGTGAGTTTCCACCGTAGATATACGAAAAAATTTGGAGTACATGTCATTCTCCAACAATGGACATCCATCCTCCAACAAAATCAATAAGTTCTTTGGCAAACTCCAAGCTGACTTTCTTGACAATCTTCAAATGAATCTCCTAAAAACTTCTTCTAGACACATTCTCTAACCAAGGACCTTGTTTCATGATAGTTGCCTCCAAGTTCAATTACAAACAAGGAACCTTGACATTAGCATCAACCTCTAAGCCTATATTCCAACAAAGACCATATTAGGTGTGATTTCATAATGCCATTGCCCATTAAAGAACTCTACTTGGATTTTTAGCTTGATGTTAGTATGTCAACAATTCATCAACCAAGTAATTACATAGTTATAACCATAGAATTTTCAAAAAGGACAATGATTATGCCAAATTCTTGCATTTCACTTATCACAATTATTTATATATAACCCATTGGCAAACCATCCATGAAGATGTTTAGGTCATCTAATGTCATCTAAAACCATTATCAAAATCTTTCAAAACACTTTGTACTAACAATTGATAGACATAGAGGCAAAGACAAAGCACCCTGGTGCTACTCGTATAAGGTGATCTCCATATCCAATTGCATCTTACAAGCAAACATGACTTATTGAGAAAAAACTGGTCCACCTAGCACTTAAAATTCTAGTATGGCCATCTTTTTAAGTATATACTGTACAACAGCAACACAATGTCTTTGAATAATTCATCCTACAGTAACCTATTCATGTAGTTATTATCTATTTGGTACAGATTGGTATAATATTACTAATAGTCTATAAAAGTACATAACATTTGGTACATTGGAATATCAAAACCAAAATCTGATTGAAGAAAACAACCATTTGATCCATTGTGGTTGAGCAGTTTATACAATTTGCATGGCAAAGAAGAGCACGGTAATAAGATGGTGTTTCGGACACTATCTAGGACATTTTTGCGAACATTCTTTATCCATTCCTTCCCAAAGGGTAAGCAAACTGCCCACACCAGTATTTGACTGGCTTTCAAAAACTTAATGCGGAGACATTGATCCTTCAGAGATATGAAATAAATGAGTTTGGCAGATTCACAATTTGATATCGAGTGGTTGACACCATGAGAAATGCGCCAATTCAGAATACAAGTATCATATGGTTATTTCAATTCCAAAGGAAATTTCTTCACTGATGAGGAAGGAAGCTGCACGCTTTATTGCTTAAGAGTCAAAAAAAATTCCATCTGTTCCAGTCAAGAGCTGTCCAACAAAGTTAGCAAAATGTATTGAATTGAAGATGACACCTTACATTTGCAGTTTCGTAACTAATTAGTCAGCTAAAATTATCTCAATGAAACCAAAGAGTTCTCAAGAAACATTACCAAGCAAGGAACACCCTCTACGCTTGTCATGGTAGTACCATAAACAAGCTATTAACATTAGGCAATAAGTTACAAACATGATGAACTTAATATTTGTGTTAAGAACATACAACTATCACACTCCTTCACAAAGTAAAAGTTATTATCACGCATTAAAAGTAGATAATAACAATTGAACATTTATTGTGAGTAAAGATTTGGAATGTGAGAATATCCAATATCCTTGGATTTGTAAATGAATTCACCTCATGTCCAAAGAAGCCAGGTCAAATGCAAAATTCTGAAATCACTACTACCCATACTGAGGTTAGTTATTCCTCCACCAGTGAGAAAAATCGAAGTCCTCATAAAATTTCAGAAATCTGCACATTAAAAAACCATAATTTCTGAAACATGCAATAAGATGGAAAAACAACCCCTTTAGAACACAGCAAAAAAGTGTAATCATCAACAAGGCTCACATTTATGGGCATTTCTGCTATGATTAGTCCAATGCTCTCCTCAAGGCCTTTCAAAGTTGTCACTTCACCTCCAACAACCATGTTAATCACAATTCCATCTAAACCGCAACAAATACATTATTAACATTGCTTAAGAAACTGCAAAATAATTTGAAACTTCGAAAGGTAAAATACCTGAAGCCAAACAAGTTGACATGCGTCTTAGATATGTTTCCTGCAGATACAGCCTTAAATTAACAAACTACTCTCACATGCTTAAAATTAGTGTCAATATCACTTGTACAATGCTTGAGAAAAATATGCTTCCAAAAGCCCTTGATATTATCTTCATAGGCCTCTATTGTAACACGTTGAAGGGAGATGCAAATCATGTCAAACATTCCAAAAAGTCCATATTAAGTGCAAATTTCATTCTATTGTTTTAATTTTTCATAAGTTCCATAAAAGTTGGATAATATTGTGCTATATGATATCAAAAAATCATGTTCCTGAACTTCTTGTCTGATATTAATTAAAACCAAATATAAGCATGCCTACATTCATATCAGAACACATTATGTTTGTATAGTAAACAAGTTGATGGAGGAAGACTCCAATGGATAAGATACATAAACCTGAAGAGAGGGTTGCCTAAACCTCCCTTTGTCAGTATCTTTTGTTATTTATTAGAGATGGATTCCTTGCATAATAACAATTAACTAAAAAAAATGTCATGCCAACCATCATTAACCAAAGATTTATGACTTGACAGAAAACAAACAACCCTCAACCACAGTTTACTCCCCAAACCTTTATAAAAACAAACTCATCTTCTCCCTACCTTATCCATCTCCTAAGCCACCTTCTCTTCCTCTTTCATTATATCCATTGAAGTTAGCAAGGATATAACTGGAGGCATGCTGACCTTAGGCTGGGAAAGGGAATTTGAGCCTCGGCCGATTTATATGTAGTATCCTGCTTTAGTTGCTAATTCTCTGGCTGAACTGCAAAACTATCCTGTTGCCTGCTCAATCATTTCACAAGATAGAGCAAAAAGCACCCTTCCTAGTATTCCAATCACTGGATTATTTGGAAAAAAAAAAGTTCTCCCATTCACTTCTTCATATTCCTAACACTATTAGCATATTCAATTAGACATTAGTACCCCCCCTCACCACCAATCAAAAATCTCCAAGCATACTCTCTCTTTCAAAAAGTCAACACTAACAAATGGAAGCTCTCCTTAGCATTCACCTTGCACTCATGATGACTAGTCTTTTCCTCCTCACCCCCAAACTTCCCTCTCATAACTTTCTTGCACCATGCTTCTGCTCGAGGGTGGGTACTTTTTACAAAAAGGGTATGACGGCATTTGATCATGGTGGATGCTAACATTCTCAACAAACTGCAGCAGTTCAACTCCTCCACGGGAATTGAATTGTTTAAGCTCAATCTTGCAATAGGTATCAAAACATCTTAAGGGAAGAGCTCATGCATCTTGACGAATTCTTGATCTAGGGGATTATAACCATCCTTTTAGGACAACTTCATCCAAGTTCTTTCATTTCCCTTAGAAATGATTTGTGCACAAGTATAGAGATCATACTATCTATTAATCATCTATATCCAACCTCCTTATCTACATGTGCTTCCTAATCCTCTCTATTTAACGACAACCATCAAAACCATCTTAAAGTCTACCATACCTACTATCTCACACATTGGTGCCTCTTATATGCCTACCCAACCAATCTTTAACCTATGAATCTCCACAAATGATGGCTCTTAAAATTCACAATACCGACTCTCATCTTATATGAATGTCTTCATGCACTTACTTGATCACAGAATCCTAACAAGGCATTTCAAAAAAGCTTGGTTGGAGTGCTTACCACCTTTTGCTTCCAACTAGGCTCCATATATCTACACCTGGTTTGTGTCAAAGCATTTTAGCATTTAAACCACAATTAATCCAACACCCAGGATTAACATTTAGTTTACCCAACAAATTCCAAAAAACCTCTCTATATGATGCAGCCTCAATCGCCTTATCAATATTATCAAACAACCCTATCAAAGAAAAAGCAGAACCATTATCGAGAACTAAAGGTTTGCTAACAAAAAAGGTACAATAAAGTAATGCAACAATTAAACAGACTATTAATAACAAGAATTAAGGTAAATAGGGATTAAACTAAAAAGATGGTATTGAAAAGAAAATTCCGATCGACCTATTCACTGCTAAGTTGAAAGCTGAGAAAGAAGATTCAAGCATCATATCTCACAATTCAAAATACATTATTAGGAGAACTAAAAGTTATCGCCATATCCATCGGCAAATTTACAAGTGCATGGCAACAGGAAAGGAAAGATTGAATAATGAGTCTTGTTTAAGAAGCTGAATATGTAGTAAAGTACTCCAATTCATGGTCGTAGTATGCTCAACTTTGGAGATACCATGGTTTTGCATGCAATGGAATGCCATTAGCAAAACCTATCTTCATAACTATAAATGGCCAGAAATAGAAATGACGTAACCCTACCTTCTTTTTAGGTAACTCATAGTTTACTAACAAACGAGCAGCTAAAGGAGCCTCTCCTGAAGTTACAAAAGGCAGGCATGCATCGGTCACAACTATAGCACATGACTTTTGATTTGGGATTCCACGATCAATATTATCATCAGGATTGAGATTGGAGTTTTGATTCCATTGAACGGTTGATTCCCAAAACTTTTCAAAGGCTGAAGCTCGTTCAGTTTCAGCCTGATCACTATACTGCACCACAAACATAAGAAGTTCACTCATCAGCAGCTAGTTTAAAATCTCAAAACTATTCTTCAGTTCTAAAGTTTGCATTTCACAAAATTTCTCCAAAATACTATTCCATGAGGTTTGCTTGATGCAAATATTTTTAAGAATAACTTTTGACAATCTAAAATTATGAATCAGTATATTTTGCAAAAAATAGCATAACTTGAGCACCTCTCAAATAAATCAAACCCTCTTTAAGGACAAAGTTAATAAACCGGCCAGATAAGGTTATCACATTCCCGCATGCATTTAGCTTACACAAAACTAAGCACTTTGCCTCATTAACACCAGCTAGATCCCTAAATAATCATAAATCCAGCTCCTTTTTAAAATTATACTCGATTACCAGCATGAACAACGAAATAAAGGTGTGGTTGGACACTGCAGAATAAACAGCGTCCAACTCATCCCGCGAACTGCAGCACAGAACAATAGGAAGCAAAGGCCGTCGACCCGCGACACCCAAAAGATCCACCAGCGTTTCCTGTATAAAAAAAATCTCATTTTTTCTTAGATTCCACAAGCAAAGGACGTCAATAAGAGAGAGAGAGAGAGAGAGAGAGAACCATCTTGAACTGAAGGCGGTCGACTGCAACATAGAAATGGCGAGTCGAGCTGAGTACAAAACCCAAATTTAGCAACTGCTAGTCAAAAATCGCGCATTGGACGAATAGCGAACATTCCCAACCTTGCATGGAACGAAGAAGGAGGAGGTGGAGAAGATAGGAGGGATTCGGGATGATCAAGCACCGTTCCCCGTTTTCCTTCCCTTCCACATGAAGACGGCGATTTGCTCTCCATTCTAAACTGGAAGAAGTGAGCGGTGGTTCTCAAAATAGATCATCCTTGCACAATTAATTGCGACATATTTGATTTCGGCAGGAGTAGAACACAATCATACGATTCTCTTTTTTAAAAAAAAAAATTTTTAAAAAACCACTGAACTTTATAAAATCCATATGTTAGTAATTTTTAAAAATATTTGAAAAAATTGTTATAAATACTTTTATAGCTTACATCCAATCAACTCTTAATTTAGATATAAAATAGATAAAATAAAATCATATTATTTTTCTTTTATTAAAAATATTTATCATCTCTTTCTTTTTATTTAGTATAATCAAACCATTATTAACTCTTGTATTTTCTTTCCATTATCACTTATATTTGTTAAGACATGGTATACTCCACCAATTTATAAATTCATATGTAATATCCAAATATTTTAATTTTCATAAATAATCGATTATAGACTAATAATATGTGAAGTATGAGATTTCTAAGATTGTTTATTGATACATATCAAAATTTATAATAGAATTTCGAATAGTTTAGATCTTGCTTGAATGACTAGGAATGAGGAAAAGAAGGCTCAAAAAAGTTAAGACGAAAAGAGCAAGGGAAAAAAGTTAAATGTGAAACTTGCAAGAATAGAGACAATTTTTTTCTTTAGTATTTTTTATTGGTAATTTGTTATCATAATAATTGAATAGTCAATATACTCTTTGATTTAATTTTCAAGCTTACACATAACATTCAAAATTTTTTGATGCAAGAATTAAGACCTTTAAGATATTTATATAATATGAAATTCAAAATCTTGAGTAAGGATTTATTTCACTCTTCAAAGCATTCAGGGCTACCAAAGAGAAGAAATAGTATATAAAAGAAAAAAAATATGAAGATCTATAAATAAAAAATCTTCAAAATAAGGGGGACACCATAAGCACATGATAAGAAGAAGGTTTTCATTTATTTGAGTACAAAGTGGTATATGTGACGTTACGTAGGAAAGAATGATCGAGAAGAAGAGAGAAGGTATTACAAGAGTTAGAAAATGTCTATAAATGAAAAAAACTGTAGAATATAAAAATGCAACAAAGTATGCGATGAACCTTGCAGTATTTAAAGAGGAGTGTGAGGCATGAGAGTATGATCTTGAATGATGAACGATAACAATACCATTATTAAATAAATAAGCAACATCACGTTCATAGATAATTCTTAAGGGGAGTCCCTTACATTTTCAAATAAGTTTGACGAGTAGAGAGTATTACATTGAGGGTAGCTTTAAGATTTTCAAGATTCATGAGCTATTTTATCCAAACTTTGGGGTGATTGGTGATATGGAGGCACATGTTCGATTAATGCATTGATTTGATGGTATTTTTTTGCGTTCTAATAGAAGCGAATCTCTCGAACTTATATTGAGTAAGAATAAATGATTTTATCTCAGAAATGTACGCTACATTAATTCAAAAAAAATTAAAAAAATGATCTTAAAATATTTTTTTGAAAAAAAATATATGCACGTGAAATATATATATATATATATATATATATATATTATTTGTTTATTTTTTAAGAATTTAAATTTTAGTATAACTTGTTCCATTTGAGGGAATACGTTGCGGCTCACACCATCAATTTTTCTTTTCAGGAATTCTCGTTCCTTCCAATGGCTGTCGCCCAGAGGTTTGCTGTCAAGGCCGAAAACCGACGAACGAGAATAGTAAGGTGGTGGAAGGGCAAGGGTGGCACAGAAAGGGAATGACAGCGTCGAGGAGCTTCCGTGCCGAGAAGGTGCGGAAGATTTTCCAAATTTTCGACACCAATGGCGACGGGGGACTGAGCCGCAAGGAGATGGCGGCGCTTGTTGTGGCCGTCAATCCCCGCGTGAGGTTTTCGGATGCTCAGATCACCGCCATACTTGACGAAGTCTTCCGAACCTATGCCGAATTCATCCACCCGTCTAGTGGCCTCACTCTCCAGGGCCTCCTCCGCACCTATGACGACGGCGCCGGCGACGTTGATCGCGACTTCGATGCCCTTTCTCTCTCCTTCTCCCTCTCCGATTTCCCTTCCTCCTCCTCCTCTTCCTCCTCTTCCTCCATTTCCACCTCCTCCTCCTCTTCATCTTCCTATCACTCATCCATTTACTCCTCCGCGGATCCCTCCACCATTTCCTCCCTCTTCGACGACCCTTCTGTCCCCTCCCTCCGCCCCTCCACTGCCCCCTGGGTCTCCTTCTCTCCCAACCATGGCGTTGCCTTTGACTCCACCTGGCACGTCCTTAATGACCTCGAGATTCTCATAAAGCGTCTCTTTGCCCAACAAATTGAAAATTCTTCCGTCGTCGGAGGCGAAAGCAATAAGCATTACTCAGTTTCAGAGGTGGATTGGTCGCAGGAGATCGAGTGCGCGGAGCAACAATTCTATTGGGACGAGTCCAGCTCAGATTATGCCGTCTTTGTGAAGGAGCTGAACGGCCTTCGTGCCCGAGCTGATGCTGCTGGCCTTGAGGAGGCCTTCGACTCCCACTTGGCTATGGGCCGTTCTCTCATCGAGCACCGACTCTATCACGAAGCCCTCGTAAGTTTCCTCCGATCTGGTGAGCTCTTCCCTGCCGATGTTCGCCCACACTTCCGTTCTGGCACCGCGCTCTATGCCCTTGGTCGCCTCGCGGAGGCCAAGGAAAAGTTCATCCTCGCACTTGAGTGTGCCGAGTCAAGCGGAAACCGTTGGGTACAGCTTCTGCCTCAGGTGCATGTCAACCTGGGCATCATCTACGAAAGAGATGGGATGGTGCTCAACGCCTGCGAGCACTACCGCGAGGCGGCCATCCTCTGTCCCACCCATTACCGTGCCCTCAAGCTCCTTGGCAGCGCCCTCTTTGGTGTCGGTGAGTACAATGCCGCTGAGAAGACCCTCAAAGAAGCCATACTTCTCCACTCCGACTTCGCTGACGCCCACTGCGACCTCGGTTCGGTATTTCACGCCTTGGGTGAGAATTATAGGGCTACTCAAGAATACCAAAAGGCTATTGATCTCACCTCCGGCCATGTGGACGCCCTCTATAATCTCGGGGGCCTGTTCATGGACGAAGGAAGGTTTTTCAGGGCGTTAGAGATGTACACCAGGGTTCTTGCCCTTAGACCTAATTGTTGGCGTGCTCAGCTCAACAAGGCCGTGGCTTTATTAGGTGCTGGTGAGTCCGAGGAGGCCAGCAAGGCACTCAAGGAGGCCTTCAAGATGACCAAGAGGATGGAGGTTTATAATGCGGTTGTTCATCTCGATATGCTGCAGAAGAAGAGGAAGAATAAACAAGGTGATGGCAACGAAGCAAATGGGGAAGCGGGGTACCATGTAGTGGAGCCTTCAAAGTTCAAGAGAGTTGGGAGGAAGACTACCCTCAGGCAGAACTTGGTGGTTGCATTGGAGATCCGAGCTTTCCAGAGGTTGACAGGGCTGAGTCGCTGTGATATTCAGCTGCTAAAAAGAGTGATGAGTGAGACAAGTGTTCCTTTATCGTATTCAGTTGGTGGAGCTCCTTTGAAGTCAATCAGAAAAGCTGATTTGGAGGTGATCCTTCATAAAATGCTTCAGTTTCTTAAGGCAGAGGCATTTCAAGGATCCGTTAAAGCAATCAATGAAAAGGCTTTATCTCTTATGGATGCTTTTCATTCTGGTCGGGTTGATTTGGGCATGTTTTTTGCTGTCATTGCTCCTGTTTGCTCTGGTCCTATCGATACTAGGAAGAAGATGGCTTTTGATGCTCTCCTTTGGCGGAAAACCAGTGATGGGAACAGGATCTATATTGGGAGAAGTGAAGCCATCTCATATTTTAAGCTGTTGAGAGCAGTTTTTATCCCTTCTCATGGTGTTACTAATGCGATGGAGGTGTGTGAAGAAACTGGTTCATCAAGGGTTTCTTTTGTTGAGTTTCTTGAGATGTTTGATGACATAGATTGTGGTTTTGCAATTTTAAGCACAGTGGCTAAACTTGAGGCAGTTGATTTGATTCGCCATGGTCAGCTTTTCTGCTCGATATGCCAGTATCCTATCGTAGGATTGAGGTTCATGGAGGTAAATCTTCATTTCAGCCTTTGTAGTCATTGCTACAGTGAAGGTAAGGTACCTTTGACATATAAAGAGGATGAATACAGGTTTATGGAATATGGAAATGAGGTAGAGGCCATGAAAGATAAGTTCATTTCCTTTAACTTGAATTCTAAGAGCATTGAAATTAATCCATGATATGCTGACCACCTTTGATGGGCACACAATGCCATATCTTTGTAAAGACGTTTTGTGTGTAAATTTTCATGTTTTAACTTAAATCAATTTGATGCTTGATACAATCTCATTATTTCTTATGTTGGTTGAAATAATCAGGTATAAGTTATATTAGTAATCCATTCTTCATATGTAAGGTTGGAATATGGAATTTCAAGTTCATAAGTTCAATCTTTTGATAGTGTTAACTACTTATGTAGTCAAGAAGCATTAACTATTAATAATCTTTTTATAAATTGAATTTATTTGTAGATCCTTGTTTGATGATTATAAAAAGTTGAAAGATCTTATAGGCAACAATATTTATGAAATTTGAAAAATTTTTTAAAAAATGGTTTCATACTCTTATTTCTTGAACATTGATGTCAATGAATCAGGATTTTGGTGTATATATATACCAATAATTCAATAGGTAACAATTTTTAGAAACATTAAATTTTTTTTTATGAATAGGAGAATCATTTTCATGTAGTGCATATGTTGTTTGATTGATTATGCCTTAATCAATATTTCATTGAATGGTTGGAGGTTATCAATATAAAAAATTTATTTATTCTAATTCATTCCTTTTTTGTCCAAGGTTAGCATTCTTAGAGAATGTTGTATGACATAACTTGACATTTATTATAAACAGTCTCAAGTATATTTATATTATTGTTTGTACAACTTTGATAAATGTTTAGAGAGTATTCTATTGGCCATATGTTACTATCTAATGATAGTATAATTTATTATACTATTATGATATTCATGTCTGTATGCTCTGTAAGCAAGTAGTAACCTTTACTAGTGAGCATGCGAGACTCCTTTTTCATCCTACTCTTTAGCAGGAAGTTGCAAGGGTTGCCCTAGTCTTTTTTTGTTTAGTTTGTGCATCCTCGTCTTCACATGCACTTGTATGGTTGTAATTGGCTTTTTCTTTGCATTCTTGCTGTAGTTCACCCATATAAATGCATAGATGTTCATGAATAAAGCTATCTATAAATTTTTTTCCTTATCAACTTATTCTTGAAACAGCCAATACCATTCTTAGTTGTTTCTCTCTAATTTTCTTGAGATAATGCACCAAGCAAAGATAAAGCTTGAAATGGACAGTTAGCAAATGCATAAATAGTGGACAAGAAGTTTTGAGTTTTGGTTGAGAGTGTATACTAAGGCAAGATGGAGAACATTATGGTGAGGCAAATAGTTGAGATTTTTGACAACTTGCATATCACTTGAGAATCTTCCATGAATAGGCCAAGGCCAACTAGGAGCATGTGCGAAACAAGGTTGCTCCCTTAAGTTGGTTCCAATGACATGACCTTTTCTTTTCGCCTCTTTCTTTCAAGAAAATTGTGCTACTTACCTTCTCTTCCCTTAAGGGAAGAATTTCTCATCAATGCATACCAAACCCAAAAGCTTTTGTAGGCTCTACAGTATGAGTGGTATTGCTGTTCTATTCTTGGTAAACCATTAAAACGGTCAACAAAACATTTTGGCCCCTTTGCTCTACTTTAGCTGATAGAATTCAAGCATTGATGAGTAAGAGTTGGATGGATCATAGTTTTTGGTTATCATATCTCTTATGATCATGTATGATGGAGACTAGAAGAACTAGTGGTGATAACTTGTCATTTCGATATTTGCAGAGGAAACCAATAAGAAGAGAAGAAGGTACATAGCAATGACGAAATATGCCAACTCTAGTAAACTATGATCATCGTGCTTTGGTTGTTTTCGTTCATGACTCTTTGCAAAGCCATGTTTTTTGTGATAATGATTATGAAGAATGATAGAAGAAGGTGACTATTACACGTACAAAGGATAATATGAATGTTAGTAAAATAAGAAAATAATAATAAAAATGGTCAATTATCAAAAAACAGTGAATGCTTTGAGTGTGGTCGACCACATCAACAATGTACAAAAATATGATGACTTCTGCAAGATTTGAGATTGTGTGATTGATCAATACTAGAAGATTCATCTAGAATTATGTTTCGAGAAGTTCAAGAAGATTAAGAACAAAAGAAAGGCGATTATGAATGTCAATAAAGCAAAGGCAAGTTTTTAAGTCTTATAATTCGTTGACTTGACTTTATCTTCAATGGCTAGGTTGAAAGAGAAAGACCAAGGGCAAGTTAAGTTTGACGTCTTAAGAAGTATTTAGTCTTAATGTTAAGGTCAAGAGTCAATTTAAAATAACGTTTGCAATTACTAAGGAACATTTATGAGGTGCTTTGTGAGAAGTGCCTTTCATTATATGCTTGGTGGTATTTAGAGCCCAATATTTGTGGGATTGAGCCATGTGTGATGAGCTTGGAAATGCAAGATCACAAAGAGCAAGAAGAGGTATCTCATGAATAGTAATTGAGGCATTCAAAAAGTAGACTTGGTGGTTTCACTTTTGGAGGGTGAATAAATCATGAAGTAATAGAAGGAGCTGCACTAGATTTGAGCATCAAAGGCTTGTAGTTTATCAGGTGGATTGCCTTTTGTGATGGTTTTGAAAAGGGATGGGATTTGGAGCATATCTATGGACCATCATGCATTCAATAAAATCACTATCAAGAGCATGTATCCATTGCCCAAGGTTAATGATTTCCTTAACCAGTTTAAGTACACTTGAGTCTTTAGAAAGCTTGACTTGAAGTTGATTTGCCATCAAGTTTGCATCCATGAGCAGAATGCATGGAATTTGGCATGTTGCTCATGGATTTTGGCCTTCAAGCCTTGGCAAGAAACATGTAATTGAATAATGATTTCATGTAGGTTACGTGATGCACCAAAAACTTTCATGCAGTTGGTGAACAATGTTCTTAAACCATACATCAACAACTTTATTATGGTGTATCTAGTTTGCATATTGCTCTACAATCAAAATATCAAGGAGCTTGTTAAAGATGTGTGGAAGTCTTCGAACAACCACACTTGTTCCAATTGAAGTTAAACCCAAGTGGGAACTTAGGTTGGGTACCTTGATTAATGAGGTAAACAATGTTGAAAATGGAGTGATGAAGATCAATACAACTAAGATAGATGTTATATGAGAGAAGTTAGGACTTGAGCAGCTTTGAGGTGAGGAACTTCGTGTAATTATGACAATGTCTTTGGAAGTTCATCAAAGTCTTCTTTGAAATTAGCATGGTGTTGCATTCACTCGTTTGAATTAAATTCAAGTAGGGAAGAGAATAAGAGGATACTTTTTTCCTTTTGGAGAAGAAGATTTGTGAGACAGAAGTCTTCACCATACTTTTTTTTATAACAGCTATTTAAGATGTGATCAAATGTGTTAGGTTAAGTTATTGGAGTTTTCCTAGAGGACAATCCATGGCATATTACTAGCTATTATGAAGTGCTCAAAAAGAAAATATCCAATGTTGGGATGAGCAATTGCTAGCCTTGTAATAAACTATGTAATGGGTGTCTTATATTTAGCTAATTAATATCATGGCCAAGTTCAAAGAATGGAGCTTAGAGAAAACTTATTGGCATGCTATCAAGATCATTATTAAGTAGTTTATGCTTTTATGCGATGATGTAGGTTCACTCAAAAGAGCACATGGAGTATATTTCAAGATATGCATAAGGCCATGACTACAAGGATGTATTTGGAGGACTCAAAAGTGGTGAATCCCCTAGAGTTACATCTTCAAGAAGAGCTAATATATCATGGGAAACAACTGTCTTTCACGAAATGAAACTTTGTTGAGATGGATTTGGGTGGTTGAAGTGTCTAGGGTATGAAGTCACTCTAGCATGATTAAGTTCCACAATCTATAGATGTATCTATTGGCTACAAATGAACTATGATTTGGAGATGTTTGTTGTAAGATGCATGCTGTGCTATACCACAAAACCTAATAATAGGAAGTAGGTATTCTACATGCCATTATTGATACTTGGCAAACCAACAAGCCATGGACATTATTTTGGTGAACTTTTCATAAGAACTACCATGAACAAGGAAGGCCATAACTAAAACTATCTATTTATGGTATTGGATAGATTTTTGAAGCAAGCAATATTCGAACCTTGATAGCATGAAATTATAAGTGAAAAAACCATGGTGTTGATCTTCTAGCATTTGTTGGTTCACTTTGAATTTCCATCCTTGATTTTATTTGACAAGGATACTTGATTTTTTGGTGTCTGGATGTACCCTTTGACAATGATGGACACAATGCTAAAGAGGTACAATCTTCCATCCTTAGATAGCAAGATAGAGGTTGCAGATAGGATGGTTGTGTAGCTCTTTCGAGGGTGCAACTCATGGCATATGAAGACATGGAATGTGAGTCTAACATATTTTTAATTTATTGAGTAGTGTCATTAATTATTCTACTAATTGAAGTCAATTTAAGGTTTGTTTATGATACACATTATAGAGATTGTTTGACCTAGAGTTTTAAGTTGTCACATCAAAAGCTTAAAGAATTAATACAATAGAGTTCATAGATTCCTTGATAATATTAAGATGATACATCTTTTTGTTGAGAAGAAGCTAGACAAATCCTAGAAGTATAATGAACAAAAATGACAAGGTAGTCTTGTATGGTTTCACATCAACAAGGACAGATTGAGGGGCAAATGGAAGAAAGCTTAAGTTGAGATGAAATAATATATTGGAAGCAAAATCGATACCTAAAGTAGATAAATTGCTTACAATAGTTCAATATTGTCATTGAATACAAGAAGAAACCTTAGAACAAAGTTGTTGAAATACCCAACACTAAGATGTCGTGATCAGAGTCCAACTAGAGTGCAAGAGGAGTAAGAGTCAAGATATGACAAGGATTTCTATTGGGCCATCATAGTGAATGTAACAGTATCTTGAGCTGCACTTACAAGTAAAGATACTTTATTGAGGGTGACAACCATGAAGACCTTGAGATGGAAATTTGTTGTGATGATTTTGAGAGGTTCATATATCGAAGGTAACTTGTTACCATGGAGTGACTAGAGTTATCTAGAACTTACAAAGATACGTGTATTGTTCTTGTATGAACTCAGTAATAGAGAAACTTTTACAAGAATGCATGCTTTGTAGAATCACCAAACATATCAATAAGGGGTTGTCTATGCTACTACTAGGCATGTATCAAGGAGTTTCTTGAGGATTACTAACAAAAATGTGGTATCACAACCGCTTGTTTATGGATGTAGCATATTTTTGTAGATAGCTATACTCAAATTATGTTAACAAAAATCAAGCGAGGGGGGCATCAATATTATTCTTCAGGCATTTGTGGGATTGATTTTGGATTGTTTACTTAGTATCTTGTAATGATAAAAGATTCTTGGGTGAATTTGGTGCTCTCTCTGGTTAATGATGGATGCAATATTGAAAAGAATAACCTTCCACCTAAAAGTAGACAATTAGATGGCATTCATAAATTGGGTTATCAAAGGCTACGAGGATTCATATGACGACATTCTATGACTTTGGACAAAAGTTTCCAATATCTCAAATTTTCTTACAACAGTTATTCCATTGTTCTTCTAGTTAAAGTTCATCTGGGATATATTTTGGATTCACTTCTTAAAACCCATTTGATCAAGAGTTCCAAATTGACATATTTAAAGATGTTGAGTAAATTGCATTAAATATCATAAAGGTTTCTCAATAATAGTTAGAAGATATACTTTATTGTCAAGTAACAACTAAAGAAGTCATAGAACTATAGACAAGCATGAAAATGGAATATCATGTTAAGGTAGGAGATATCTTATGGCTCTATATCAACAAGGTGAATTTGAAGGGTCACAAAATAGCTCAAGTTCGTACAATCACCTGAAGAAGGTTAACGACAATACTTACTAGCTTCACCTATTGCCCATGGAGATCTATCGATGATGAACATAAGAATCTGAATCCTTTTGAACCTTTCATGTTGGATAGGGAACAATAGATAGTGTTACCATTGACAGATGGCCTTGTTTTGGGACAAAAGAAGCCACTTCTAGAGGATATTATATTGGAGAAGAAGATCACGAACATAAGGCGAGGCACTAAAGTAGGCTTTTAATTGGGAAAGCAAGATCAAATGCTTTTGATAGTAAAGTAGATCAACAAAAAACAAGGTAAGGTTGAGTCCCCTCAACTTAATTGTAAAAAATGAACATCCTTGAAGTGAACTTACAATTAAGTTGTCTAGTTACAAAAATAAGTCTAGATCCTTGTTGAGCTTATTGATTCAAAAGTTTTGAATCCTCTAAAGAAGAGGCATGCGACTAAGATCTATTGAGAGCTCTAAAATGCTAAGTGGAGTTTCTTGATAGGACTTCTCACATAATATTAACAAGCTTGATGAGAAGACTTTGTGACAATGAAATAGTTAGGATCCACCTTGAGCTTATATGATTTAAGACCCTTAAATTCTCTAAAGATGAGGTATGTGATCAAGAACAATTCGATGGTTCTAATGCAATAGGAAGATTCTCAATAGCATTGTTGACATTGTATTGATGAGCTTGAGACGAAGACTTGTGTCAAGAGAAGGTGATGCCACCACAGTACATCTCGAGAGTTTTCAAGAAATCACAACATCCACGTATGAGTCAAGCCACAACTTGAGAGCAACCAAAAGAGTATTATTGAGATGATTTTAGAGGCTATATGACATGATGATAAAATTGTGGATTAGTTTTGGTGTGTAATGACTTAAAGTTGCATTTGTCATCTTTGAATTGATAATGTGGGTCATGAATAAAGTTGATTGATTGTATCCTTAGGAATAATACCATGTTTATGCACCAGATTGAATCCATTTGATGTAAGCTCTAGGGAGCTACTATAAATACTTCTAAGATAATCTACTAATGACATACACACAAGCATTAAGACAGCAGACTTTCTTTTCTTTGCTATTATCTTCTTCCAAGAAAATGCCAATGTCATCTAACCCTTCCATGTGGTTAAAACTTCACATCAAATCTCACAAAACCTAAAATGATAGCCTTTATTTTATGATTAACACCTCTATTTTAATTTTTAAAAAATCAAAGAAGCTCACAAAGGCCATTGTTCCTACTCATTGACTAATATAAATTGAGCTTCGTTGAGTCAAAGTATTTGACAAATCACTCATTTAAGATGAGGCATGGTAAATCCAACAAGGAATTCTCTTCTTCAAAAGTAAGATTTTCATGGTTACGTTGTGTTAACAATAGGTTAAGCAAGATAGCATCAATATTTCTTCAAGTACATCTGAGTCTATCTGGATTTCCTACTTCGATGATATTGGATAAGGATGTGCAATATGTAGTGAATTCAGCATACCCTTTTGATGCTGTTAGATACAATATTGCAAAGGAGTACAACTTTCTACTCAACAATAGATGATCAGATGAAGGTTGTAAATAGCATCGTCATACAACTTCTATGAGGTTATTATTCAAGAGATCTTAAGATATTGGATGATAGCCTTATATATCTCTAGTTTTCTTACAACAAGACAATACATGCTTTTGTTAATTTTAGTCCATTTGAGATAAGTTGGGATTTACTCATAGCTCATTGGATTAGGAGTTCTAAATCTACACATCTTAAGATGTTGAGTAATCAATGTGAGATAAAGAGCATAAAATGTTCTCAACATCTGCTAGATGCACTTTAATGTCAAGCAGCAATTGAAGAACCATTAACGATGAAATGTGTCGAGTGGAATGTTGTGTCCAGGTAGGTGATCTTGTATGACTATATAAGAAAAGAGTGTTTGAAGGGTGAAGGAAGAAAGCTCAAGCTGATGCAGTACGACTCATTTAAAGTCCTCAAAAAGATTAAGAACAATGCATGCTAATTAAACTCATCTTTGTACAAGGAAATTTATGGGTGATGAATATTGAGAATCTGAAGACATACAATTTTTCCATGTTGGATAGGGATCCACATAAGGTGTTATTATTGATGAATGGCCTTACTTCGAAACAAAAGAAGCCAATTCAAGAGAATATCTCATTTGTAAAGAAGGTCACAACAGCCTAAGTGAGGTACTAAGATAGCTTTTTGAGTGGGAAAAGAAAGGCTAAATTCCTTTCATACACAAGTGGATCAGCAAAGAACGAGGGACGACTAGGTTCCTCAACTTAATTTTGAAGAATGAAGACCCTCAAGGAGAGGGTACAACTAGGTTGTTTAGTTGTAACAATGATCAAGTCTAAATCCACCTTGGGCTTATATGATTCAACTACTTTCAATCTTCTAAAGAAGAGGCATGTTATTAGAATCTATTCGAGAGAGCTAAATGCCAATGGAGGTTCTCGATAACACTATCTACATGACATTGATAAGTTTATGAAGGAAACCTATGGCATGATAAGTCTGGAGAGGTTCAAAATTGAAGCTATGAAATCAAGGATAAGTTGGGACAGAGTTTTGAGGGCAGTTAAAAGAGAGATCTCGAGATGACCCGTTGGTTTATGAAATGATGGTAAATTCATGTATTATGGACACGTGTGATGACTTGGAGTTGTATTTTTTGTTGTGGTTCAAAGATGGGCGGATTGTGAGTATGCTTATTGATTATGTTCTTAATATTGTCGCTTGGTGCCATGTGTATGCACTTGTTTGATTCCATTTGGTGTTAAGTTTAAGGAGCTGTTATAAATATTCGAAAGGTAATCTTTAAGGGCACGCACACAACCACATAAGCAAAGATTGAAAGAATGCTAGTTGATAAGGAGAGAGAACATCCCTTTCTTCTAACCTTCTTCCAAGTAAATGCCATCACCATCCTTTTCGTGCATGATGGTAAAACTTCTCATTAAAGCTAACCAAGATCAAGAAGGTTTTGTCTCTATTATGTGAGCAAAACTATCACTTTATTCTTGATAAACAGGAAAAGTAGTCCACAATACTCATTGGTCATTCTACTCCTCAATTAGTCAATTGAAATTGGTCATCCCTTTCTTCTAACCTTCTTCCTAGTAAATGCCATCACCATCCTTTCCTTCCATGATGGGAAAACTTCTCATTAAAGCTAACCAAGATCAAGAAGGTTTTGTCTCTATTGTGTGAGCAAAACTACCACTTTATTCTTGATAAACAGCAAAAGTAGTCCACAAAACTCATTGATCATTGTTCTCAATTAGTCAATTGAAATTCAGCATTAGTGGGTTTGAGTGCAGACAAACTACCCTTTTAGAATGTGAACAAGAGGCATCTCGATCTCCTACAGTCATGTTAGTTAATGCAAGTGTAGTTGTGGAGCCATGGTAAATCCAATATGGAAATTTCTTCTACAAGTAAGATTTCACACAAGACATTTTCCTTGATTTCAATTATCCTTGAAGTTCTTTAAGAAGGCATTATTCAGTTGTTTGTCTACAAATGTTACAATTGGTACTAAACAAGGTAGATTCTCAAGGGTCAATTGACTTTTTGTAACTTAGTCCCATCCTTACTCAATTTTAGATAATCATTTCCATGGGCAAGACTGCTCCTTTTTTACTTGTTGACCTATTCTCATTTCTTATTTGTACATTGTCACATTGTTGTGCAAATGTTTTTTGAGAACGTCTTCATCCTCATGTTTCATAAAATTCCTTAAACCATTGCATGTGATTGGGCACCCCACATTTGACATTGAGTTTTGGAAGGAATTGCTCAAACTTAAGGTACACACTTTATTTTTATATCTTTTTATTGAATTCAAATCCAAATTGTGTCCACTTATTATTCATCACATGAAAAGCAAGAAATCTAATTTTAGTGATTTTTAGAAGCTGATGTGTTGTACATGTTTATATGTAAATTCATAGAAATATGATTAAAAAAAATCAAAGAATAAAATTTTGGTTATGATGTGTTAAGTATAAACGTAATTATAACCTTAAAACTTGTAATGCTAAACATATGTTGTTTGCAATCTTTAAATATCATGATGGTCATGAAAGTGAGGTTAAGCAAGAGTGAAAGCAAAAAAGGTTCTTTTGAAGAGGACATGTTACTCTTTTTTAGTTCCTTTTTCTTAGATTTTAATAAATCTTGTTTTTTTATGAGAATTTGGTATACTTTTGTGCTTGTAACATTGGATATTTTTGTATTACAATAAGTTTGTTCTATCTTTATATAAGTTCACACATCGTATTCATACTCTTAGTTATAGTAAATTTTCACTTCTCTCTTATGGATGTTGACCTAACATTATGTTGAACCATATAAATTTGATATTTTTTTTATTTTTTATCTTTTGTCACTATTTTTTCTTATTGATCTTGTTTTATTACTCTTTTGTAAATTGCATGGGAATAATTCCTAATAATTTGGTATCAAAATTTTAATTAAATTTCACTATGGTAAAATACAAAATTGAAAAGTTTGATGCATCTAAGGATTTTGAATTATTTCAAATCAGGAGAGTTGTTAATCCAACAAAGCTTTAAAGACATTCTTGAGTTGAAAAAAAAAATACTTGAGATCATGACATAACAATAGAAGGTGATAGATGAAAGCATTGTTACAGCAATCAATTATTTTCTTAAACAAGGTGTTGATCAAGATTTTGAAAAAGACAACTATTATTATTCTATGGCTCAAGTCAGAGTTTATATACATGATGAAAAACCTTTGGAACAAACTCAACCATTATTAGTATTGAGATCTTTATCATCTTTATATACACTATATTATACATTAGAGAAATAATTCTTTTGAAAGATGTGAGAAATTCACTTTTTTCAAAGGATTTTATAACTAAACATGAGGATAAAAATAAGAAAAATATAGAGAAGTTAGTGGTTAGGGGGAGATCCATAGAAAAGGAATCTAGCTCAAATCATTTTAGAGGTAAATATAAGGTACAATATAAAAACTTGATTTGTAATTTGTAAAACGAAATGAAACAAAAAAATTTCGTCATGCCTAAAGAGAAAAGAGAAGCATTGTGATGCTTACTAAAAGAATGATCATCCGGTTAACATCATGTCCCACCTTGCTTCCTCTGTCCGACTACTGGAACCACTCGAGCCTTTTGGGGCTTAATGTCAATCCCTCTTATAAGTGATTTCATTCCCTGTTTGATGGATCAATGAATTGTACCATTGGTGATAATGACAAAGCTAGGATCAATGTGATTGTGCATGACTGCGATGGGAGACCTGTTCTTATTGTTGGTTGGTGGGAGTTATCTATTGCTCCACAAACTATGGAGGGCACTCTACTTTAAGCTATCAATCAACTTTGTTGTATATCGTGTCAAATTTAAGATTGTAGTTTGGTTTGAATCTGATTCATTATTGGCCATCTCTTCAAATTTTCATGGTATTAATGCTTGGGTGGCTACATCTCCTTATAGCTCAATTATTCATAGACCTTTGAATCACTCATGTACTTAGGGAATGGAACACCACTTTCGACTAGGTGGACAAAGATGTCATATGTCAAGATTTCTTTTGGGTTTAGTGTATGCCCCTATATTCTGACTTGGATTGCATTTTGATTTCTAACTTAATGTGTGCACCTTTGTAATGTATTATTAATATAGATTTTGGCCACAACTTTTGGAAAAAAATGATAAGTCAGCATAAGCTTGTGTAATTTTAGAGAGGGTGGATGTAGAAACTTCAATCAATATTCATTAATAATAATAGGAGTTGGGAATAATGATCTTTGGATTGTTGACTCTATTTGTCCATAGTTCGTATCTAAATAAAACTTTTTTTTTTTTTTCTTATGAGTCATATGATAATGACAATATATTACTAAGAAATAATGTTAGTACAAAATAATTGGCTTTGATATTGTGAAGATATACATAATTATATTGTAAGAATATTAATTGATATCAAACATATTCCAAAATTAGAAAAGAATTTTTACTTTATTGGAAATATTTAGAAGCTTCGATTGTACCTATTGGAGAATATAAAATGCTAAGGTGAGCGAATGATCTTTGCTATGAAAGCAAGAAAGATTTAGTAATCTTTACTAGTTGCAAATAGCAGCAATTAGAGGTGGTGTTGCTTCCCTTTCTTGATCATTTGTGAAAGAAAAAGACGATCACCAAACTCTAGTGCACGTGGTTAGGACATATGAATGAGAAATGTTTAACTTAGACTAGTTTGCAAGGGTTGTTATGTAAGCAACAAAAGTAATATTAATTTTTGTAAGTATGCTAAAAACACATTTAATTACGATCATTCAGGTTTTTGGGGATCTCCAATTCTTTTGGAAGTTGTTCTTTGATGTGTATCTACTTTTATGAATAAGTATTCTAAAATGATATGGGTGTATTCTTAAAGAATAAAGATCAGTTATTTGTTTATTTCAAAAAAGGAAGACATTAATAAAGAAATAAATGGTTAAGTCAAAAGGCTTGGAACAACAAAAGCACCGAATTTTGTATTCAAGAATTTAATGATTTTTGCAACAAGAAAAGTATTTTTGGGCATAGAATAGTTTTTTGCACACCACAACAAAGTGGAGTGATTAAGGGGATAAATTCAACTCTTTTGAAAAGTGTCCACTGCATGTCTCAATCGTCTTGGTGTAATCTTTATAATAAATTACCTTGCAAATAAATCTCCACATATAACCCTGGCTTGATTAGTCTAAACAAATTTGCACAAGTTTTCTAACCAATTATTCAATTGCAAAAATATTTAGTTATCTAGTTTATGCTTATCAAAATAAAAACTAGTTGGAATCCTGAGCTAAAAAATGTATTTTTTTTTAAGTTATGAATATGGTGTAAAGGGAGACATATTAAAACAAGTGAAGCTAAGGTCACTTAAAGTTATTATTAATAGAGATATTATAGTGAGTGGGATTCATTTATAAAAAAATATAACTTAGGAGAGATTGAAGCTCAAGATTTTCAACTAATTTAAAAACTGGTTTGCTTCATTACCATAAACAAAATATGGAAGCATGCAACTATCAAAAAGGTATGAAGATTTTGTGATTTATGTCCTTTCAATTGCAAAGACTACGCATAAGCAAAATGTGTCTTGCCATTTTTATGAAGCAAGATTCGATGTAGTTGTTGAGAAGTGCATTTTAGCAATGCAAGAAGAAATGAAATCACTTAATAAAAATCAAACTCAAAGATTATTGAAATGTACTTAAGAAAAGAAAATTATTAGCTGCAAGGGGGCTTATAAAAAGAAATTTGGACAATGCAAGGTACAAAGTATAATAGTAACAAAGGGCTACTCTCAAGAGAGAGTGAAACTTCTATCAAAACATTTCTACTCGTGTTTTGTTTGTCTATTATAGCCAAGTTTGACCTATAGTTAGAGCAACTTAATGGTAAAATTATTTTCTTGCATGATGAACTATCGGAAGAGTTTTATGTGGTAGCCTGAAAGCTTTGTTAATCAGGACAAAAAATATCATATGTGCTTATTTGAAAGGTCCATGTAAATAGTCTCATCTATAGTGAAACAAAATGTTCAATACCTTTTTATTAAAACATTATTTTGTTAGGTGTAAGTATGATAGTTATGTTTATTTACAAAAATTTCTAGATGTACTATTGGATTTACATTTGTTTATTAATCATTGGTTAATTGATGCAAAAGAAAATACAAAATTGATAGGATAAAAGTAATGTTGAAAGATGAATTTGAAATGATCCAGTAGTAATTAGTACAAATATTATAAGAGAGAGAAGTGCTATAAAAATTATGATTAACTCAACATTATGTGCAAAAAGTTTTTAAATAATTTGGTATGTTTGATGTTAAGCCAATTAACATTCCTTTAGCTGCTCATTTTAAACTATTCAGAAGGGATTCATCATAGTCAGAAAACGACTTTAAATAAATGTCACAAGTATGTTATGCTAATGAAATAGGTGATCTCATGCATGCCATAGTTCTTATTAGTACGAATATTTCAATCAATGTTGTCATTAGATACATGGCTAATCTAAAAAAAGTATATTGATAGACATTGGAATGCATAATGTGATATCTCAATGGTGCAAAGATGTTTGCTTATTGTTTAGTATAAATGATAGGGGAAAGTCATTAAAAATCTATGCTTTCTTGTTTGGAGGATTTGTCATCAGTTGGAGAATAATACTCATAATTATTGTTGTTCTATCCACTATTAAAGTTGAGGGCATGATACTCATAAAAGCAATTTGGAAAACTTTTTAGTTAAAAGGTTTATACAAAAATGTTAGATGTTACGACTGTGCATTTAGGCTATCAAAGTGTTTTTTTTATTGAAAATAAAAAATTTTATGAGAAAATAGAAAATATTGATATTAAAATTGACTTTATTTGAGATATCATAAGTGGGGACGATTTTAAAGTATAAAAAACTGGTACAATTTATAATGTAGCAAATGACAAAGCTACTTTTCTATGCCAAAGTGAGGATTTACTTGAATTTGATTAGCTTATGTAATAGATAATATCTCAGTTTTAGAGAGGCATAATTTCAATAAGACCATATGTATTCGATTATAACATTGTTTTGAGAGAGTTTAAATTCAAATCCAATTTATTTTTACTAACCATTCATCATATGTCAAGCATGGAGCCCAACTATTGATTTTTAAAAAGTGGTGCCTAACACATGTTTAAATATGAACGTATAATTATAACTGGTTAAGTGTGAATGCAACTATAACCTTAAGACTTTTATATTAGGTATGCCATTTACAATTTATAAAGATACTATAAAGGTCATAAAGGTGAGAGAAAGTAAAAATGTTCTTTTGGAGAAAATGAAGTATTATTGTCTTTAAGTTCTATTTTTTTTTTCTAAGAGAATAAGAAATCTTGACTTTTATGAAAGATTCTAGGATTTTTTGTGCTTATAATTTTAAGTATATTTGTGTTATGGTTGAAGTATTTTTGTCATTGTATGAGTCCACATGTTATATTTGTGATTTTGGATATGAAAGATCTTTTTTGTTCTTTGATGGATGTAGGTCTAACATGAGTCTAATCACATAACACCCTATGGGGCTAATTCTTATCATTCTCTCAGCACTATCAAACTGATGAACAGATAAAAGTGATGAATTGGATTATTTCAAAATGTACTTTCATTATT
This sequence comes from Vanilla planifolia, assembly GCA_023846275.1. Classification (NCBI taxonomy): domain Eukaryota; kingdom Viridiplantae; phylum Streptophyta; class Magnoliopsida; order Asparagales; family Orchidaceae; genus Vanilla; species Vanilla planifolia. Next base: position 28,477,330 of record CM043868.1, read on the forward strand.
TCATTACTTCCATTCCCATAGAATGGACTATGTTTTTAGCTTTGGCTGAGTACTATTACAATATAATTTTCACTTCCCCCACCGTGATGCCATACTTGTAGATAATTTGTGGTAGGCGTCTCAAGGATACATTGTTACTGCGGTATGAAGTCCTAGGGCTTCATTAGTGTTTGGCAAGTGGTCAAAATTGAATGAAGCAAATATATGATCGATTCCACATTGAAAGATCGTTGGAACTGAGTGTGCAATTGTACAGGCCCTTGAAGTTATTGGAATATCATTCTCATTGATCATCTAATTAATGGCTTTCTTGGTTGCTTTGTCTCCAATTTCCAGATGATAGTTTCTCATGCAAAGATGGAGCTACAGGTTACGAGCCCAAAGCTGATTGGGGCAATAACATATGTCCTTTTGTTTTCCAATCTTTGTAGCTAGAAAAGGAAAATGTTCTACAGAATATCGGTGCAGACAATGAGGTCTCCATATTAACATGTATACTAAAGCTTACATGCCTAGTATTTGATAGTTCGCCATTGTTTACCAAATTCTTCCTGATTCATTCATCTAATCTTACTGGTTGATACTCTGACAAACTGTTCTGATTCGACATTTCAAAGGAATTCCTTCATTTAGCGTGCTCCATCCTTCCAATGCTAGCTGAAGGAAGCTGTGCAGTTTGTTTGGGTGCAAATCTCTTCAATTTTGTCTCTTCAAGTTTTAATTTGTGTGAGTGATCACATCTTCTCTTCTAATTTAATTTTGCCTGATCCAATGCTAGTGCCACTGTCTTATGAATTTCTCTGATAGCATGCAGGGAGTTAGTCTTTTTGGATTGTTTCAAGCTTCTGTATTATTTTGTTCTATGTATAAAAATAGTCTGCCTTCGACTCGTTTATGAAATCTGAGCATTGTATTAAAGGACAGTTGTTACATTGCCCTGAACTAAATGCTGGATATCAGAGTTGAGTTGATAGATGTTCTTTTGCCCCATTAAACAAAAGCTGTTTAAAAAATTTTTATGATAGTTTTTGGAGAAATTTTGATCAAGCAATTGCTCACTGTGCAAGGGACAGGGTGAACCAAATGGTAGAGTGAGCATGAGATGGTTGAAGCAAAATTGGGTATTGTAAGATCAAAGATATTTATAGAAATCTTTAATGATTTGCACTAGCTGTGGTTATTTAGGCAATGTCCTATGGCCAAGGGGTAGGATTCCAGCCAAACTTTTTTATAGAACTTCTGCTGATGATTTCATCATAGGTTAGTGTTCCTTTATTGATGCATCTAATGGTGAGACCATGGTTTGGAGGGCAGAAGGGACCATGGACTAAATAGCCTATAATTTATCAAAAATTAATTAGGAGGGAGATGACTCAAACAACAATCCTTGATTCTATGTTTCATCTTTTGAGTTACATTTCGCCTTCAATTCGTTTTAGCCCTACTTTAGTTAAGCTTAGTTCTTGCTAAGTGTTGTTCCAATTTAATTGCATTTCAGTTCTATTCCAATTTTCAACTATAGTTCAAAATTCTCCATTTTCAACATTTAAGAAAACTTCTATAATCCATTCAATACAGTTGATAACGGTGATACTTAGGAGGTGAGACATTAAGAACACGACAGTATGATAACTGGTTTTGAATGTATATTGTTGCTATGAAGGTTGACATTCTTAACCTGTCATGGCGTTTCTTTGGTATCAACTACAGGTAGATTAGTTTTGGTTTGGGTTCTAATAAATAATGGATTTGTCTAAGTTGATTTATTATATCATTCATTTAACTAAAATAGATTCACTAATGGATCAAATTAAAAAAAAAAAAAAAGGATCCGATTGACTTTCAATAATGGCCAATCATGCATGCTTCATCATGCAGGCCATGTTGATCAATCTGCAAGTATTATATGGTTAATCATTATGAGGATGAGTTACGATGAGAACAAAACAATTTCCTAATTCTATCCATTAAAGCTGCGCAGGCTAACATGAATGACAAAAGTCAATCAAGGGGCTTAATAATCATAAAGGCTACACATATCTTTGTTGCATGATAATGGGTTTTTAGTCTTAGAATATACAAGTTGACCCAAGAAGTGATTTTTTTTTTGGGTTAAGAGAATAGGCAAATATATCATCTTAAAATATAATGATTAACAAATTATAAGTAAATATTTCAAAGTAAACGTAAGAGTTATTAATAATTTGATCTCAAATCAAATTCAACTTATTTCAAATATTTATTTGGGGTTGCTTTATTTAATATGGATCTAATTTAACTTTTGGATCAATATTGTTTTATTTGATCTCAATTTGAACTAGGTTTAACTCATTGATCATTGATATAACTTTGATTTGAATAAAAATTGATTAGATTGAGTCAATATGCTATTAATAAATATCGAAAAAGTCAAAAGTTTAAGTCTATTGATATGAGTCACATTAAATGTATTAAGGTTTTAACATTACACTAATGATATAGAAGCAAATATCATCTCATGTTTACTTATCTACTCTTAAGAGAGTTTCATACATATTATCAGTTATTTTTTCTTCTAATTTCATAATTTATGAACTAATTAAGTATCACGTTGAACATTAAAAATGTCAACATATTCTATCACACCTTCTACACAATGTGTGGATTATACTAACTGTTTCATCATGGATCCTAAAATCATAAGATTTATATGTTGGTCATTTAAATAAACCTTAATTAGTTCTATGAAAGCTTATAAATATATCAAGTATTACAAATTCTCATGAAGAATAAAATACTTGAGCTTGATTGAATAATTATTTATGATACCATTTGTTAATAGGGGGTTTCTTTAACTCATGACATAAGTTAGGCCAAATATATCTTTGTAAATACTATTAGCCCAAAAAAGTTTAAGCTTATGATGGGGGTTGCATTAGTTATGTATTAAGGTTTTAATACTATACTTATAACATAAAACAATTCTTACCTACATGAGAATGCATGTCTCAATACAACAAAGATGTGTAGAGAATCATGGGTCTTTAAATATCTAAAGAGAGAAGAGTATAACAAAAGATTTGCACATAAAGAGAAAGAAAAAGAAAAATATAATATGATGTAAAAATTTTGAATAAAAAAAATAATGACCATGGTGGTAGAAAAACATTCATCATTTTATTAAGCATAAAAAAGTGTCACCTTGTTATAGAAACTTATCAAGGGAAAATATAAAAATATAGAAGATTAGACATGAGATGTCGAGGATCTTTGGAAGGTGTGCTGATATTTTCCCTTGGAACATGATATAGTTCATGAATAGAGGTTATTAACGGAAAAGAAGGTTTTGTTGTTGGACGTAATTGTAAATTCCTGTAAGTGAAAGACAAATGAAATGTTCGAACTAAGAAACATGACCTACTTGTTAGAATTGTGATAAAAATTGACAACGAACTAAAAATTTGTAATCTTTAATACTAAGAGCTAGAAAAGATCTACAATATCATGAAAGATCTATAGCCATTAATGTTGGTAGGGCAAACGATTTGGATGTTGAATGGGAGGAAACTTGGCTAATACTAAGAGGGAAGAGCATCCGAGGTTTGGGTTAAGGTGGCTCTTAATGTTTCATCAAATCTTATTGTTTAGCTTTGAAATTGGCCAAATTGGCACAAGTAGGAAGGGGACTTTTGTACCAATGAGTGGCTCAAGGCAACAACCATTGGCCTTGATAATAACCATTGCTTGGTCAAGAGAGAGGAAAACTAGACTAAAGACTAGTTGGCTTATTGCTTGAAAAGGGAATTTTAGCTAAGTTATTTTGGACAAGGAGACTTCTAGTCGAGCATACAACATAACCTTGGTGGAGAATGTTGTAGAGGGGATCTTAAACAAGTGTTCTATGCAAAATTCTAATGAAAAATTGCACAAAGCACATGGAGACATCGAACAAAGAAACACCCAAACATTTGAGAAGGTGGCACATTGGAAGCAATAAAAAAGATGGTCAAATAGATGCCAAATGGAGGGCACAATTTAGCTTCATTGTTTTCCAATATAATTTTAATTTTTTTAAAAGTTATAAATTGTTATCAAACATAATTAAAATAACATATATATAACTAAAAAAACAAAACCCACAAAATTATATAAAAAGCATACATTAACTAAGCCAAAAAGAGAGTTGCTTGACTTCTTTTCGGCTTTATTTACTCAAAAACAAACCAAAATGGAAACTTTAATCGAACCGGATCCATTCTTATCGGGTTGACTTTTTTTTTCTTTTTTTTTTTTGGTTTGAACCAGTTATTAGATGGTCCGGAGAAATTGGTTTCTTGGGATATCATCTTTCAAGTATTTGTTTAAGGTCATTTAGTGCAAACTAAACTATCTATGAGCAGTAAACCTGTCGGATTGTGTCATCAGTGACCACATTGCCTTTCATTTCTGCACCAATCCTGAAAAAGAACACCACATTGTATATTTCCCTCGAACATTAAGCTAAGCAGGCTTCTAATGTGACTCACCAACAACTGTGTTCTTTAAGTTCGTTTAATTTGTTCCAACTTCCTATTTGTGTTCATGATCAGTTCATCATGAATGATATCAGCAACCCTGCTGCAAGTTTTTTTTCTTAATTTAAAAACATGAGATAAATATTAAAATCCTCATATGTAAGTTTCATAAAATATTTTATTTTATTTACATTTTGTTCAACATTCATTGGCCAAAATTATAAATAGTCTTTTATTTAAGTGAAAAAGATTCCTTCCAAATTGCATCATGCCATCATAGAAAATATAAAATAAACATGAATTCCAAAGCTATCAAATTTGATAGTAACCCTTCCAGTAAGTCTTAATCATCAAACGAAGGACATCAGCTTCTTTTGCTTAAAAATAATTAAGATGCTTCAACTTACACCAAGCTAAGCTTTCCAGGTCACATATTTAGAAAGAGACCTTGCTTTGTTGAGTAGAGTCATTTGAGAAGAAGGTTTATGCATACTATATTGGCCTGCCAGCAACTGTTCCTGAACAAATTTTTAATTTTTTATAGTAAAGGTTATTAGAAATTTGAATAAATGTTTTAAAAAACTTTTTTTTTTCTGTGATTTTGTTATTGAAAACAAGAAAAAAAAGAAGTCCAACGTACATCACCAACTCAAGTTGCACAAAGTTAAATAAGAAAGAAGAGGCAAATCTATGCAAGCAATTGAACTGCTGTTGGAGTTTATTATTCAGACCTTAACATGAAGCTTATCTTTCAGTTTATAACTTAGATATTATAATGCTACAGCCTGCATGATAGCATTTTTTGGCAAGTGACTAAGAGAACTTCATGTTTATATTATAAAAATCTCTAATTTTAAAACATCATAAGAGATAAACATGGTTGACTTCAAATTGTTCGATGTTCGAGTTAAATGGTTTGATGAGAAGGATCGAATGATCCAATCCTTCGTTAGATGATTCGATTCAAAGAAGAAATTTCATATGTAAGAAACTTATGAAAAATTAGAGAACATACGTGTAATATTAAAAATCATAGACATCATGATCAAAAACAAATGTTAAAAATATAGTTAAGTCAAATAACTGTTTTAATTGAATGAATCTGACCTCAATTATGAAATCAAACAATATATAACATTACAATATATAAATCACATAATATTATATTCATTGTCTTGATGTAAAAAACTCAATAATAAACTTCAGCAAGTAAAGAGATTAACACCAAGGGAATCCAAGCTATTTTCATTTGTTTTCTAAGTTTTATGTCACTCTCATTTTTTATTGGCATCTCATATTTTATATTAAAGTATAAATCATGACTCTTGCTTGAATATTAACCCAAGAATATATTATACATTTTAACTATCCAATGCATACGTGTGTCATGCCTTTTAGTACAAAATCTAAAGTACAATGAGCTAACAACACACTACAATAAGCATTAGAATTAATAAATCTCTCAAACTTGATCTTTCATATTTTTTAGTTAATTAATATCAACAATCAATATTATTTTTATTTTTAATTATATTTAATGTGAGGGTTGTTATAGATAATTTTGACTTTCATTACTAATTATATTTGTACATGAAAAAAAATATATAAATTAAAATGTACCAAATAATTTAACATTTATCACAATTAGCTTAGTACAACAAACAATTAATAAATAAAAGTTACAATGTTGTACATCCTTCATTATTTCTAAATTTCATTAAACTCAATAATTGATAACATTGCATATAATTCTATTTCATTATTTTACCAAAATTACTAGAATTTTCTTTTAAAATAATTTTCAAAATACATTTTTATCATTTCTAATTTCTAAAACTTTCTTCGAATCCAACAATGTGATTTTAATAGGACCATGTGATTCGTTTAATCGAATCCTTCAATCCACTTGCAGATAGCGTAAACTTAGTATCAACTTCCCATCTTTAAAAAGCTCACTACAAAACCTAGTTTGTTCTTTTTTATCTAATGGCTAATCAAATCATCAGATCAATTCATCGGATCGTCATCAAAACTACTAAGTTGAGGCTTACATGGTTTGGATTGGATTGGATTATAGAATTTGTAGGATCTACTTGTTTGATTCTATGTGTAGGTAGCTTTTTATTAGTGATACAATTAAAACATTCTTAACGACAATATTTCTTATGATACTTGATTTCCCAATCTTCACTAATTCATTCATTGATACGATTGTGAAAGAAAAAATACAATTTAAATAGGACTTATAGCTTAGACCGTTTCTTTTTTTTTTCTCTTTCAAACTACCAAAACAATCTCTTTAATATCCTTTATCTTTTTGTCTCAACTTAGATAATCTCAACAATTCTTACTTGAACTTCTAGCTAAGCGTTCGCTCTCCCAACCTCGCTTACCTTTTTGATTTCTAACCCAACAACCATGTTATTAACGTTTAGCAAAATTTGACCATTTATTTAAATAGTGAGACATACAAACATAAACACATACACATATTTAAATTTCAATTTTACATTGTAACTCCAAATATGTTTCGATTTTGACTAAATTATCATCAATATATTTGTTCTATCAAAGCTCCTTGAACATACATTCATGTTTAAGATCTAAGATAATTTCATTTTTTTTGTCGAATTTTCCATCCTATGAAATGTCCTTCTACTCTCATATTTAGCAGATTTCTTGCTAAAAAACGATATTTATGTAAACAAAGTTTTATGTAACAATATAAAATTTTGTTTTCGAATTTTAATTATAAACATCTCTATTAATTTTGTGTTTACTTTCAACTAAAAGTTTTTAGAATTTCTTTCTCGCTTTATTGAATAAGTCAATAACTATTTCTTGATGGATATCATAAACTCTTGCTTTATCCCCTTCTATAGTGTGTGCCAGCTAAGGTATTTAGAATAGCTTTAACTAAATATCACAAGTGAAACAATAGACATTTTAATTTTTTAAAAGTTTCACCCAACATCATTTATTGTATTGATGATACTTTGTTTTACTTAGGACTTAAAACTTAGAGCACTAATACTTGATCTCCTTCAACTTTTGCTTAACTAAATATACCATTCTTTGAAATTTAACATGCTTTATCGACTTTAATCTACTTGATTTGCTTTTACTTTTGAACATCCATATCAAAACCCATGAGAGTTACAAATTATACAAATCTATTATTCCCATTTGAAGTTTTAATTATAACATCATTTATAAAAAAAAAATTATACAAATTAAGAACATAATTTGAACCTAATATATATTCAAAATGACTCGCAATATACTAAAAATTAAGAACATGTATTGAAAGTCAAATTTCTTATATGTCAAAACTTTAACAATATACTTAACTTATTGTATAGGTTTAAAATAAATTTCACTTGTACTTACTAATTTTTTTCATAAATGATTAAACAATAAGAGTCATAAGTTTATCATTCAAACAAAACCTATATGATTCCATAAATGCTCTATCAACATCATCACATGGAGACATCATGTAGGTATACTAAAATTCTATTTAATCATGACAAATATTAAAGAAGTGCATGAATCATAAAGTACATGAATTAGTTAATCCTAATTAAAGTATCAATTATAATATCATTTTTTAAACAAGTTTTAGAAAATAATAACCTTATATATATATATATGGAATCATGATACTTTAAAATTTAAAAAACATTAGAGAGGGTCAAGTTAATTATATGTCAAAATTTTAATAATATACTAAACAATTAATAAATTTAAAATAAATTTTACTTACATCAATACTTTTTAGTTATTAAAATTATATTAAATTATAATTTAACAATAATTTCAATACTATATTGAAACTATAAACATATCATTTTTTATCTAATTTTTCTAACATTAATCATTTTTTCTTCTCAAAAACAAAATTTAGTAAGTCATTTCTAAGACTATTATTTTATGATATATTAAATAATATATTATTTCTAATAATACATAATTTGTTTGATAAGAAACTTAAAATAAGAGTTCATAAACAATAGCAACATTTTGATTAGAAGTGTCAAAATTAATTAAAAAAATTTTGAATGGTTAAACAATCGTCGATGCCTAATGTGTGTGCTTCCAAGTATTGTTTAGTCTCTAAAGCAAGAATAGGTTGGACTTAATTTTTATAAGTTAAAAATCATAATAAAATTAAGAAAATTAAACTTTTTTATTTAATACTAAACATTCTCTTCACTTAAAAATTCTTGTTTTCAAATTATTTTTAACAAATTATTTTTTATCAAATCAATCATATAAAACTCATTTTTAAATTTTTTTTTTTTTTTTCAAAACTTCCTTTTTATTTGAAACAATTATAACAAACTAAAATAGAACCAAAATCCTTAGTGAAAGAGGCTTGTGGTCCTTCCCACATATGAGATTACAAGTATCGAGTGTCCTTGCTTATGGACCCCATACCGCAACGCGCTTTGGACGGCAGGGATCGCGATGTAGCGCAGTAGACGCTTTTGTCATTTCATCATTAATTGGCTATATTTAAGTTTCGTATATTTGACCACAAATCGGTGGTTGACTATCGCCCGCTGTCGTGCCGACTACTTTTTGTAAATGGGAAAATAATTGATGTACGGATGTTTCAACAGTTAAACCAATTTCGTACTAATTTTATAATACGAAAACATTATCTAAATATTAAAATTTAAAAAATAATATTCTTTTAGTTCTATGTGAAAATACTAAATATCCAAATAAAAAATAAGACAAAAATTCTTATACTTTATCGGTTCAATCAACAATTAAGATAATAAATATTTTTAAATATAATTTATATTTAAATACCAATTGAAATGTTGTCAAGAATTCGTGAGACTTGCCCTTGGTTAGAGGCAACTGAACCGTGTTCGGCCCAATTTTTGAGCGGCTCATTGATTATTGTCGGTAATGCGGGATTGATTCAATAAAGTTTCAATTCATCTCAAATTGCTTGACTTTAAAAAAATAAAAAATAAAAATAGAAAAAAAATTGAAGAGTCAATTTAAAATGAATTGACATGCGAACCTGGAACAAATTAAACCGGTCTCCGCTTGACAATTTGGTTCGTTTTTGTTAGACTTGGTCTTGCAGTTGCTCTCACGACTTCTGGTTCACTCCTCTTCGACCGGGTCTACCTCCTGCAAAAATTAGGAAAATAAAAATTTGACATATATTGTGCTTATTTATTTTAATTAAGTACTTTATGTTATTATTTTTGATGTCACAACGATAAATAATTCAAGAAATAAACTTTATATCAATAAATAATTATAATATATATATATATATATATATATTAATAATAAAAATTAACACCATAATCACACTTGTGTATCACTCTCTTATTGACTATTTTACAAAATGGCATAAAATGATTCAACTTGTTTCCTCCATTATTGTTGACAAAATATCAATGTTATCATTAACAACAAGTTATTTGATATTGGTTGGCATCTAACAAGGAACTCCATGTTGTTCTCTTTTCATAGATTTCGTTATTGTTCTCATGTATCTTGTTGATCTTTTCATTGTTTTTGTAATTATCTTAAATACGTATTAAATCATTATTTACATAGTCTTAATCCATCTCATCAATTTTGTTTCACTCTTTATCTTTATTCTAAACCAACTATCCTAGGTCCTCCGTCTTCTTCTACTTATTGATCTCTTAACCTTTAAACATTCTTTCTCCTTGTGTTAATAATATCATGATTATTTTTCTACTTATGTATTTATAACTTTTTTGTTTATGTAATTAAGAAGAATTTTGATAATCAATTTGTGCCTTCTATTTCTTATTATTGTTGCTATATTATTTAATAGGGTTTGCATTGATATTAAAGCTACAATATCGATTTCTCTTATCTATCTAAAATCATTAATAATGTTCTTCTTATATATTTTTATTATTGGAAGAGTATGACTTACTATTCTCTTCACAAAATAGCATTGTCATTATTTTAAGGGAGATAAATATTAACTCAATGATTTTGTTTATAATGATGATTTTGTCCCTTTGTTAATAATTAATTTCTTAATAGAGATTTGGTATTTTTATGATAGTTTTTTTCTTTTACATTAAATTGATAATGTCTTAATAATTATTATTTTTAATTTATAACACATTTAATGTTCATTTTTCCCTTAGTCATGATTTTTGTTCCTAATAATGACATGCATTAGCAATTATTTTAATTTTTTAATTTTTTTAAAAATCAAAGTTTTCCTAAAGAAATTGTTTAATTTTTTTAAACGAAGCTTTGCCCAAATATAACTAATAAGTTTCGAAAACAAATTTAGAACTCTCGGACTCTATTTATTTAAATAATTGTTATTGAAATATCCTTAACTTGTGAAAATAGAATGTATTTTTGATTTTTTTAAGTATAAGAATAAGATTATACAACAACTATACATATTAAATTATAATTTAATGATTTGACAGCTTTTGTAATAAATTCACGTGTAACCCATCTTCAATTATTTGAATATCTTTCAAAAAGATGGAGTTAATATCAAATTCAATGGTAGATACAACGAAGAAAGCCTATCTTTGTATTGTTATCAAGAACTTTCGATTCCCTTAGGCAATTGTAGCTATAACAAACTTGATTTGTGTAATTTGAACGGCTTGTGATAATGCACTAATAAGTTGTAAATTATTATGAACACATAAAATAAAATTATTATTTTTTAATAAATTTAAAACTTTATGATAAATTCATGTGAAACCCATCATCTCTGATCCGAGCGTTGGCAAACAAAATGATACAATGAACAATTATCCATTGAAACTAAGTAAAATTGCCTTGTGCTGCGGAAACAACACAGCACTTGAAAAGAAAAGTATGCAGAAGATGCATCCCTCCCAAAGAGATGTCCTGCGTAGAAGTTTGACTTGGGAAAAGTAGTTGATAACCTCAATCAAAGAGAATAGATCTCTGATGTAGAAAAAGGAGCTTAGATGTTGAAGAGGGACCATAAACGTCAATTAAAGGTACAGTTGCTGTTGTTTTCAGAAGACGGCAACTGCAAATAGAATTCAGCTTTAGTTATCAAAAGTTTTTTCTTCATCTCCTTTCCCACGTCATTAAGGACCTTCCTTTATATGTAATTAATTTCCAGAGAGAATCCATCGCCATCTTCACCGCATAAAAAAGCTCCTCCCAATGAGTTGGTCCTTAACCCCCGACTTAGCGAAAACAATTACTTGGGTCTGAGTCATGTTTTCCTTTAATCACACCTCATCTCTTCCTAATCCATTTTATTCATATGTATATATACATAAACGGAGGGACGAAGAGGAGGGTGTGTAATTATCAGAAGAACGAATAAAACAGTTAGGAGAGATTAGAGCTGCCATGGAGAGCATGATGGAGGTGGGCTTCTCCGGCTGCATCTCCAACGCCATCGTCGACGGGGACCTGCTGGGATGGAACCATTGGTCGCCGGTGATGGATTGGGAGCATTTCGGTTGCGCCGACGAATTACAGGGCCTGATAGAGTCCATGATCGCCGACGGCGGGGCCTCAGGCTTCTATGGCAAGCAAGAGTCTTCTAGGAGCGTCAGCTTGAGCAGCACCAACTGCCCCGGAACTCCGACGGAGGAGGTGCTGCCGGCGGCTGTTGAAATTGGAGATGAGGATATGGGGCTCCGCCTCGTCCACCTCCTCATGGCAGCGGCGGAGGCGCTCACAGGGGATGGGAAGAGCCGGGATCTGGCTCGTGTGATATTGGCTCGGCTCAGGGTGTTGCTGGACGGCGGCAGTGGGGGGAGCATGGAGCGCCTCGCAGCGTATTTTACCGATGCGTTGCAGGGACTCCTCGTGGGAGATGCCGCCGGCGGGAGTGTGCAGGAGGAGGCGGTGCAGGACTCTGGCGAGATGCTTGAGGCCTTCCAGTTGCTGCAGGACATGTCGCCGTACGTGAAATTCGGGCACTTTACGGCTAACCAGGCGATCATGGAGGCGGTCGGCGACGACCGGCGGGTACACGTCGTCGACTTCAATATCGCCGAGGGAGCGCAGTGGGCGTCGCTGATGCAGGCCTTCGTGTCCAGGAAGGACGGACAGCAGCCTCTGCCGCATCTGAGGATCACGGCCGTGACGCCGTTCGGAGCTGGGCGGAGGTCTAGGGCAGCGGTTCACCAGACGGGGAAGAGATTGACGGCTTTCGCGGCGTCGATGGGGATTCCGTTTTCATTCGGGGAGTGCAGGTTGGGCTCTGACGAGCAGCTCCGGCCTGGAGCGGTGAAGGTCTTGAAGGGGGAGGCTATGGTTCTCAATTGCGTTGTGAATCTGCCCCACCTCCCACTCCGCTCGGCGGCTTCTGTTGGGTCATTTCTAGCCAGCGCGGCCACGCTTGGGGCGCGATTGGTGACTTTGGTGGAGGAAGAGGGGAGCGACGGGAGAGGGGAGGAACAACGGGGTTTTGTGGGGTGGTTTATGGAAGAGATGCAGAGGTTCTCGGCGATGTGGGATTCGTTGGAAGCAGGGTTTCCGAAACAGGGGAGGGCGAGTGGGATGGTAGAGAAGGTGATACTGGGGCCGAGGATCGCCGGTTCCGTTGGAGGAGCGTACCGACGACTGGAGGGAGGTGAGGAAGCGTGGGAAAGGTGGGGTGAGAGGATGGATGCCGCGGGGTTTAAAAGGACGGGTTTGAGCTTTTTCAACCTCTGTCAAGCCAAGCTACTGCTGGGCCTCTTCAACGATGGGTATCGCGTCGAAGAGGAAGCGCCTAATAAGTTCGTTCTCTGTTGGAAGACCTGCCGTCTACTTTCCACCTCTGTGTGGTCTCCACCTCCGCCACTGCAGCGGTCGCTGCCGCCGTTGCCGGCAGAAATTTGCTTCACATGTTAAGCTAGCCTCCTTCAATGCCACACTAGTATGTAATTAACTAGTTACTATCCGGGCTATGGAATTTTAGAAAAGATCATCTGTTGCAATGTTTAATGATTTCCAATTTTCATAGTTTTAATTTCCTTTGAACAAAAATAAATCAGTTCATTATAAAATAAAATAGAACACAAATATGATAAATACAAATTAATTTATTATTACATAAAATAATTAAATATGTTACTATTATATATAATAAAATGTATTATATTACTGGAATATAAAATCATTGCATGAATTTTATTTGTCATCTCAAAGCAAGAGCTATACAAATTTTTTTTACATATATCTCAATTTTTTATTTTATCAGTCGATTTCAGATTAAAAATCAGAGTAAAAAATTGCACTATTTTATTGATAAATGAATTAATAATTTTAAGTTGTATTATTAGAAAATTGTTTATTAAAAAAGGTTATAGATATAAATAGAACCAATTATTTTTTAATAATTGAATGCATTTTCTTGATGCCAGTTGAAAATGTAAAGGTAGGCAGAAAATAATTTAGTGAAAAAAAGAGTTGAAAAATAATTTGACTTGTTTATTTTGCTTAGATGAGAAGAGAATTACATGATGTTTTAATTACATTTTAATGATAAGTTTGATTTATCTTTTAGACGAATTTTAACCTCTTTAGCATCAAAGTACATGATAATGACACTTTGGCAGGGACACAATTTTATTTTTTTGTAATAAAAAATGACAAATTTATAATTTTCTTAATATTTAAGTGGGACTTGGCCAAATGTTATTATTTTATTATAATTAAATTTATATGCGTCCTAATATGTCAAACAACAAGCATGGAATATTCCTAAAAGTAAAAAATAAAACTAACAAATTCAAATATTATATTGTTCTCATCTTAACATATGCATTCTCTTGAAAAAAAAAAAAAAGAAAAGAATAATACATAAAAAAATTGCATTAAAAGATGGCATGATGACATGAATAAGAGATAAGAAATACTAAGTAGACTAACACGAAAAAAGATAATTATTTATTGGAATAAATAATTAACTTAAGAAGAGAATGATATCGATTTTGTGGGTAGAAAAAAATAGGAAGGAAAAAATGAAACATGTTATGATTTTGATAATTTGTGACAATTTATCAAATAGATTGTTTTTATCTTTGAATTTTAACCCAATAATGACAAGTTATTGTAATAAGTGTTTATACAAATTTTCAAAATTTGTGACAAACTATAATTGATTTTTGAGTAAAAGTTCATTAAATCCTTGTAATCTTAGAGCGTCCTATAAAATGATATTTAGGTTTTGCTTAGTATTGTTTTGAAGTTCTTTTTAAGAACTTCACCATAGTAATGTCTAATTTGCAAAGTAATTTTAAATATGGATCTAACTTTTGTCATACATGTTCTATTAACCTGGAGTGAATTTAAATTATTTGTAAGTTTAAAAATCGAGTTTGAAAGGAAGATTTTAAAAAATAATTTTTTTAAAAAGAAAATTACATTTGTTAGATAATACTTTCAAGTTTTAGAAAAAGTTAACAAAATAGGACATAAATTATTATCCTGCAAACAATTCTTAATTTTTTTAAATCAATTTCTACTATAATGAAATCAATTTTTTTAAATATGATATTTATATATTAAAATATAACATAAATTGATATAATCATTAGAAGGATGTCAAGATTCCAAATATTGTTAATATTTTATTTAAGGCATCATTAAAAATAATATTTCAAAATTAGTTCTATGGAGTTGAGTTTATAATTTTTAGATATCTAAATAATTAATTATAATTTTTTGAAAAAAATAACATAAAAATGATTTTGAAATTATTGAGGGTATAAAGGAAGATTTCACAAATTTGCTTAATTTTTTAAGCTACAAATGAACTTTTGTATGCATTGGATAGAGGATTAAGAAGGCAAGGGATACTAGGTGAGTAAAGGAAGCTTTAGAGAGAGAGAGAGAGAGAGAGAGAGAAGTAAAAAATAAATAAATAAGGGTTGGATTATAGAGAAAAAAGCTAAAAATGGAAAGAAGAAAGCATGAATAAGAGTATAACTTATTACAACACAAAAAAAAAGGGTTTGAAAACAAGAGAAAAAGGAGAAAGAAGATTTAAAAAATTATTAAAAAAAGTGGATTGAAGAAGAAAAAATAAAGAAAGAAAGCAAACTAGAAATGTAAGGATTCGATTTTTATTATTTGGGTTTATTTAATTTGTTTTTTAATGCAAATTCAATTAAGATAAGCTTGTTGTATAATTATGAAGTGTTGTTAACATATTTTGTAAGGGTTTTGATTATGTTAGAGAAGGTTTTACATTAAAACACAGAGATTTGGACTAAAGAAATTGTTGTTTGTGTTGTATCATGTAAATACAATTACTTAATTATATTTATATGATCAATTTAAAACTAAATATAGTAAGAGATCAAATCAGTCCAATGAGATATTATAAAAAGGTTTATAAGTAAGATCGTATTGGATGACTATCTTACTCCTGTAAGTACGATGTTTCGTAAGTTCATATGTTTTAATAAACTGTGGTATCGTAGAAGTATGATAGGTTTACTCGTACTTATATGATTAACTTAAGTTAGTTTAGGCTAAAGAATCATATTATGTTGACTGGTCAAAGATTGCTTGTTGAGGATTATACACATGATGTGTACATTATTTTATATGATTAATAAAGATTCACAAGGGTTAGCTTGATCAATAGAGAGAGTGAGATTTTGGATTATACTTTTTATTGTTTATGATCTTATTTACGATCAGTTGTGCAAACATGATCCTAATATACATGGAAAATCGTAAAGTACTTTGAATTTTAAAATAAAATAAATATTTAAAAAAGTTCAAAAAATAGTGAAAATAACATAACGTATGATTTGAAATGTTATTTATAAAGAATGAAATAAATAGTAATAATTAATTTTTTAAAGATATTATTCTTATATGAATATACTTTTATAAGTGATATGACTTTATGTGATAAGGTAAGAATAATTTATATGCCACGTCACTAGTTAACGCCCAATTATAACAAAGATACATTTTTTATTTTGATGGATGTCAAACTAAGATTGTATGATATTTATTTTTGAATTAAAAGATAGCAGTTAAAATAAATTGTGCCATATAGGAAAATAATATGTTAGAAAAACTTGAAATATAATACAGATAAAAAATTATCTTCATTAACACATGATTTCATTGATAACATTGTTTTTCTTTCGTGATGCATGGTTTTTTTATTATTATTATATTGTTTTATATCGTATTATATTGTTATTATTTCTTATATTTATTATCTCATTTAAATTGATCTATTAAATATTTTAGAGTCTTATTAGTATATATATCATAATACATGCATGTGCAACACCAATGATTATAGTGTTTAATACTATGGAAGATGCTCTTATTTACGAAATGTGATAATATGAAGTGGTTTATGAGAACTAGGTTTTTGTAGTTTGTTGATACTTTGATTTTGTCTAAACTCAACTAAATACTTATTATGATATGAATGATTATATGCATTTCATGTAATTATAACTTTTTTATTTATCTTGATGTTTTTTTATTTATATTAATTAGTTGGATTTCAAATTTTTGTCTTATTATTAAATCCCAATGGGTTATTAATTCTCACATGTTTAACCATTATATTTAAACATTATTATTATATTTACTTGTATTGTTAGTTAGGAGGGATTATGATAGTTTTTATCATACACTATTATCCCTTTAACCTTGGTTAAACTTGATATTTTTTCAATCTTAGACCTGATCCTAGATTAATCATCTCATTAATATTTCACTCATCTCTCTAGTTTCTCTCACCAATTTCTCATAGACATTTTTTAATACTCGTCTTTGATTACTTATTTCATTAGCCTCTCACTCACTTCTTAGGTCATTTCTTTCATCATCATTTATAACCAATCTCATCTGTTTTGTATCTCTTATGTTATCTTTTATTTTTTTAAATGCCTCTTTTTCTTTATTCTCAAAATATTTGCTTGTTTTTTTTTCATCTTTTTCATTATCAATTGTCATTTTTTTTCATTGCTAATTCTTATTCAGTATTGTATTAACTAAATGAAATTATTAAACAAATATTTGAACTAAGTCTCTTAATTTTGAGATAACAATTTATTTTTGAGATAAATTCTTATTTCAAATAAGATAATGTAAGAAGTTTTATTCGATGTCTAATTTATTAATTTTTATGTAACTTTTTTTTTATAAAGTATAATAAAACTTTCATTTCATATTTTCAAACAAAAATTTCATTGACCAAAAATAAGAAATAATACTAAAAAAAGCAAAACATCATTTTATTTTTTCAAAATTATTTAAAATAGTTAAAGTCGACTTTAAAATTTTATGATGCAAAAATTTCATTAAATGATTACTGGTAATATATTTATGAAAGATATTAACTTTTTAATTGATTTAATATTAAGAATTAAGCAAAATTGTGAAGGCAGTTGAATAGTCTATCCGAGTTGGTTTATCTCCCTCGGCCACTTGGGACGCAAAAATTACTTACATCCCGAGCTTCGCTGGAGAGCAGCTTAAATGGCTATGATTACAAAACTCGGCAGACGATGGAGAGCTGCTGCGGCAGTTTGGATCATTTCCGCCGTCATCTTTTACTTCATTTATCGAGCCGTTAGGCAAAGCACCGTATCCGGTGAAGTGCCATTGTTTTCTCGACTTTCTAGCATAGTTAGTGAATTTCTAGGGTTGAAGTTATTCACTGTGACGGTCTATTGGATTCGATGCAGATTCCTCTCAGTCGAGCTCGGAAAGGAGGTCTGTGCTTTATGATAAGATGGCGCGGGACCTTGACGACCACGGGATGAAGTTTCTACAAGGCGGAAAGACTTCGCAGTCGCTATCTCTCAACGATCTTTTCGAACTTAGGGGTGGATCTGTGATCCCTAAACTCAAGGTGGGTGGTGAGCGCCTGATTGATTTTTGTTCCTCGTTTGACGATCTGATCTATTCTCTGTTGGTGTAATAGGCTGCAGATCCTCCTGTTCGAGCAAATGTACTTCACCTGAGTCTGGAATTCTCGAATCCAATATCGTAAGGGTTTTTTTTTTATCTGTGCCGTGTTTGTTTAATAAATTTAAATAGAAAATTTGAAATATCAAATAGGCATAACCATAGCATACAAAATGGACAAGTCTCATTTATGCACTGAATTTGATCTCTAGTGTATGCAATTGAAAAACAAAAAACACAATTGATTTGCAAAAGCGATAAAGCATTATGTAAAAAGAAAACAATGATGTAGATCTACTAATTTGGACTTGAGAAATTGAGATTTTTAAATAAAACAACCGAGTTTGCCTATATTTTTTGCAATGGTTACAAAGAAAATTATAAAACGGGTTCCAATTGTGGTTGCGATACCTCTTTACATTATGATGTGGTGATCGACACCCTATGAAGTGCATTTGCTAGAGAACAATTCTTTGATTCAACATTGATGACAATTGCAAAAGGGCAGCACTAAGTTTTATGGTAGGATGGTGGGTAGGGCAATGATAGGGCTACCAATTAAGTGGGAAATATGTCGAACCAATGTTTTTGATGATTCAATATCCACTATCCATGGGGGCAAATGATGGGATGCTTAAGGATGTTAAATGTAGCACAAATCAGATCGACATCAATTGCAGCATGCAAATAGGTTGCAATTCCAATACAATGATTTGCATAAAATGACATTTGATATGTAACACAAACAAGGCCAAACCAAATGAATGTAATGAGAACTAAGATATTATATGCCTTTGGTATTGAGAAAAACAAAAGCTCAAACAGTTGATCATTATAAAGCTTAGGCTCAATATTTTTATTACATCTTTAATTTATGAATTGATATTTGATTCATGTTTGATGAATATCCTTAACTATCATTGGATCGTGTCATATGTCTATTGCGTGTGGATTTTGATGCCTATTAGCACTGTGATACAAGTGGTTGATTTCTTCACAAGCTATTGTACCAAGATGCACCTAAAACCAATGCATCTTGTTCCTTAGCAATAAGTCGCCTTAGATAGTTCTTGAGTCTACTAACAAAGGCCTACGCCATCGTTTAGTAAGTGGTGGTACAAAGGTTGATTGGCTTGTCATTCCGCCCCCTCCCCACCCAACACATGTATCATATTGGTCTTTGAAATAAAAGCCAAACGAAAACATCCTTTCACATTTGTCAATTACCCCTAATTGCTTAAAGTGTTGTATTACAATAGTGAGATCCCTTCCTATGATATTCTAGCAGCATTTGAAAATGAGGACGTTTAGTTGTTGATGTTTTGAGCTCAATTCAAAGCCGTAAGGGAGTTGGCTATGTCACAGTTAAAGATATCATGAGGAACAAGAAAGGGTTGTTTTAGGACAGGCCTCTCTCCAATCCTTCTCTTCCTCTTATAGTTGGCAACATTGATGGATAAAATACCCTATGGACTATCTAACCTGCTCATCCATAGGAAAATTGATCTTATTGTTCAGATGATGCAAGTGGTTGCCACATAGAAGAAGAATGTTGATACCAAAGATCATATTTGACTCGTATGTGGCATTATTCTTGTGTATGTATATAAGAATGTCATTATGTTAAGAACAAAGAAAGTGGGACAATGTATAGTAAAACAATAGGAAAAGAACAAAATAGTTTGTGAGGTAAAAAACCTTGAAGGGGATAAAAATCACGACCACAAATGATAGGAAAATGGATTTCGCTACCCCGTGCAAACTATCGAGGTTAGGTAGGTCAACTAAAAAACGAGTAAGAAGCATGGAGCATTGAACAAATGTAAGAGTGCTTGAGTTAGCGTGCATTTAGTACTCGAGGTTAGGTAGGTCTTTTTTTAATTGAAAGTGGGCCTTGATTAGAGCAAAATGAATGAAAATAATGGATTTGATAGCTCAAGAGAGGTTATATTAATAAGGGATCTTACAATATTTTGTGGTTGTTGAATGCTTTAGATTTTTATGAGATACAAGAAGGGAACAATTGGATGGCTTGATGAGAAGGACTAAGACAAGTGCTTGGGCTAGGATAGGAAAATCCTATCAGTTTAGGAAAGAATGTAGTCGTGCTTGGTTTGGTTGCAAAGCTTGGGAGAGGAGAGGGCCCTCTTGATTGGGTGGTCAAGATGGTCAAGCTTGTCTGGGTGGATGAAGACTGATGAATGGCCATGCTAGAGGACATGTGGAGAGTATATGTTAAGTAGTTTCACGAGAGTATATGTTATTACATTTAAGAAAAGTTTTTCAAACAGGGGAATGAAGAAGGGTTTATACCTTTTAACTGTGTAAAAGTTTAAGTGATAGTGAACCTTCTTGTTTTGAACTTTGACAATGGACATGAGCAAGATGGGAGAAGCCTTAGCTGTGAAAAAACCAATGATGAAGAAGAAAAAAAAGCTTTTATTACAAAGTTAGCATTCTGCTAGGCATCTATGTGGCGGGCAACGTGTTTTGGAAAAGCAACCAGCATCTCTTACAACTGACCAAAGGGCTCCACTATCTCTTACAAATAATAAAGATCTTGTTGGGAAAATGAATCTCCAACTAAAGAAAACCAAGTAAAAATTAGTAGGAAGTAATGATTAATGAGCAAGACAATAGGAGCTTGCAAGAGCTTTAGTGTGTATGCAATACCTTGAGTCAAGTAGGCCTTTTTTTGGAGTGAACTTTTATAGAAGCAAAAGTATTGTAAAGGATGAATTTGATGAGTGAAGGAAAGATGGCAAGCTAGCAAAGGCTTGAGGGATGATGTATTAGCCATGGATCTTGTAATATTTAATGAATGCTAAATACTTAAGATCTTCAAAAGTCATAGAAGGGTAATAATCAAGTAGTTTTTTGAGAAGAATTGGGCAAAGCGCTTGGGTTAGGATAGAAGATTAGTTGATTCAACCAAGAACATGGCTTGGTGCCAAGTCTAGGCATAGAGCTTGAATAGTGGAGAGGTCCTAATTTACTGGGTAGTTGAGTCGACTAGGCTAGCATGGGAAGACTTTGATTAGATGGCCAAAGAATAGTTGAACTGGTTTGACTGATGAAGTTTAAGAAGATTGGTTAGCGACTGCACTGGAGAAGGACATGTGCCAAAAGGTTAGAGGATGGTGAATAATTGGGTTAACATTGCGTTCTTATCCCATGTGTCTAGTCACTTGACCTTCACTCGCTGCCATGTAATCCGCTAAATCTTGGCTAGGGGGTGTTGAAGTTCACAACTAGTTGTTGGAGAAGATGTATTTCTACAAAACCCATCACCTTTTGTCTCTAATTCATAACATGATGCATCATCAAGTTAATGGTTCAACAAAGCTTAGTAAAGTTGATTTAAGTTCAACTTGGAGACAATTCAATGACCAAACTCATGAAGAAAAAACTCCACGACCATTTTTAAAGATTTCTAAAGCACTTATTAGGTTGAACAAATTATTTATAAGACATGCGAAAGGCATCAAAAACATTCTTGGGTGCCTTTAAGGGGGTGTCATATTCTTAAGAGATAGATGAAACATCATTGAAGAGTTAGCATGTATTTCAAATTTGAATGAGTTGTTACTATTGTATTGAAGATTCTTCCTTTTATGAAGAAATTTAAATGGTTTTGAATTTTTCTTCTTCATGGCATTTGTATTTAAATCTAAGGGATGGAATTAAATAAAGAAGAATTCTTGGATTCAAATTGCTGTTAGTATGCATGTCTATCCTCTCTATCTCTAACTATTGGTATGAGACTAGTTTTCTTTTTCTCCTTAATTTATTCCTTGGCCTTTCTCTGAAAGTGTATTGTAGTTGATACCCTCGTGTAACTACTCAGCTAGGACCCTCGTTTGTCTGTTTCCTCGTCTTGCATTTGCACAGTGCTTGTTTGTGAGCTCGTGCTACTGTCCCTCACCCATTTTAGTGCTCTTTTGTACATCTCTAGGCGAATGCTAGACTACAACTTTGCGAGCATGGGTGCATGCTCGACAATGCATCTTTGCATCGACCTCTATGCACGCCATGTCTGTGTGTCCAACAACCCATTTTTTGCACGAGTTTGCATGCTCTGTCCCTACACTTTGCAAGGTCAATGGATGCATTAGTCTCCCTCTGTTGTAGTTCTTTTATCTTCATTTCCAAGCTTTGTGAATAGGAAATCAAATTGATTAACTATTTCATGCTCCAAAATCTCAAGGCCTTGTAAGGTGTAGACAATCTTTTGTTTGGGGTATGATGTGGGAGAGTTCCTAATTGATCAACTTTGGGACTTGACCAAGATTGTCTTGGCGACCTCATAGAGGAGCCCATGTAAACTAGATTTTTATTACAATTATGTTAAGTTCAATAGCTAGTGTTGTTTTGGCTTTTCGCAGTGGTGAATTTGAACAAGTTAGGTTTTCACCTCTAGAGGGTAAGGTGGTAGAGGGGATGTTTGAAGAGGCAATGAGGTAAAAGTTTGGAAGATAATATTTTAGACTTCATTTACTGTTTTTTTGAGCTCTATTCATTTAGAAATCTTTAGATTTAGAAATTTGTATAATTTTTATAAGCTAATCTTAGTCCATGTATAACTAGTTCCCTAAGCTTTTTTTAACTATGCATTTATTCACATAATGCCCCATTTGTACGCATTTATTACCCCTAATTTATTTCTTTGATTTTTTTAGAATTTTTCTCGTCGTCTCGGTCCTTTTGTTTTATATTTCATTTTGCCTTGTATTTTTTTTGAAGTAATTGGAGTTTTATATCTTATAGTTGTTTTCCCTTTTCTTTAGAAAGATCATATAGTAAATTATTCACAAAATTTTCTTAGTTGTTTTTTTTTTCTTTTATCCTTTCCTACTTTATGCGATACCTTAATCTGAAATCATTATAGGGAACTAACTTCTTCTTGAATGTACTTATCAATTGTCATACGAGTAATCTTCATAATGAGTGTTTCAATTGTTAGAATCTCTTGATCTTTTAATTCATTGTGCGAAAAGTCTAAGAAAGCTTATAAATTTGTTTCAAATGATTTATTAACTCTTGAAAGCTTCATTTCTCTGGTCAAAGATATATCTTTATATTATCTAAAATGTGTCAAACTTGGGCAACCTAATTTTTGGATAAGAGATCTTTTCTCCTTCATTAGAAATTTGTCTCATAAAATGTCCAAAGATTGTAAGGGTTATGTCTAGACTGCATCTTTCCTAGTCTCTGGCAACCAGTGGAGGGATTTTATTTTATTGCATCTAGGATTTCTAAAGTTGAGAGGATATGGAATTATCCCATCATCCTTTTAACATGTCTATAAAGATGGTTAATATCATGAACGCTACTTGCTTATTGGAGTTTCTAAGTTCTGCAGCAGAGGCATGGTTCATCATTAGATACATAGCTTCTACTATTTGCTTATCTAAATGACCATCTATGTTCCTTTAAAGCAGTCATTTTTGCTATAGTTTATGCTATTTGCCTATGCTTAATTATATTTATTTTTATATCATTGGTTTCATTCATTTGGATATCAAATTCACATAATAGTTCATTGCGATTGGCTTCTTTAAAAGAACATCCCTTCTCAAGTATTTTTTTTTGTAGTATTTAGTTTTGAATCTTTAAAAGCTTCTATTAATTGTTCCTTTTTATTTCTACCAAATAACCCTAGATCAAAAGGGAATAGTACTAAGATGCTTAAGAGAAGCATGGGATTTTTGTGATTCTGTATTTGAGCTAGTTCCTTTGCCCTTATGTAATAAGTTCTCTATTTTTTTATCAATATTTGCTAGATGTGCTCTAAGGATTTACACAAATGCAATTGTATAATTGTTTCTCTTGGATAGTATATTTAGATCTTTTATCATATCAAAAGTGACTTCTTGAATAATTTTTTTATAAGCAGAAATTTTTATATCACTTGGTACTCATAATTTTATAAGTTTTATTTGTGGGTAAAGGGAGTTGATAATAAAGAATGGACTTGTTGTGTCAACATAAAAAATGAAATTGTTACAAATAGAAGTTAGATTTCTTGGACAAATATTGGTAACAAAATGATTGCTTCAGTTCAAAAGGCAACAACCTCGTATCTAAATTTGTCAATGAAATTATGAACACGAATTAATTTCAATGATTCTTAGTTCTTTAAATTATGTTGCTAATTTTTACAAAAATCGTGCATAGGATGCAACCCTTTTTTTATTGATTAAAGAAAAATTGACACATTAATAGTAAAAAAGATTAAAGATAAAACTTGTAATATCTAGATAATTCAAAATAATCAATATAGATGCCTTAAATGTTAGCTTTGGGTGAGTTTTGTAGCCAAAGAATAATACAAAGAGGGATTAGTTAGATATTATTATACTAAATAGAATTGTATTCAAAGAAATCACTCAGTAATCAAATAAGAAATGCTTGTTATAGTAAAGTATATAAGTAGCTTTCAATGTAACATATTGAATAATGCTTTTTTACTTTAAATTGATTGCAATGGAGCAAAATCAATTATTGAAAAAGATGTTAAAAATATTGTATCTAAACAAATCATTTTTGGATGTTAAGGTTATTTGATTTTGATATTGAATATATAAAAATGATTCAAATTCAATGCATAATTTTTGGCATAGGGAGGAGGAAGGATGGCCAATTGTCCATCACAAATGTCATTGAGCTAAAATGGGACACAGTTATTTGCCACCTCCTTAGAGGAGGAGGAGAGGAAGAATATGAGGGCGAATCATTCCTTGAGGACCCCAAAGGATCAATAATATTACCATTCTCAATAATTGCTTGTATGTAATCTCATAATATAAAAGGGTGATCATCTTCTTTTGCACAGACATCCATAAGAAAGAAAATTTCAGGCAACACAAGTCATTATTAAGGAGATTCTTGTTGTCTAGAGCCAATCTATCCATGTAAGGAATATAAGGAAAAGATGTTCAATCTTAATCTATACGATTATGAGATGAGAAATAACCTATAAGGAATAAAAAATTTTATATTGAAAATCTTCTTTATCCTTATAGATGAGGGAGCATAGAGCAATCATTGAAGTTCTATCGAGAGAACTAAAAGCTATGGTGCTTGAGTGCCACAAAAAATCATAGAGAATATGACATAAACCCCTTTAGCAAAAAAATTTGTTTTTATATTAATCTTGAAATCGCTTATAATGATTGGGACTATGTTGGTTTTATGATCAATGTAGCATATCTATAGAATCAAAAATCAAAATACTCTTGGCTTATAGTCATGATTCCTAAGAGAATAGAGAAGGAAATTTCTTTATGATTTTATGATTGGTGGATAATATTTAGACAATAATTTCTTCTTTACCCAAAGAAATCCAAATTTTTATGATGGCTTATTAGAATCATGGGGAATGATTTGCAAGGTTTCTAATATAGATTTAGTAGTAGCATAATGTTCCTTGTATTTTTTTTATAGAATGCAAATTTTTGTAGATTAAGTCATTGAATGTAGAATGTGATCATGACACTTTAAATATGTTGTCTTATGAATATTTTGTTGAAATAATGGACAAAAATAATGACAAATGAGAAAAGAAATCAAATTCATAAGATTACCATAGAATATAAAAAAGAATCAATTAGTAATATAGCCAATATGGCTAGGGAATCCCTCTTAGAAAAATTAAAAGTAGAAT
Organism: Vanilla planifolia; assembly: GCA_023846275.1. Classification (NCBI taxonomy): domain Eukaryota; kingdom Viridiplantae; phylum Streptophyta; class Magnoliopsida; order Asparagales; family Orchidaceae; genus Vanilla; species Vanilla planifolia. The sequence goes on from CM043868.1 coordinate 28,503,406, forward strand.
TCTATTGAAAAACATAGAACATATTATGATTTTATGCATAGAAGAATAAAGAAGTCAATTTACCAATTTATTCTTTGAATGCATTTCAAATTCAGGGTTTGATATCACAAGTATGATAAATGATTAGGTTCCAATTTAGGATTCAAAGATGAAAGATTATGTTGACACTATGATCGTAACTAATGGTACAAGCGAGGATAAAAGCAAAGTGCAATTGATATAGCTAGTAGTGTCAATAATGGAACACTTGGTGAATTTATTTGACAAAAGTGGAAATAATGGAGCAAAATAATTAGAGATGGGTGGGGCCTCATATCCTAGAGATGCCTTATTGTAAAAGATAAGATTCAAAGTTCGATTAACCAAATTGGATATAACTTTAGAATTTGAGATCCCATGATATGGATATGAATAAGGGATGGTGACAAGGGGAAGGTCTTGTTCTTGTAAGTGTTTACATATTAGTCTTGTATTTTTGTACTAACATATAATAATAATGATAATAATAATAATAATAATAATAATAATAATAATAATAATAATATGAATAATAATAAGTGAATAAGAAACAAAAAGAGTACAAGAAGAAGAATGAGAGGCTTCTATTCCTTCTTATTCCTATTCTCCTTCTCTTCTTTGTAGAATTTTCTTTACTTTTTGCTTGTGTTTTTTCTTGTTACACTTGTAGTATTGTCTTTTTTCATCTTCCCTTAAGATGGAGGTGCTAAAGCCTAAGCCATTGCAGCGAGGTGTAATATTCTGCATGTTATTAGATGTTTACGTATGATTATCCAATGCTCTCTTGGTGCATCTTTCTTCACCCTCCTAATAGAATTTTATTTGGCTCTTTCCACCACTCCTGATATTTCTTATCATTTTTACACTCTCATTCACTGAAACAGTTAGCAGTGCAATGTTCTCAGTTAAAAGAATATTTGTTAGTTAATGATAGTTTGCAAATATACTAATTCTTCTTACATTGTAGATGAATCCAATGTTCCAATGATAAGTTGGATTAATGCTATCATCTCTACATCTATTAGGCACTTTATACTGTAATGCATCTTTATTATTGAAACTTAGATCATTTTAGATTAAGGCTATCATCTTTAAATCCACCTTCCTTCATTGATTCAACTTTATTTGTCACCACAACTACTCTTATTTGATAAGACAATTAACCCTTCAAGCAATACTTTAACTCTTTTTTAAATCCCTAGAAAGGCATGTGGTCAAGGCCATGGCTGAGGTCGATCATCTTATGTTGGTCATAAATGTCCATTTAACACTTCATCTATGATACCATATATAGTATACTACAACTTGTATTAATTCATCAAGCCATTGACGTTCCTTTTTTTCTTCACTCCCTAAATTTACATCAAGTTGTGGGTTAGATTCGCAACAACAACTTCATCGGTCTTGTGTGCTTAGAACACGATAACTTTATTTACACTACTAGTACAATGATTTGATAAGTTTTCTTTGGTACATCTCACACACTCTCAAGCATATTCTTGTCTCTTCTATTTACATTCCTATCATGGGCATTTTATTTTTAGCTCACATAAAGAAAAGTTTGTTATTTATTCAACAATTCTCTAGTAAACATAGTTGTTTTTCTGCTAGATTCTGATGGTTTTACTATGAATGATGAACAATTTAGCAAAATTATCCTAACTAGTTGCACGAAAGGATGTATCTATCACATTAATAGTTTTCCAAATTATCTGTCTGCTTTTTGTTGGGTGCTAAAACTGCTGCAGTTTGACACTTTAGATTTAGACACCTAATTTGGTATGTTGATTACTTCCATCTCTTATTCCCTTGAAGGTAAAATTTTCTCATTCAGTTTGTTATATTTACTTTCAAGACATGGGTCATCAACTACCATTCTTTTTCAATGTTATACTTTAGTTGCACTTCTCAGTTTACTATATGTCCATATTTGGGGACCAGCTCTTTTTTTGTCAATTATCAGTTATAAATATTATGTTTCTATCGTGGATGACTACGTTGGATACACATGGCTTTTTCCTTTATGGTGTAAATCTGATTTTATATAGTTTTTAATGACTTGAAAACTATGATAGATAATATTTTACCTTTAAAACATGTTGCATTTTACTAATGCTTTCAAATCTTTTTACGAAAACTTTGAATTTCATATAGAATTTCTTGTCCATATATTGCTGAGTTGAGTTGAGTTTTCATGTGATAACAAATTTGCACTTCATAAGTTTATCATTTCACACTAGTGCTCTTTGGTTTTGTAACACGTATTATGCACTATATTCCTTCATCAAATTAGCTAGCTCATATCTTCATCAAAGGCTTCTCACTTTAACCGTGCTCTTTTCTTTTTGATGCTTCGATTTTTAGGGAGTATTGAGAAAGCAAAAGCCCAACTAGTTGATTGTGATAAATCCCAAACCCAACATCCTTAAGCCAAGTGTATGGCTTTGATGAAATAAAATGATTATATATAAGCCATTGTGTGGCTGATTGTAATTGAGTGTGAAAAGTGTGGGTGTTTATCCAGAATCTTTTATTTTTTGCTTTTGCTCTATTCTTCTAATCCCACTACAGCTGCTATATGTTTTTTTCATGGTAAAGATGGACGCCTTAAGCCAATTTCATGATGTTGGAAATAAACTATGCACTATGTAGTTGATAAAAAGATGGCATCTTGAGTACGCATGCTTAATTATTTTACAAGAGGGAATATAAGACAGCTAGTGTAGAGGACTTCTTATGGATCTATGAATTTTCTCATAGGATTGGGGAGTTTTTGGTGCAAACATGATTTGTAGCTTGGTGAAACATGTGGACATTGCTATGATAGATGTGGATCATGGGACACAAGCCACAATGGTAGCAATGCCGTAGGTGGCTTATTGGATATACCAGTGATAATTGAATGCTTTCACTATAGTATCCTAAGTCATGGATTGCTATTGTCTCGGATTTCTTTTTATAGCCATTTTCTTTAAATGACTTTTGATGAGAAAAATGAGGTGTTTGGCTAACCTTGTTGAGAATTCATGCACCTCTAATTAATGTATAGATAACTATTTCTTGAGCACAAGTTGAGGTTTAGTCGTCGTGTGTATTTATAATTCTTGAACCTTTCTTATTGACTTGGATTATTATTGTCATTCAATAAATGGTTTGACTTATGAGTTAGCCATTATATGATCTTTTCCACTTCTATGTATTATGTCTTGTGGTGTTCACTCAATATGACTAATCAACACTTGATGGTTTGTGTTCTTTAATATTTGAAGCTCTATTGAGTAAAATTGCCATTGTTTTGTTATATTTTGTTTAAATGAAAACAACGAAGTGAAATGAAAAAATTTGGAAACGATTTGTTGTCGTTGGCTTGGTTTGTTTAGGTAAGGATTTTAAGGAATTGAATTTGATTTCATCTTATTAAATTGCATGGATTTCAGAATTTTATATGCATAATATATTCTTATGTAGTATTGTTGTAGTAACTTTTTAGGTCAAATGTCTATTAGGAAATTTATAACTAGTTAAGTTTCTCGATAATTAATGAATTTAATCAAACCAAGCTAAAATCTATAAATATGAGTGAAAATCAATTTTATTTCCTAACATTTATTAAAACCAAACATAATACTCACCCACATACCATGTCTCTTGTTTGCTTGATTCGTCATAGTTTATAGTGAAGTTCGCATTGAATCTTCTTCCACTCGTAGGAGGTATCATTTGTGACTTCTCACTTGCGTGGAACATAGGGGCATGAACTGATGCATGCCTCATTTCTTTTAGTTGCTTGAGGCTATGTTGTTATTTTTCATAGGTTACTTATTTGGATGTGATCAATTGGAGTGATGAGGTGTGGTATATCTGAACTTAGGTTTTCAAATGTATGTGGATTTATTTCCTGGATTGGATGCCTAATCACTCTGAATTGCACATTCAATCAGTTGGTCCAACTTCCAATTACATGAATTTAATTTGGACAGCTGAGTTTTTTGGTCCTTTATTTGGTTTTCCAATCGAATCGTTCAATGAGCATGGACCAGAATTTTAGTTTCACATTTTTATCCTATTCAAGTAATTTTGTTTGTTTATGTGCTAAACTATAAATAAGATGATTGCAATTATAATCTTCAATTTATCTAATTAATGAGATTTGTTTCGAGTTGCTCCAGTACTTGTGGGACATGTAACTAGTCCTATTTCAAATGAATATTGGTTCAACATGAATGGGTATCTATGCTTTTCCACTATTGCTTAGTTCATATTTGCTCCACAATATCCTTCTCGTCAATTCAAGTTACATCAATTTTTCTTGGAATCTTTATCTACTATGATAGTTTTTCTTGCATTGCTTTGCATTGCATGAAATTTGATTAGAATAGGTTTGCTTACCATTAGTTCCCCAGTTGCAGATGGAGTTGATGATTTATATTTGTGCACCTCACATACACTCTACTCAATTAGAACATGTTAACTTATCATCGGGTATGTCATGATAGAAGTGTTAAATCTTTGATTCATGTGTAATTTGTTTGATGATAATAAGACTATTCATTTATATATTAATATATTTTTTTAAAGTATTTTTAGATTATGCATCTTTAGATTAACTAAGTGAACTATATTGGAGAGTTTAGTCTTTAGCTCAAATGTTTAATTGGTGGTTTTTGGTGAGAATATAACTAGAATCAAATATAAAAATTTGAGTATAGTTGAAGAAAAAAATTTTAAAGTACGTTTTATTGGTATTAGTTTGTAGAAATTTATGACAATATATTTGAGGTACTCGGACAAATGAGTAAGATTTTAAGTGTGCGAGATACAAATTTTTCAAACCATCTTTTCACTAATCTAGGTTAGTTAAGGCATACATTTATTTATGGTTTTTTATTTATATATATGTTTGATTAAAGCTTAGTAATATGAATATGCATGTGCAAAACATGACAATGATTGGAATGTATAATATAAAAAATATGTAAAATTGACTATAATATATGATACGTTCAATTCTATTATCAGTAACACGTAGGTGAAAAAATAGTACTTTGAAAGATAATCTAAAAACAGATCTTTACATACATATCATTAACGTACAATAAGTTTAACATAATCAGTACACTGAGAGATGGAGAGAGTGCCAAGAGTATTACCTCGACTCAAGCATTAAGTACAATATATAAATATTTTATGTATAGTATGTCTAATATTTTTAGAATCTAGCATACAATATGTTTATTTTATTTTTATGTAATAATTAGTTTGACTAGAATTTGTAATTTTCCTAGTAGTTGTTAAAGAGTCGTTGAGGGTGTTAGGAGCTAAAGAAAAGGGTAATTAACATTGACATATCATTTATGAGTTTTTACTCTTGACGATCATCATCTTTATTGAAGAAGTTAAGAGAAAATCAAGACTATAATAGCAAGGAATAATTCATCCTTTCTCAATCTCATTCTTAAGCATTTGCATTGAGTTTAGTTGAAAGTTATTTCTATATTGTTTTAACTTATATTTAGTGTGTCTTTTGGTCTTATTGTTGGGTTGTAGGTATTGTATGTTGAGCTTTGTTTTATTTATTGTCTTATTGTTGGACTTTATCTTTGGTTTTTTAATTAGTTTCTTGGTCACCTTTTGTATGGTCATCTAATCCAATGATTGTAGGATATTTTGGCTCAGTGTGTAGGCTTATCTAAGCCACTGTGATAAGGTCAACTGCTTTGGTGTTTATGGGCTTCTCTAGGTTGGTGTGTGAGGTTTTACGTACTCGCATTTTTGTTGTTTTAATATTTACTCTTAAAATTGAGTTTTTTATAATTTATCCCTCCCTCTTGTGTAGATATCTTGCTCCAATTTTCTAACAAAAAGATTATGAACACTTTGTCATGTTATTTGTCCAATTGGTCATGCTCTGCCCACAGTACACCCTATAGATGACCTGTTTTTTTCCTTCACTCCACACCATGGTTTAATTCTTTGGATCCATAACATAATTGGAACACATTTATGAGTGGAAGAAATGGGGGTGGGGAAGGTGGTGGTGGGAGTTTGGTTTGTAGGCCTCCTGCTCTAGTGAGATCTATCACTTTATGAGCATTCTGGACTGTTATTTTTATACTTAAATGTAAGCTAATGACTAAAGGAGTGAATTATTCTATGGCAATTCGTCTCTCACAAAATGGAGAAGACCTTTCTTCAGATTGCACAACTGATTAAGTATCAAGGGGACAAATTTCTTGTGCATGCTATTTGCTTCTTCACATTGCATAGCTTTCAGCATTTAGTATATCCTCATTGATTCTCTTGGCATTTGAGGCATATGGTAACAAGTATATGCTATATTGAAGTTGAACTTTGTTTGCCTTTCTTGTCCTAAGTTTCACTTCCAATACTTCAACATTCCTTTTTACTTACAATCTCAGAATTTCCTAGCATTGGAAACGGGAATGAAATATTCTTTAGCAATATGATATATAGTATATTCTTTAATTTACTTAGTAATCTCCTTTCAACATGTTGGATTTTTTTTTTTTTGCAACTAAAACTTTTTCATTTTTTTTAATCTAGTTGTCTTTATTTACAAAAATCATTTTCATGTGGCAGACAGGTTGTGAAGGATGTTTTTCTTCCCTATTTTGATGGTGGTAATAACTTTTTCTGTTGACAAATATTACATGCAAGCATACCTGTGCATTCTTTTTCATCTGCTTATTTGATTACAAGGATGCATCATTTTATGCTTTGGTCTTTAACGTATTTACTTGAGAATCTTTATTTTTCAGCTATTTGGTTTCAGAATTCCAGTTTGTATCACTTCAGCATGTTTCATGCATCCCATCATTTAACACCTGTTAAGGCGACTGAGGCTGAGGTATATGACTCTTTGGGTGTATATCATTAAGATTTCTTGTGCTGATGTATTCTTCTATTCTCTTGAGATTGAAGCTGAAGTTAATTCCGTCAAAGCCGTTGCAGATTCTCTTTGCCCTCTTATGATTGTTCTCGATAGAGTGGTCTTGACATCCACTGGAGTGCTTTTGGGGCTTTGGCAGGTCCATTCGAGTACCTTTTGTGCTTTCTTCCTTTTTTGTTGCATGATCAACTTCTTTTTGATGCATTACAAGGATTAGAACGTTTCTACGAGCTGAACTGCTGAGTGAGAAACTATCACAATTTTTATGAACAACACTTGATTCAAAACCTTGGTCACTACTATAAGGATTGTGTGGCACTTGTAGCTGACAATTGGGTTTTTTGATTAAGATTAGGAAGAGAATAAGAGCTTCTTTGAGTAGGAGAGTTAGACCTATTATTTTGGCAGTCCTTTGCAACAATGGAAGTATTGGGATGGTAAATGATGATTGAGATAATAGGTAGGGGTTTGGCACCGCACTCTTTAGACTGTTGTCATTCCTTTTGCACACGGAGAATCAATGCTTAATAAGACCTAGAAGTACTTTAGGTTGTTCAAAAGCAACTAAAAACATTCATGTGCTATTGTGTGGCATTGTATGGTGTCCATCACCACTTACAAGACATGTGCCAAATAAGTTCAAATTGGAGTTCAAAACAACAGTAGAAAAATGAAACTACAATTTTGCTTGAATCCATGTTTTGGAAGGTGCATGCAAAGGATGGAGTGCTGTGAACTTTTTCCAAAGCTACAAATGGTAATGTCCTGCAGGTGATGGTGATAGAATGCATTGGTCGCTTTTGGCAAATTGAGCACATGGCATGCAAAAATGGAAGATTCAAACAACGATTTGATCATGAATTGGATATCAACACAATTCTTGACTAACCGAATGGAGAGTTGGAGTCTTGAGAATGATCCATAGAGGTAATATAAGTTTGTATTGAAGTGATATCTAAGGGCAAGTAAGAAAAGAAAGGGTTCTCGAGTCTTTTGGGTTTATTGTGGTTTTTGAGAATATGATGTAAAATAAGCCTATCTCACGTTCCCTAATTGGTTGTGTTTGGTTCTCAAAATTCAACATATGACATAAATTTAAGTTTAGAAAAGTGAAACCCATCTTGAGACTGGTCAGGTTTGGATATTAACATTGCAATATTGATTTTTTCTTGCTCATTGACAAGTTTAACATGGAAGAAAACTGAATGTTATAAAATGCCATGTTGTCACCCTTGATTTGTCAAAAACTCTCTTAATGATTTCTCTCAAATCCAATAATCCCACAATCTCCATCTTGAAGGTTTTAATATGAAAAATTTAATTCTAATAAAGCTAAATTTTTTGTGTACAAAAGCTCTTCGTTGGATCAATACTTGAAGTCACACCATACAAACTAAAACAAGTATCAAGAATTTGGTATGAGATTATGTAATTTTCTATTAGAAAAAGGATGTAAAAAAAGAAAGAAGATAAAATCCTATTTTTATATACTAATGATATGGTAAACTACGAATTATGTAGATGATATTATTTTGGATACGTACATGAAAGTTTAAGTGATACTTTTGCTAAGATAATGTAAAATGAATTTGAAATAAATATGATGGGGGAGCTTTCATTTTTTCTCGGAATGCAAATTAAACGAAGTAACAATGAAAATTTTTCACATAAAAGAAGTGCACAAAGAAGTTTTGAAGAAATACAAAATGAAAAATTTGAAACCACTTAAAAGTCCTGCAAATAACAGCAAAATTAGTTAAAGATGAAAATAAAAAAATGGAGATCAAATTTATTTCCTAAAAGCAATTAGATTTATTTTAAAGAAATGATAGGGTTGCTTTTTTTTTTAATGGCAACATGTCCTAATATAATATATTTTGCATGTGTTTGTGGCAGATTTCATTCAAAACCAAAAAATCATGTTTAATTGTGGTTAAAATATTGTTTGAATGCTTAGTTAATACTTTATTACGGGTTGTTGTATCCTAAAAACTTAAAAGATGAATCAATATCTAGTATTTATATTGAATTGATATTATTAGGATATTCGGATGATGGTTGTACTATAAATTATAAATTATCCTCCAGTCAATTTTTTGAAAACTCATCCTATTTTTCTCTAATTTGTGTGCAGCACATTTTTTAAAAATTTTGCTTGAGCTTTTGGATAGAAGCTTTACCTCACAGTTGCATGAAGATTTTTCTTCAAATGTGGGGGTAACAGCCCTCAAAGACAAATTTTCTTCTTTCTCTTTGGCTTTAGCTGCGACTTTGCTTCTTTTGTCCTTACTATCTCAATCTCACTTATCATGAAGTCACCAAGTAGCTCATCAAGATTAAGATGATCTAGGTTCTTGGATGTTTTGATAACTGTAACCGTCGATCAAATTCCTTGGATAGCATGTGAAGTACTTTCCTCACCTGTTCAACTGTTGAAAAGCTCTTCTAAATTTGAGTATTGTAATTGATTACTGGTATTTGATAAAAATATTGTCATCTTTTGCAAAATTCTAGCTGTTTTTTTTTTCCTGTAGATGAGCTTGTATCTAGTTCAAGTTTGATAAATTTTTAAAGAATTAGGATTAAATAGTTATAGAATTTTTTACACTCTTTGGCATGTCTTTGGAAGATAGCAATTGTTAACTTGTATTTGATCAAAACAATGCCTTCTTTAAGTTTGAGCCATTTATTATTTTCTATACGTGAGCAAGTGTCTATTTCATTGTTCCTCTGGTTAGAGCTGCATAAAGATCACTAAATTTATGGTCCTATATGGTAGTTTTTGTAATTTGATTGAGCACATTTATAGCTCCTATGTTATACATTGATATTAATTTTGCATTTGCACTCATTCGCGAGGTATGCCATTCAGATGTAAGAAAAAACGTTGTATGAACAAGAATGCTTTTCTTGTGAATTAATGGTCTAGATGTTGTTCCAGTTGCTAGATTATCTCTCCGGTTTTATTGAGCATTTTCAGATGTTTAGGAACCCTTTTATTCAGTGTATAAAGTGTTTGACCTGATTGCTTGATCAACATTTTTGATGAACTGTTTAATGTTATCCTTGGACTTTTATGTTGAAAGGCTTCTCAGTTTACTGGTTGGGATTTAGGATGGATTTGAACGTGGCTCTTTTGACTTTCAAGTTGAAAAACTGCATAAAATTTCAACAAACACATACTTTCTGCAGATATATTGTATGCAATTTCAACTTATACGTCCTTTAAGAGAGAATCAAGTTCTCACTTTGGTGACCAGCTGTATGAGAATAGAACACTGCAGAAACTTCTCATGCTGCATATGAATATTAGAGACAATATGACCAAGAAATTCTTCCGTTCAATACTTTTCCTTGATTGTCAAGATAAACATGGTAATAAATCTATATAAATAAATTCAGTATGTTTTTCCTATCCAAAATATTTTGTTTTATTTCCAAATATTTAAATTTTATTATCATAGCCTTCTGTTGTTCCATCATGGGCATGCTTGTTTGTTTGGGTACTTTATACGTCTTACTTGTTATTGTACTTGCCCAAAAGAGCATGGACCATTGTTTTTCTATTGATAGGTGATATCTGGCCCTGATCCAGTAGTAATCCGAGCAAAATTGAGAGATGCTCTGCCGTGTTCCCCAGTAAAGCAACTGGTAAGGAATAGAAAAAATGATCAATTTTATCATTCTTTCTAACTAACTTTGTTTTAACCCTTGCGCATTGAAGTTAAACAGCTTTTTATGTCGAATCCTTTTTGTTGGATTTAAATTTTTATTGGATCTTGTACATGTTCATCTCATTCTTGCTCCAATTGGTGCTTTGTAAATAACTTTTTCTGCACAGTATGATACAGTTATGCTTCACACTTCCTTCGCAAGAATTCTGGCACACCCTAAAGTACCATTGGTGGTAAGTTGTTTCTTGATGAAGTTAGGTTTTTGTTTAATTGAGTTTGTTATAACTTTTTTGTACCATTGTCATGTGCATTTTAGCTTTTGTCTTGCTCATGACTATAATGCAATACTTCAAATTTTTTAAGATAGCTTTGCTATATGTTTAAGTTATAACTTAGTTTTGTTGATGCATGGTGGAATGCAAAGATGTGCTCAATCACCGATATTTGATGTACAAGAAAGTTGAGGTTTTGAAGTTTTGCATAAAGAATAAAAAGGGATTACAATAATTTAGACTTTAAAAACAACACAAATAATAAAAGATGTATATTCAAAGCTTTTGGTGATGCTGAAAGTAAATGAAATGATAAGAGGATAGATTTTGAAAGGCACCACAAATGTGCCTACATGATCATGGAGTCAAGTCCTGATGAACATGAAGTTAACATCAAATTCCTTCCATTAGAGTCATCATCAAGAAAAACATCCATGAGGAAGAAAGCAAAATTCTTATTTATGTTCCATCATAACTATAGATTACAGTGAGATTGTCTATTTATAGGCTTACAAAGGACATAGTGCTTAAATAGAAAAAGATATTGCAAAATTTTAAATTTCAAGATTTGGCCCAAAGCAAAAGTCATGGTTTTGCTTGAAATTTCTTTTAAAAATTACTTTTATTTTGCCAACAAATATTTAAAGCTATTTTAGTTGAAGAAACAAAAAACATTTAAATATTTTAAAATCAACTTTTGTGTCTTAATTGCACTCTTCTTCGTAATTTTAATCACAAAATATGAGTGAAGCAATTATTGTGACAATATTTATGGATAAGTTTTTAAAAGTATTTTCTTATTGATAATTTTTAGATACAATTTTTTCATTAACTTGTAAATTGCAATTTTTGTTCCAAATAATCAACATAGTTCAAATGAATATAAATTTAGTAAAATAAAATTGAATTTGAAATTAATCTATTTTATCAATGTGCTTTTTGAATAGGCATCTCTAACTTCTACATCAAATTTCCCTTATTGGAAGTATTTTGTCCTTGAATTCTCATTTGCTATAATAGCTAATGTATTTAGAAATCATTATCATGCAATTATGAGCATCTTATTCTCTATTATTTCTTCAAGTAGATTGGGTGAAGGACGTTATATAATTGTAGAAGATAAAAATATATTTGAAACTACTATGATATTGTCTCATCAATTGTAGCACTTTAAATCTTCAGTAGGTGTTGGGTAATGTGTTTCTTAATAATGATATATTCTCAATTTTAAGAAATTAGATTAAATTTATTAAAAAAAATTTAAATTGTTTATAACAAATGCCAATGAAAACTATTGGTTTCATATATTACATGTGAATAAGTAATATAGGAAAAAGTGAGCAATAAATCTCTTGGATTAAAAATTTCAATGTCATTCTTTTGATCTATAAAAATAGTAGTTGCATATGATGTTTCAATGATATTTTTTTTGATTCATTAAACTTAGTTGTCGAACTTAAGCTCAGAAGGGCTCAGAAGGCATAAACTCATAATGTTTTGGGTTCATAGTTAAATCTTATATTGTGATTAATGTCTGGGATCACTATACTCTGAAATCATAAAAGTTCTTATCAAGAAAGCTCATATGAGGAATAATTTTCAAGGACTTTAATAAACATCGGATAAAACATTGCCGAAGTAGATTGATCTTTATCATTGAAAATGTTAACTTTATTGTTGATGTGTTCTTTCAAATTTAATTTGAATGGGAAGAAATTTAACTTGAATTTATTGTCACTGTCAAAAATGTTAGTTTGTTTATGGGTTTATAAAGGAAGACTTTAGAAAATGGAAACATGAAAACCTTGTTGTTTAAGGACAATTCATTGGCATGAGGCAATAATGGTGTCAAGGAAAGAACAAGTGAATAGAGATAGTGCATATGGAGATTGTTATTGTTAGCCAATACTAGATATTTCATGCCCCTCTCCTTCGATTGAAGGGTTTGCTTTATGCCTTGCTTTGTGACATTAGTTTCCTTAGCTTGCTTTAGACATGTTGTAATGGAGGCAACTGATGCATCATGTCTTACATGGCTCATTATTTTGGTAGTATGGTATGATCAATGCAACGTCTTAGGAAGTTTCCATGATTGAGACTTATAATGAGTCATTAGCATAGCCCACTCTGAGATTACTCTATGATGATTGCACATGAAGTGGTTGGTCATTACCAACTAATAATTTAAGCTTGTGCTCAACCTTCTTTCCCTATTTATTTGTGGGAGATAGTTCTTGTTGCATTAGAAAGTGGTTAAACAGTGATGAAAATTGGTTAATGTTTCAATGGGTCAAAATGCTTGTCTTGCTAAGAAGATTTGATGATCCACAAGTTGGTTTGATATAACGTGAATTGTTATTGCATCTCCATTATTCCATTAATTAGCTTTATCATTTGTGTTTCTCTATGGTTCTTCAAAAACTATTCATTGATTTGCCTTAAATGAGGGTTACCAAGAATGAGGTCAAGCATGGTTTCAAATTTTGTGCATCTTATTAGTCTCATGATGGGTTGTGATCTTAGGATGACCATTCATCTTCCTCGACCCTATTTAGATGTTTGCATTGGCATTGAGGTTCCTTGCTCAAATAGTTGAATTCAATGTTTTTTAGATTCTTCCCAAGAGGAAATGGTGAAAATTACATGAAAATTAAGAGAACGTCTAAGAGAGAGAAAAGAGGCTAAACATGCCAAGATAGCCTTTGATATTGATTCAATCACTTGAAGGGGAAGAACCTATTGATGAGCTCTTTGGTAATATTGAATTTGAGTTTTTAGTGGAGACAAAATGATAGGAGATCTTGGTTTCTAGTATAGAAATTGCCATCTTCGTTTTTGTTGGAGTTGCTTTTGCATACTTTACCACCTCTTGAAGATGCTTGAAATCAAGTTAGTTATGTAACAAAGTATATAGGCTCGTTACCAATGTCAACATTTATTTCATATGGATGTGGATGGAGTTCAAGTAGGAGATGAAGAATGCCTTTGGGAGCCAAAGTGTCATTTTCAAGTAAATTGGCTGAGATATACTTGAAGGCATTGTTTGACAAGATTTACACTTTAAGCATATTGACCGTTCTAATAAGAATATTGAGCTTCCTAAGGAGAAACAAACCCTGACCCAAATGTTGCATTAGATCTATGATAGGCTTTTAAAGATGGACATTGAGGAGTTCTTCACTAAGGCCATCATGGTTAAGGCAAAGATGTTAAGGAATGTAAAGCATGAAAAGTTTAAAATTGTGTTGATCTTGGGAGTGAAAACACTTAATCGCTTATGACTTTGGGGCCTTTTGGCGTATCAGATAGTTGACAAAACTTCTCATGGATCAATTGAATGAAGAAATAGTGAAACATGACCTATCAACAAGTTTGTCTCAAGTGATCATTCGAAAGTATTTTAGTTGACAAAAATGGCAATAGAATGTGCAAGAGATTTGAGAAGAGATTAAGCAGCCTCACTTAAATGAGGAAAATGCTTATTTCTTGGCCACAATTGCTCTAGTCAACATCTTGAAGTCTTAGGAGTCATTTCTACATATTTTTTTTCTAAAAGCCCATTGTGATTTTTATATTGAATGAATAAATTTTTTAATTTTCCTACACTATGTCTTCAAGCATCTTTGGTTCTTGATGAATTGAACCATTCATAAGAGTGTGATAATCTTTTGACATATTTAAGTTTGCAAATAAGAGCCCGCGATATTCCTCGTGGCTAAAGGGCAAATTAAGGAACTAAGAAAAGTTAAAATTTGAATTCAAAAGTTTTAAGTGGTAAATTAAAATCGCTGTAAGAGAGATGCAATCTTTGTCGTTAATTCTTTTCATTAGATCAAGAGTGTCAAAGGTTGTTTTTCACTCAGTTTTCTTCCCAAAATTCTGTCTCTTGTGTGCTCGTATTCTAACTCTCCTTAGTTTCGCCAACTTTCAATGGGATACATGAGAACATTGAACAAAGTGAAACGTTGCTAAATTTAGTGGTTTTGAATGGTTATTATCTTGATACTTCCAACCTAGGTAGGAGTTCATATTGGTCATTTGTGAACTCGAGGGTTTGTTGAAGACTATCTATGATATGTTGGTTGTAGCATTTCAAAAATTCTTTCTTTGAGGGTTTTACCTTTATTTCGAGACTTTTATGTGGCTCAAACTTGCTCAGTTGAGCTCAAATGTTGTCATTACCCTCTTTTTCTTTGCTTGAGTTCTAGAAAGACGGGCATAAGTTGAACTTGGAGTGGTTGTGTCTTATGTACACCATGAAAGAGATCCAAAAATTTTTAAGCAATTTTCTTCAACGTTAAGGAAATATGACAATTATTTGACTTACCTTGGTTCTTCAATTGAAGTGATAAGTGGGTACAAATCTAGATTGCATTACCAAGTTATGAGGTCTGATGAATTTTGACAATGATAGATGAGCAATTCCTAATATCTTTGAGGATGATCATGAATTGCTAGTGGTGATATTCTAGAAGAAAAACCTTTACCACTCTCTGATCAGAATGTACTTTACATTGAGTAGTGACTTTGCCATATAGGAACAAGGAAGGCTTGCTTGGGTGGATTTTTACCTCCAAAAAACTTGTGTAGGGTTGGGATGGGTAAAGCAATCATGACAGAAGAAACCAAACAAACCAACCTTTTAAAATCTGTGTTGCATGAGAATCTTTTTTTAGCATCCATAAGGCAAGCCTAGCTTCCCAAACCTTTTTTTCTCATTTTATTTAGATTCACATATTGAGCTTTAAAGATTGTGTTGAAAATGGGCAAACTTAGTCTGAACAAAAATACCTTTGTTGCACAACTGAAAGGAGAAAAAACTTGGGGGAAGGTTGATCGACTAAAGGGAAGAAAGGTCGTTGATGGGACTATACCTTGTCCTATTGCCCTACTAATAGCGAAAATTCTAATGCGTATGGAAGGTGGTTGGTCTTCAAAGAAAGTGATGACACCAATGTGGTTCTCCAATAGCAGAAGCTTTCGAAGAGGAGCAACTTGAGGCAATGCTTTGCTAATGCAAGAGCTGCCCAAAGAATTTATTCAATATGGTATTGAAAGGAAGTGGGCCTCAATGGGACTTCTATTATCAGCTTGTTGGTTCTCTTTATTTGCTAGCTCTTATGGTTAGTTTGAAGAGGCTAATGTCTTTAGCCTTGATGCCTTCATAGGAGAGCTTAAGTTGTGATGACTTTGTATTTGATATAGCGAAGAACTTTGTTCAAGGTCTTGCACTTGTTGGGATTGATATCAAAAGTAGATGAGAAGACTTGAGAGGCACTAAAACTTTCTTGTTTTAACTTGTGGTTGAAGTTGGAAGATGCTTGCTTGAAGCGAAAATTGGTGTTGGGTGATTCGATGACTAGGAAGATAAAATAAGGTAGGTGGAGCAAATGTCGAGAGGAGGATAAGAGGTTGAAGCAATTGGAGGATCTATAGTCTCTACAAGAGACTTTTAGAAACAATGAAGAATGCTGTTGAACCATCACAAGAGTCCAAGGTTTGAGAGGCATCATTGAGAATGAGGCCTTAACATGTTTTAGGAAGTAGAGAAGTTCTAAAGCTTTTATTTGATGTACTTTTTGGACGAGTTGGTGGCAATGTTATCGTGTCTTTACCCACAAGAACTTCATTTTTGAGATGTAGGGACAAACCTAGGACTTGGTGAAGAATTGTCGAAGAGCGATCCTCCACAAAACTTTTTTCTCTTGCATTTGTGATTTCATTTGTCATTGATATTGAAAAAAATTAAATCTTACCTTTGATTATGTACTTTCACTTGCAAATTGAGTTGGCTCAAGCAACTATCTAGTTGCATTTAGACTTGGTGAATGTTTGTAGACTACACCAAGCTGAATGAAGAATTCTTTATAAGATTTTCACAAGTATCGAGGATGATTCTCAACAAGGAGAAAAAGGCATGAAAAAGGCTTACTTGAACATGTCTTATGAAGAATACACGATGGAATCAATGCTGTGGTGCCAAGCAGCTCGAGCTAAGAATCAGTGTGTTTGTCGATGGGTTGGAATATCGGAGAGCTTGAACTTCTTGAAATGTCTTGCAATGCATTGGGAAAACAACTCAAAAGATACGCCCTTGAGTGACTTTTGATGATTCCAAACAAGATTTGGTGCTTAGAATTGATGGGGCTTTAGATACTTGGGTCTACTCTTATGACTTTGGGTAGATTAGTTGGGGTTTTTGGAGCAAGCTACTTTTGGACAAAGTAAAGTCAACCAATGTTTTTTTGATGGTTTCTAAGGGCAGACAAGTGTTGGTTCTAGTTAAGAGTAATGATCTTTGATTGATTATTCTTTGGTAGGCATTGTGCTAATGTGTTTGAATCACTAAGTCTACATCTATTTGAGATAGATTAAAGGCTATGATGCTCAAGAATATTGAGGCTTTGAGAGATTGCCCAAGATTGTTAGTGCTCAGGTCTCTTAAGCTAAATGTTTGTGAGGTAGGCTCAAGTCTTATGATGCTCAGCTAAATCGAGGCTTTGAGTGATTTTTCAGGATTACTAGTGCTTCAATTGATCTAGCATACCTAAGTTCTATCAATTGCCTAGGATTACATGACTTAAGTGTTTAGGTGTTTAAAGTTTTGCATGTGTTGACCAAAGCATTGAGATGAACTTAAGACAAATTGAGGCTTATTTTTCTTGGAGGCATCACAACATATGTTGCTCAATACTATCGAGGGAATGGTTGACAAGTTGGGAGAATCTTGGAAAAAGATTTATTAACAGTACCTCCCTAGAGTTGGGTCATGTTTCCAAGACAGGGTAATTTTTTTTTTCAATAATTAGTTTTCAACCCAAGCTCTAGTCATATTGATGAAAAATTAGCATAGCAAGGTGCTCAAAGTTGTGGCTAGACTAAAGAGAAGTTTGCTTTGGAGACTAGAAGCTTTGTATGTAGAAATAAAATTAGTACTTGGGAAGAAATAAGCATAAATGAGTTGTCTAAGTAATGATTCACATTAACATGAGTACTTCAATGGTAGTACAATTTCAAGATATCCTTACTCCATGCCTATGGGATTTTCTTGTTCCTTCTTGCCTCTTCAAAACATCACATTTCCTAAACAAATGGTGATCTCTAATAATCGTACGTTACTTCACATTTCATCTAAGGTACTTTTAAAAAATGTGCCTCTACTTTTTTAGTTTCACATTTTCATGCATCCGCTTTCCTTCTGAAAGATCCAACTTATGTCCTAGTGTCTCGTCAGTAGCATTCAACCATTCCCATCAGCGGTCTTCATTTTTGTCAAATGCTTCTTGGAATCTAATTGAAAGTACCATAGTGTTGTAAATAAGAGAGAATTGTGTCTCCCTTATGCTGACTGATGGGGTAGCCATTCCCTCGAAAGGATCGGGAGTTCATCATTTTCTCTTTTCTTATATTACGACATGGCTCAAGAGTTTTGAGGAAGTATTGTTAATAGCTTTTGTTTGGCCATTAGTTTATTATTGTGTGATTGAGGAATACTTTAGTATAGAGTACTAAGGGATCTATAGACTTCTCCCTTGCCTTCATCACGAACAATGGTGGTAGTGGCATACCAAGACAAGAAAATGCTTCCAATCATCACTTGTTGTTGAGAATGGATCTAGAAAATTCATTCCCCTAAAGACAAAAGTCTGTTAGATATTTATGGACGTGTGTTGAATAGGTTGTTTGAAACCTATCTTATAAGTTCTACTTTAGGCTTAATGACATTTTTTTTTCTATTTTGTATAATATTGTGCTTGACATTCAAGTGATGTTCAATTATATTATGAAGCATTTCTAACATCTCCTATAGCCATCACACAAATACATGACATATAATTCAAGAGTATCAATTATCTCGCTTTTATTCAATTCAGTTAAAGTATTTACAATCTTCTAAAGATCTTGATGATTTAATGATACATGAATAGAACTAGCCTTAGGATTAGCCCATTCTTCTCCTCTCTGTCTTGTCACCTTGTTAGAATTCTTGTCTTGCTCTTCTACTTTCAAACGTTTTGAATTATTAATGTCTTGATTACAGGAGATACCCTCAAACATTGACAACATTGTTGGGTATTGGTAACTTCATCATAGGTGGATCATTGACAAGGTAGCCTTGTGCTTTTTGATCATATATTCTAGAAAGTAATTTTTGTTGAGTTTGTGTGTATAACTAGGAAGTCAATTATGTTTATTCAGGATCACTTTCAAGTGTCAATGGTAAGACGATTCTTTGATGGAGAACTTCATTGGTGAAACAAATCAGAGCCCAACAATCGAGATGATAAGACCCATAACCAGTTCCTTCCTATTGAACGTGTGAAAGAACAATTTTGCTGAGCTTTTGATGTCATTGACGACACATTGCTCCTTAATATTTATAATTCAAGTTGTGATATTCATAGTGTTATCATCTTGAATTTTGAGAGCAAGATGTTGCAGTATGAGATATTTGGTAATTCAACTCTTGTTTGAGTTGTGGAGAGTGAAGTATTAGGAGGAAATATGATTTCCATTGGAGATCACACAAATGTTATCCATTAATGTCTTCTCCTCCCAAGGATGAGAGGTGCATGGTGTCAATGGGCTCGATGGCAGGTGCAAAATGGGCCTTTCATCCCCTTTCTTGAAATGACTTAGGGCAATGGTTGGGCCATTATAAGATGCTTTGGGGTGAACTTCTAGTATTTAGGTTGATAGAAGGCCCATGAACATGTTTACTGGCAACGATTCCCATGCTGAGTGCATGGTGTAGAGGTGTAATCAAGGTGAAATGTATTGGTTTGATTGTCATCTGCAATTCTTAGAATTGGTTTGTTATGATTCTAGGATTCGTTTAGAAAAGCTTTATTTGTTGTTGCATCCATTTAAACAGCTTGTTATGGAAAGAGACTTGCTCAACTTGGGCTGTCAACCCTTTTGTTGGGATGGAGGACACTTTAGTGTCCTTCAACTTATCTTCCATTCTTAAGAATGATGTTAAAAAAATGGGTTGTGATATTAACTCGTAGTCATGGTGTTTTATTTGACTATAACAAACTTTAAGTATTTTTAATAAATTTGATTTAGTGAATTTTCATATTCTAAATAGTTGACACTTATATTCATGGGAGAATTTAAAAAAGAAAAGAAACACAAGTGAAATTTTATGAAAATCATCTTGGTTGGAGTGCAAACCAATAAGAGATATTTTTTGACATTATTTATAGGTATTTCAATTTTATTTTTAGAATATTAAGTTTGATTAAAATTATTGTTTTATGGCACATAAAAAGATTAATTAAATTTATCTCTGATATCCTTGATCGAATATCTTGAATCTACATTTCTTAATCATTTGATCAACATTCTCGAAGTCTTTGATTTAATAGTAATTTAAATAAGAAATTTAGATAAAAATAATTAAAAAAACCAAATTCTATGTCACTTAAACCTCCAACTAATTATCGTTTGCCATTTGCTATAGTAAACAGGTTGGGACAGCACTCCTGAACCCATATGGAATTATTTACATTACTCAAGAACCCATTTCAAAATTATTTTGGGTCGAGGCATTACCCTTCTCACTCGCGTTTAACATTAGGTTTACTGGCAAGCACAGGTGATTAAATCCCAGACGTACCAGGGGATAGCAAACTCTGAAATCAGGCTGTCTCTGAAGGCCACAGGATTCCTTGTAAGGAGAAGTTATAAATGCAAATGTGCAATCTGGGACTAAAACAAAACAAACTCTTGAATTACGGGAGCTACGAGAACCGTCTGATCGCGCATTTCACAATCGAACGATTACCACCATGTCTAATTTTTCAAAAAGTGGTAATTCTATCAGCTATCTTATCGTGCAATTTCGTGATTCAAATTTCATCTGCTCAAAAAGCTAAATCCTGTTTTTAGATTGCAATTTAGATCTAACGACTCATCAATTTCATATTTCTAAAAGACGCAAATTAAATTGCATCCATCCGATCATGCAATTTTCGTGATCAAATGGTATGGTTTGGTTCGATCCAACAGCTCTTTTAGCCGTTATTTTGAGCTGTTGGGGATTTTTTATTTAAATATTAATTTCCAAATAAAAATTATGAAAACTGCAGAATTGTAACTACTGAATGGGTGTTTGGTAAGTGCTTTTAGTCGTTAAAAGATGTTTATAAATAGGAGAAGTTTTGAGCGAAATGAGTTAACGAAACTTTCACAAAAATCTGAAAAAATTTTCTCAAGTCACGATCTTGAAACAATTTGTAACAAGTGCTCATTGTTGCCTCCTTACGCTGTGCTATTCTTCATCGAACTCCAAAATTCCTTATTCTTTTTCAAATTTGTTAAGCTTTCATTTTCTCATTTTTTAGCTAATTAAATTAAAATAATTGTGCTTTGTTAAGTCTTTTATCAAGCATAAGAATTTGTATGTATGGATTTTTTGTCTTTTCCGTTACTTTTTTTGTCAATTTTATTTTGTTGTAAGGCCATAGTAGCCTGTTTTTTATTTTCTTGTTGTGATGGTTTAGTCTACCCGCCTTTTGACGAAAAACTTATATAGCTTTTTTTTGTGTCTGATTTTTGTCAATGGTAGACACAGGTTTGCTTTTAAGCCAAACTATCTAAAAATTGTTTGTTTATATGTTTAAATTTTTATACCTTTTTATTTCATTATTTCTCAAATTTTATTATTAAAATAGAAATTAACATATTTTCAAGAAACTAACATTTTGAATTCTAGCAATTCACCCATCTCTCGTTTGACGACATTTCAAGATGTTAAGAGATTCTTTTGAATTGATTTTAGTTTGAGGATGTCCAGTAGGAATTTACAAGCACTAGAGAAAAGTTTTGGTTGACTAGTAGTTTAAGAAGACGCAAAATGGAAGGGGTTTTACATCAAAACCTCGCAATATCAGGGAAAACAATGGAAGGGGTTTGTAACAACACCTACTAGCTCACTCTTTAGCCAAGCAAGAAGAACATGTAAGTTGTGGGATGATGTCCAAGGGGATTGTTGTTGTTAGCCAATGTGTAGCATTTGATGCCCTGTTTTTGTTGCTTGAGGATCTCTTTATCTTTTTCTTCCTTGTGGGAGGTTTCTTCAACTTCCTTAGGACATGTATCGATGAAAAGAGTGATGCTTTCTAGCCCACGTGGTCTAGCACTTCAATAGAATGACAGAACCCATGGTCCATTATTAGGAATTTTCCTTGAGGAATACCAATCTATGAGTTAAGGACATGACTATCTTTGAAAGTACTCGACGAGGATTGGCACATTAAGTGATTGATCATTGCCAATCCATAATGTGAATTGATTCCCGGCTTTCTCTGCTTTTTTATTTGTGCGATTACTGCTAGGCTAGAAATTGTTGTGAGACATTATAAATTACTGGACAGACCATTGATCATTGCCATTCAAGAATGTAATTGGATGCTTTGCTTTCATTGTTTGTTTGTGGCAGATGATTACTTCTGAGCTAGAAGTTATTACAAGAAACAAACTACTGGACAAACCAACAGGCGTGTCTTGTTTCTTGAGAAGATCTGAGGTCACATTAGTTTACCTGATAGGTTGCGAACCCTCTCCAGATATCTTTGGGGTATAAATTTATGGACAATTGGTGTTAAAGTTGGTTTATTCACTTGATAAGATTTTGTGAAACAAACTTCTTGTTATTTCTTACCTATAAGGATACAATGATCTATGATGTGATGGACACAATATAACTTCTCACCTATAAGAACCTCAACCACCTCAGCAATATTGGCAAAAGATGCATTTACTTGATATACAACTTAATTCGTGAAGTACATCACGGCAAACTGTACCAAAATCATTCTCATATTAAACAGGCGTTAGACCTCTTTTTTTTCACTTATATAACAATCATCATATAAGTTGCAGAATCTGGACATTTATGATTTTGGGCCATTGGTTCTTGGTTCTCAAGTAGTTTGAATGAACTAGATTCATCATATAATTTTCTTGTTTTTTTATGTTCATTTTCTTTGTGAACGTTTACATATATGAATTGAATGTTTCTATTGAGAAGAATTCGGATTAATGTTTAATGGTATTTGTCTTAATTCATAAATAACAATGAGAACAGAAATTCTTGCATGGCTTTCATTAAGTGGGTGTTGATCCCAATCCCGTCCTAAGATGTTTCCTATATTGTAAAAACCTTGACATAATGAGCATTTGTTCAAGACGATCAAAACAAATCAATAAGCTGTTATTTTGGAGAGTTCTAGCTAAATTTATATTCTGCTAATGAGATATATTATATATATATAAGCAAGCTCATCATCGGCTGTTGAGAAGTTGTACCCCTTTTTATTTGCAAGATTCCTGGATTAAATTTGAAGATTGGAGCATTCTTGAATCAATGGATTAGGAAATTCCGTTAAACTTGTCATAATACTTAGCTTTTTTTAAACACTGACTGGGAATCATATGGCATGATTTGGTTTACTTATTGGAAATTGGAATGAAGTTTTTGCAATTTTATTTATTGTAAGTTCTGTGGATGTTTTGAATAGAACTTTAGTTTGCATTACTTGGTTGATTCGTTTGAGCTGCTTCGCTAGGGTTAATTTTTAGTAAGAATTATTGTAGGATTTTCTGCTGTAAATTGACAGCTTTTTTCTTTTTTATTTTAAAATAGGCGGTGTGTAGAGTTGGAAATAATCTTTAGGTGATTCTGTTTACCTTAATTGCTATGCAAAATGATGTCCTTTGTCACGTAGGAAATGAAAAGGCCTTCTGATCTGCTGTCGTTCCTTCATAAGCTTGTTGCACGTGTGAACAATAACATCCGTGGTTTTAAGGTATGCTGTACGACATATCCAAATCCAGCAGTGGTGATCATGTCTTCGCTTGTGTTAAATTTCGTTCAAATGCCATCAAACGCTCGTTTTGTTTCGAGGGAATGCGCTTCATCTAGTTACCTCATATCCCATTGAAGTTCTTTCTTGTTCTATTTTGATAGGCGGTTGTTTCAGAACTTTGGTTTGTGGAGGAATATGATGTGCTAGCTCTTGCGCTTGGTGGAAGAATGAAGGAACACAAGTTCCGATTGGGTTGTTCAGGCCATTAAGTACAACTGTTTGGGCTCAATGAAGGTAAGTCATTTCATCTAAATGTAATGCTTCTTTACATATTACATTTGCAGTATTCTTTTTGAGAGATGCAGTGTTTCATTAAGATAGGCATTATTTGTTTGATTGGGTTTGTGATGCTAGGGTATATTTGCACGAAATTGCATAGCTATAATTTTGTTTGCTTCATTCACCTTGTATTTACGCTGATTTAATTTCATAATTGAATGACATCTTTTTCAGCATTAAGGTTTTGATTTAAGTTCGCTTGGACACGCATGTGTAGAAAGGACTTACATGATTTGTAGTGGGATTTGCACGGATTAAGTTTGGATAATTAGTAATCTTTGCGAATTAAATACAACAGTTGTGGGATTGTTGAACTTAGATGATATGCAAGTTAAGATTGAATTTTTAATCGGTCAAATGGGCATTGGCATGTTGAATCTTAGTTTTGTTAGTTGGAGAGTTGGTATAAATTATTGAGTGCTTTATTTTTTTCTCGGTCTCTTGGTTGTACCACATTTTTGCCACGATTTATTCATTGCCAAATGACCACCAATTATTAGACAGTTGTCTTCTGGCACAATCCTTGCAAGAGAGATGACCCTACCCATGGAGTAACTCAAACGTTACACGACATATTTTGATAATGTCTTGTGAGGTAGTTACATGCTGCAATGAGCTCATAAAAGGATGCGTCTCTTGAACATAAATACAAAAAAAAAAAAAAGTTATATGCAGAGACGAGATGAATTGTTGAAAAAGTTGTCTTTAAATATAATGTTAAATATGGCATAAGCTTACACTGCCAAGGATGATTGTGATGGATTCCCTTAGTCATAAGCTTACACTGCTTACAATTAAGCCATAAGATGAGGAAGTTATGAATGAGTTTACTCCCTAAACACATTAAATATGGCATTGATGGTCTTTGTTGGATCTAAAGGGTGGAGGAAGAAGGCAAGGAGCTAGTGGAGGAAGGGCCAAAGTGCTTGTGTTGACCCAGTGGATGCGATAAAGATGAGAGGGCTAGATGATGGAAGGAGAGACAGCATGTGTGAGGGGTGGAGAGAGGGTGGGGGAAGCGAGAGAGAGAGAGAGAGAGAATAAAATAAATCTAAAAACTAACTTAAAGTTGCTCTAATTAGAGGCAAGAGCACCCAAGGGATTGCATGTATAGAGTAAACATCCTCATTAAGGGAGGGATGCTTATTGAGGTTGGCAGTGGAAAAGACCTCATTGTGAGCAAAGATTTGAGTTGGCAATGATTGGCTCATGCTACTTGTAATCTATCACATGACATGCATGGATTGAAGGATTGTTTCTTTAAGATATTTATTTATTGTGATAAATATTTATGTCAGTAATCGTATTACATTTTCATCTCAGCAATTCTTTTGCAACCTGGAAACAAACGTGTCCTGAATGAACCCCCATAAGATGATATAGGAACGCAGCCTAAAATTGAAGTACAAATAGAACGACAAAAATGCCCGACTGCTTAAAAGTCAATCTTTAAACGGTTATAAATATAGTGATCCGAAGGTCTACAAGCTCTGAAGTAGATTTTATAACCAAGGAATGCAATCAAGACAAGTATAAACAATGCATGCACAGACTGCACAAAACATCAACTAAAGCTCCACAGGTTGAGATCACCGATCTCGTCGTAAAACTGCTCCTCTGCTTGATACGATGGAGCAAACTGAAAAATGGGGGATTCCATGAAGCACTTGGGCGACTGCAAATCTCCCAAAAGCTCCACCCAAGGCTCCTCTGCCGCCACCTGCGAAGAAATCTCCTCCTCCACCGTCCCACAGCTGCCGGCCGTGGCGTCGGTGGCGGTGGTCGAGGTGGAAAAAGATGGCGGCGACTGCGGCGGGGGGGAGAGAGAAGTCTCCGCCGCGGCGGCCGCGGCAATGCGCTGGATGGACTTGGGAGAGAGGGTGGGGGCCGGCGGGTGTTGGTGGTGGGAGGAGGAAGGAAAGTTGAGGGCAGCGGAGGAACCCTTGAGGCAGAGGAGGGCGGCGTCGTAGGCCCGGGCGGCGGCTTCGGGGGTGGAGTAGGAACCAAGCCAGATGCGCGTCTTTTGGCTGGGAGCTCTTATTTCCGACACCCAGGAGCCCCAGCTTCTCTTTCTCACTCCCTTGAACTGCCTCTGCCCGCCGCACCTTGGCAGCTTCCGGCTTCCGTCGGAAGCGGCTGCGGAGTGTGCTTTTCCCATCGGTAATTAATTGACAACGTCAAGGTTATTATACGACTAACTTGTAGAAACGAGGGGAGTGAGAATGAGAAGGGATTGATGGTGCTTATTATAAGGTGAAATTGCGGCTTTTTATAATTATAAATATATGGGCTTTTTTTGTTCCTTGTGGAAGACGTAAAACCTGCAAACCTTCAAATAAAAAACAAGACAACCGTCGTCCTGTACTAAATTGCAAGTGTATTCTACAAATGTTTGGTTTAGCATTGACTAAGAAAGATGCTTGGGGAGCTTAGTTCAATGCGATCTGAGCCATCCATTGCTTGGAGACGCGAGTTTAAGGTTTTGTTTCTGCATAAGATTCGGGATTACGGCCAGGGAGAAGTGGTGCCCGCGGCTGACGTCGTGGATTTTGGATGCATACAGCCATGCCTCCGCCGCTTGCGTCTCTTTCTTATACGTAACGTATTATTAGTCATTATTAGCTGGAACTCAACTGTCCTCCAAAGCTGAAACCGCGTTCCGGACGAAAGGGATGGGAAAGTAAAAATATGTACAACAGCCGTTGTACAGTGAATGCAACGCGGCTTCACCAATCGTAAGTGTAGAAGTTACTAGATCA
The DNA here is from genome assembly GCA_023846275.1 of Vanilla planifolia. Lineage (NCBI taxonomy): Eukaryota > Viridiplantae > Streptophyta > Magnoliopsida > Asparagales > Orchidaceae > Vanilla > Vanilla planifolia. The sequence continues at coordinate 28,530,193 of CM043868.1, forward strand.
GTTTAAAAAAGGCTTTAAAAAACATTTTATGTAAAAAAAAAATTAGAAAGTGTTTATTGAAATTTTAATTTTCTTGAATTTTAGTTTTTTTATTTTATTTTTAATATTTTTATTTTTAGAAGTTGGCTTTAGCTCAACTTACAAATAACATTATTTTCATTTATGTTGTGATTATTAAAAAAGAATTGGTTCAAGTCATCTTCAATACGCATCCTTGAAATCAAGCCATCTTCAACAAATGTTTTAGGTTTGAGATATTGTTTGTCAAATTCAAAAATGAGAGGACAAAGCTCAACGAAATTGATATTTTGTTCACTCAAAATGCTATTCAAGCTTAGGTTATTGCCAACTTAATTCTTGATTTCTCTACAAATCCCAAATTGATTAATGTTCATGGATGGAGCTTGGGGAGAGCATAACATAGATATTGGAGTTGTGCTAACCAAGATCTAAAAGAATAATGGTCAAACAAGTTATTTTAATTTCTTTTGTTTTTATCAATAATTGAGTAGAATATGAGGCATCCTAGTTACATTAAAATTGAACTCTTGATTAAAAGCTACAAAGCATAGATGCTCACCTTCTTATATTTTTAAAAAATAACTTCATTGATATATAACATTTCAAGGTTGGAGAATCAAGCAATAGATGCTCTTGCTAGGTTAGTTGTCATTGATTGTGTTGTTATATTGGTTTCAAGAACTAAATCTCGTGAGATCATGGAGATTAAGCTCAACCCTTCCTATTGAAACCAATAATCTTTAATATGAAGTCGGAAAATTAATCTCAAAAAATTCGACAGTAGTTTTATTGGTATTTATTCATCAATAATAAGTTTTATTAGAGTTTTATTTTATAGCATTTTCTTTCATATCTTCACCTAAAAAAGGTGTCATAAGATTTGGACAATTCATTATCAGAGATACTCATTATTGGTTATTCATGCACCATGATGGAATGGGCATTACAAAAAATAAAAATATAAAAAAATAACAAAATAAGGGGATATGAGCCAATGTAGTTTTTTTTAAAACAATGGCATGTAATTTCTTTAATTTCTTAGTAGATTGCTTGTAATTTAGCAAACTAAATCATATTGCCTTAGTAAGGATGATTTTAAAGATAACTCTTTTTTGGGTTAAATAGTTATTAAGAATAAATAGGAAAGAGAAAAGTTGGTTGGGAGAAAAAGAGAGATGAGAAAAAAGATATTTAATTAAGAGAGAAAGAGTAGAAAGTGAAGAGAGAGAATTGTGAAGGAGCATGAATCCATTACTGTAGTTTACAGTGAGAGCTTTGAAGTAATAAGAAAAGAGTAATTGTTAAAAGTTCGTTTTAGCAATAGAACTAATTGAATAGCAAGCTAGTCGAGAAAGAGTAAGATATAAGATTTGTTTTATTCAATTTAATTTGATTTTTGCAAAAGATGGAAGGTATGGTGTGATTCATGAGTTAGGAATATTATAGGAATGCTCTAAGAAGATTTAGAATCAATTCAAATTAGAAAAAGAATAGATCTAGGTGAGTATGTTTTTATATGTACAAGAACATATGATACGTTGGATTGGATGTATGGTCCATTCAAATGAAATCAATTCAAAAAATTAGTACAAATTTGTTGAACGTATGTTACTTAAAGTTTTAAGTGTGTAGGGATTAAGGATGGTCCTTGAAGTTGGTAGAATGTTGATCATAGTTGGATGCATTATGCAACGAGGTTAAAGTATGATAGTTTAGGCGAGGCAAACAAAAAGAACTTACTATTAGAGGAACAAATAATACGTAAGTTACAAAGGATAGTATCTTACGTTGAGGATTGTTGTAGGTGAGCAAAAAGAAGGTATTTCACAATGGTCAATATAAGGGTCAAGCGTATTGGAAGGTACAATGCATCATATTTGAAAGAACTATATCATAAATGAAGATCAACAAACAAAACATTAAAAGGATAATGAGAGAGTATTAAAGAATATATTTTTGAAGATTTTATGAGAAATAAAATAAATTTTATTTATATATTTAAAAAATATTTAATAATTTATGTATATACATTATATTATAGGCAATTTAGAAGATAGAAAGATTATATAAAAAATTTTAATCATAGATTTATGTAGATAAATTTGATATTATGATATAAAATATAATATTAAATTTACTTAAATTTTAAATGGTTTTAATTGTGATTATTTTATTGATTTCTCATATTTTATATGGCATGATTATTTAATTTTTTTTTGGTATTGTATACTTAGCTAATTTACATAGAAATAAGTATATTTAAAATAAATTTATTTTACATATTGGGATATGTACATATATAAGTAATGATTAAAAAAATAAGATGGTATATAGATATCTAAAATTATTATTTGGTAATAAAAAATAAAACATAATAATTGATATTTTTTTGAGACATTATTTTTAATGGTGATGATGCTCTTATTGATGACATGATTTCATTGATAGAGCAAGATTGTTCTTAGGCTAAGGATATCTTTATATATGACCTTATTTATAAGGAAATATGCCTTTAAGGTGATGATAGTCTTATATTTATATATATAGTCATTAGTATTTCATACAAAATGACTAGGTGAAGATTCCTTCATGTGAATGGATATCAATTTATTATGCTTGTAAGTTAAGGTCATATACATATTAGTTATTAAAGATAGAGAATAATGATTAAAAAGATAAATTATCTTAAAGAATATAAAACTTGAAAACTTATAATAATATAATTAAATTATAAATTTTCTATATATGGTTTTGATTTTTTATGGTTATTGATTATCAGCTTTTAAATTATATATTAGTTTATCTGGTTATATTATGTTTTTATATTGTGTTATCTTATTTGATTTATTTGATGAATTTTTTAAAATCTTGATAATATTTATATCACAGATCATGTATTCACTATAAACAGGGGTAAAGATCATGATGCTGTGGAGGAGGATCATGTTTCGTAGATGAGAGAATAAATAGTATCTTATATGAAGTTGATTTTTATATAATTTACTCATTTTGTAGTTTTATGTGTTCAATTTAACACATTATACTGCATCTCTGATATTTTTATTATTGCTCTACAAATATAATCTTTTGTTTAGAGTTTTAAGTTTTTAAATTGTTTATTGTAAATTGGTTTTATAGTTAATTTTGGGTTTTATCATATCATCTAATTTTTGCTCGAGAGATTTGCATGTTTACACACATTTTATTATTTAAAATTAATATGGATTGGTTATTTGGTGTCCTAACTTAAGTACAATAGCAAACTCATTTCCTAGATAACTAAACTCAAAAGAAAAAAATTAATCATCTAGAGGTATGTGTCTAAGTATGTATAACCCATGCAATAATAATAAGGTATGCCACTTAAATAAACAATTCTCATTTTGACCTTTTCAAATTTTTTATTTGTCATTCCATTTCCTACATTTAATCAAATGTCCATTAGGACTTTTAATTACTTTACATCATTCTCAACTTTCAACAATTTCTTATTTGCATTTAATTGTATCATTAGCATATGCATGAAGTGATTGAAACATGTTATCATCATAAATGGAACAAATAAACATGTTATCAAAATTAGAAACCTAATTTGAGTGTATTATAATCTTTATTCACATGTTCACCTCATATTCTAAAAACTTGATATTTTGAAAATTTTCTTGTCATTCCAAAATTAATATGTACATAGCTAAAAAAGAAAATATGAAGGAGTACTTTAATCAAGTAAGGGTATGACATTGAACAATGCACTAGTTTGCTCAATTCTACCCAAAATCCTTTAAAGATATTATATAGACTTCCTCTATTGTCATAAATATAACCTTTTCTCAAACTAGTTTCTTGAGAATGATAAAGTTCGTGAGTTCAAGTTTGGAGATAAAAGTTGTACATTTTGAGAGTTATGAGCAACTAGTTTCTTGAGCATGTCCTCTTTCTCCGAGTGAGCACAACTATAAGACCACATAAGTCTTTCAAGACAAAGTTCCTAAGCAAGCTAGCGAATTGATAATGGGCTAAGTTGCACCCACTAAAGGTTGGCAGCTGGCTTTTAAACCATTCGTATGCTCCTTATCTTGAGCTTTCTAATTACTTCCTTCTAAGTTTTGAGGTGCCTTTTGTCCTTTCTCAAAGAGTAACATAATTAATAAGAAATAAAGCATAAAAGTTCAATTTTTTTTTAAATAACCTCCATCTTAACTTAAAACTTTGGAGTTGTAGTGGAATCTTACGTTTAACTAAAGGGTTCACATGTGACTAGCTTGAGAGGAGTCTTGTTCCCTCTAATATCAGCCAAGATCTTGGTGAACCCTCAAGATTCCCCTCCCTTGAAATCCTTAGATGTTTCTTTTAAGTCATATGATGCAACTATCATCACTTAGAGTCAAGTGGTCTTTAATTTAACAAAGTATTATTTTCAAGTGTTATGGCATGTTGAGTTGACCTATCTTTGAGCACTTAATTAGTTAATGAGTATTTTTTGTATTATATTAAGAGTTATTGACATTATATTAGGAGTTAGGAAGTAGTTCATGCATTATAATATATGTCATTGACATTATATAGGAGTTAATTAGTAGCTACATGTTCCTAAGATCATTGTATGTATCCATTGGGCATATGGTCCATATATAAAGCAAATGTTTGTAAGCCTTGGTGTAGAATTGTGTGAGTAAAGCATTAGTTGTATTAAATGTTGGTATTATAACTCAAAAGACAAAAAGTGATGTATAAAAGTAGTTATTTTTGTTTTGCTTTGTTTTAAAATGTTAGCAATTTAGTGTCTCAAGAAGCATGTTAATCATAATTTTCAAAATTTGATAAGTTATTTTTTATATAAAACTCATTAAGAGATATCCATGGGTATGAAATTGAAACTTTTTATAACCAAATAAATAAATAAATTATACTATATTTTTCAAAATCAATTAATTATTCTCTTGCCTTTAACAGTTATCGTCAATAGGTATTTTAGATATTTGCTCTTAAGCACTAAGGTCTTGGGAATAGACTTAAGGTTTGTGGAGTTGATTCCTTGCATGCAAAACTTCCATTTTGAAGGCAAACCTAAAAGATAATGGACGTTGGAGCTTGTTGAATTTGAGGTTAAAGCTATTGCTTTTAGAATTAGGCATATGTAAGTTTTGTGAGTTGTGTTTTTTGCTTAGGTAATAGGAGGAAGAAGTAACCTAGTGAAAGAGAAGAAATTAGAGCTAGTTGTTGTATCCTTTGGTCATATATGGGGAAAAGAAGGAAAGAAGGAGAATTACAAATTGTTATAAGGAAAGCAAATGGAAGGTTAGAGGGAATCTTAGTAGTTGCAACAAAGGATCTTGAGGGAAATCCTCGGGAAGCACTCTTGAGCTATGCATACTTTAGGAGATGGAGGAAGGAAAATTTTTGTACAAAATTTTGCTTTAGTTTGCAATCGACATGTGTAGAAATTAGAAAACTTGATATTGATACTATTTTTATGCTTGATGTTAAAAGATTTGCAAAACTAAGGAAGTTGATTTTGAAATAGGTTCAAGGTTGAGCTTTAAGAGGGTTGTTGAGTTGAAGTGTTGCCTTGTTTCTTAGAATTCCTTATAATTCTGTCTTTGCTTTGCATGGTGTTTGGGAGAAATTTCTTTAAGTAAAGCAAGTGTTGATTTAACTAGATGCAGGAACATTGTTCATCCCTCGACATACGATATGTTGTGCATAGGTGTATTGTACATCAATCTATAGTATGATATGTTTGTGTTATGAGTAATTGAAATTAGGAAATTCTATGTTTTGAGCAAAATAAGAGTTAAAAAATATGTGAATAAAAAAGTAAGCTTATTGTATTGAATTATATACAATCTACATATAACAGTCCTAGTTTTCTCTTATTTGTATTTTTATATTTTTTATAGAAAGAGCTCTTTGAGACGAGTCCAACGATGGTAAATTTGTAATTTTTTGGAATTTTGGATAATTAATTATGAATTTTTAAAGTTTTGGATATATTTGTAATTTCAGGATTTCAGATCCGGGATATATTTGCAATTTAGGATTTCCGATTTAGTTTAAAATCGGATGGCGGAAGGTAAATTTGTAAATATGAAATTGTCGGCCAGGCCAGGGTAGATTTGTAATTTGGAAAAGTTTAGGGGGTGTTCTGCAAAAAAATCACGAACGTGTCGGTACAAGGCAAAATTAACACATACGTGTCCACCCGGGCGAGGATATCAGCCCGGGTGAGTTAATCCTCTTAAGCACAGAAGCTGTTTGGAAAAGTTTTAGCGATTGCGAAAAGTTGCCGGAAATTTAACGGAAGCTGGGAAGCTCGCCGGAGAAACTGCGGCAAGGTAAGATGGTTCGTTTTATTTTGCTGTATTGGGGTTTTGTTGAGTGGGGGGAGAGTAAGAGAGGCCGGCCGAATGTTTATTTTCGGCCGAAGACGTATTGGGTTGCCGAAGGAGTGGCCGGAGTTGTCGGCCGCGAGATGCGGAATGTTTTTCCGGAAACTGGTCGTCGAGGAGTGCGAAAGAAGTCGAGAGGAGCTTGGTATTTCCCGGAGAGGGATTCGGGGAAACGAGAAATTTACCGTGGAAGCGGCTAGAAGCCGCCGGACGCGAGCGGCGGCGAGGAGAGAGGGAAGCAGCGTCGGGTGAGAAACAGGGATGATCCTGTTTGAACCGGTTCGGGTTAACCGAACCGGAAGGCGCCCGGTTCGGGCTGAGGCGGAGGAGAGAGAGACCCAGTTCGGGCTGAGGCGGAGGAGAGAGAGACCGGTTCGGGCTGAGGCGGAGGAGAGAGAGAGGGAGAGAGGAGCGGTTCAGTCGGCTGAACCGCGGAGCTGAACCGCAGGCCGGTTCAGCGGACGCGCGGTCCAGGCGCGGCGAGAAACAAGGAGAAAAAATTGGGATTTTTTTTGGGGATTTCGGGAAGTATTTGGCAGGGCTTTTAGAAAGCTGTTTTTGTGACTTAAAACCTTTTTATTTATTTTAATTATTTTGCACATGTGACCTTGTAGGGACTCCAGAAATTGAGAATAGAGGTCCTGCACTAATAGATCCAGGTAGATAAATTCGTAACCTGTGATATAGCACAATAGTATTTATTTATATTTCGATACATGGTTTCTTATGGGCTGCATTACAGTTTTTCTTTACATGACTTTTATCTCATGGCTTGATATATGTTTTATGGTGTTATTTTCTAATTGAACTGAAAGCATAAAAGATGACAAAAAGGAAATTGAAACAAAAAGCATAATATGAGATAAAATATAATTGGTTGGACATATTGATATGGTTTTGGCATATTTATCACATGTGTGACATGGTTGGAAAATAAAAATGAAAATTGGATTCCTGGAGACATTATCCTCACCACTAGGCCTAGCGGATGAGATCGCAGGGTATCGATCTTCGGATCAGATATCTGCCTAGTGTGTATGTGTACCATGACCTCCATATATATTGATGACCCCAGGCCTAGCGGATGTGATCGCAGGGTATCAGTACTATACCTGCCTGGTGGCACTAGGCCTAGCGGATGAGATCGCAGGGTATCGGTCTTCGGATCAGATATCTGCCTAGTGTTATGTACTGGATGGATGCCGGCTGGAGGGTCATTTGATATGATGATTGGATCCAGAGGATGATGATTCAAAGGGAATCGGGCCCAGTAAGTATATAACATATAAAATAATGGAAATGGAAATTTGGTATACATGTTTATCTGGTTTACTTTTGATACTGCATGCCATTTGATATGAAGGTATTCATATGGTTTATTTTTCACCGCTTATGAGATGGATTTTGTTTTATCATGTTTCACGGCTTGTCTTTTATATCTGGAGATTTATTTTACTTGGTTACATAATGGATTTATCTGCTGAGATATATATGTCTCATTAGTGCTTCATCACAGGTCATGTATCCACTACACCGAGAGCTGGGGATTATAATGGTACAGGAGAGGACTATACTCCTGACATGTGAGAGGGGATAAATTTTTGGTGGGAGTGGATTTGGTTTCATTTTGGTACTTCAGTTTTGTGGTTTATTGTATATATATACAGTTTAATATACACATGTTTTCATTTCAGCTCCATGGTTTGGATTTGGTTTAAATGTTTTAAAAATATACCAGATTGGTTAGAGGGTTAGAATTGTCTCACCGTCGGGTCCCCACCTAGGCATGGTTTGTCCTCACTCGAGATTATTTATTATGCAGCATCCTTAAAATAATCTGTAGTTGGTAAGGTGGGGTGCCTGACACTACATGTGTAGGAAGTAAAAAGAAAAAATAAATTAAAAAGAGAAAAATTTTTAAGATTTATATAAGTAAATCAAAATAAATGTGATGTAAGTAATAAATCATTATTTACTTGTGTGTATTATATTGGCATGAACATGATTGTATATCATTACTTGTGATATTGTATTTATATAATGTATTTTATTTTTGTATGCAATAGAACTTTAAAAAAAGAAAATGTTAAAGAATAAAAAAATGAAGCAATGAAAAATAAAATCAAGTTATGAACTTAACAATGTGATGTAATATAAAATAATAAGACCTATTATGGTTTTCCTTACATTATCCCATTGATTATATTTATTATAGATTTGGCAATTATCGCCAGTTATGTGATTTAGCAATTGAGTAGAGATGATATTTCATAACTAACATCATACTTTATTCTTTGTTATTTCTTGTCATGTGATCTAGTGGAGAAGCTGAGAACTCATTTTGTTAGTACTTTATTGTAGCATTTATTAATTTTGCTTTATTTAATATATTATAAATATTTAAATTAAATTAACAAGTTTATACATTGAGTACTTTGATGAAATAAAATTAGTACTTTAAAAATTGATTGTTTTTTAAATATGATTATTTTAATACTATATTAAAAAGTGTTCTATGTTGTAAAATAAAAAAAATTATTTAAGTATATCATTGAAAAAAAAATTGAGAGAAATTTAATAGTTTTTAATTTTTATTTTTTTTTAAATTTGAATAATTAGTTATGAATTTTTTAAATGTAAGTTATTATTTTGATAATTATGAAGGATAAGTGACCAATTTTACAACTTATTAACCCATCTAGCCAAGTATTATAATTGAAATATATTTGGATAATTTATCTTCAACTAATGATTATACAATAAAAAAATAAATATTTTAAATGATTTCAATTAGATTTAAAACTTGTAGGTAAAAAAGAAGAGTAGTTACAATTATACCAAGTGTAGTTTACTAAATATTTAATATTTGATGGTTATAATTATGGTATTGTTATTCTTATGAAAAAGAAAAAAATGAGGACTATTTTAGTTATGATAATAATAAATTTAAATCAAGTTAAGCTTAAATAAGAATAAAAGAAAATGTAATGCATATATATATATATATATATATGTAATTAATTAATAAGATATAAAATAAATGAATATAAATATGTGACTTGTTCATGTATAGTACTAAAGAGCAAAATTCAAGTAAGATTTTATGTACCATAAGATAATGCGGATAAATAAATCTATAATTATGACATATGTACAATAATAAATTATTTATCAATATATTTTAATTAAGCTACTATCATATTGACTTTTATATCAATATTGTGTTATTATTTTATATGATTATCTAAAGAGATTGGATGATATTTTATTGACATATTTTATATATGAACTTAGAATAACATATTAACTTTAAGAATTAAATAAATATGAAACATATGATGCTATTTTGATTTATGATATAGGTTATAAAATAAGGTTATAACTTATTAAATAACATAATAATACGAAATTAAGTTTTTTTAAAAATTATTTTTAATTTTTTAGATAATCATTAATACTTTATATTGGATGACTAGGTATAAATTTAGGATCATACTCTGATTTCAAATCCTTATTTTTATTATATGAGTTCATAAAATGATCACTAATATTTTATATTGATAATTAGGTATAAGCCTAAAATTATACCTTTATTTATGGATATAGTTATTAATATTTTATACCGAGTGCTTAAGTATAGTGATTAGAACTATACTCTTATATGATTTGGATGTTAACTATATTTATGCCTATATATAAAGATAATTTGGATATGATATTAGATATATTAAATAACAATGATAATGATCAAAGAGAAAAACAAAGTTTAAATAATGAAAGGTGATATTGAAATTTTTATTTTAATAGTTATATAAAAATAAAGATCAATAATAAGAGTTGAAGATGTTTTAACATATGAATATATTTCTTTTATATATTATGGATATATATTCTCATATGTTTCTTCATATATTACTTTAATTTAATTGTATTATAATATTTTGTTATCTTATAAATTTATCTATTAAATTTATAAAATCTCATTAATACTTACATAATAAATTATACTTTTGCATCATAGAGAGATGAAAATTATGAGAAAATGATAATAATCAAATTTACTAAGTGATTTAGTGGGTAGAGTTTTAATGATTTGGCTTATATTACTATGGTTTATGGTGTATCTTATTGTTTATATTAATTGTGATATTTTTTTTATAATTAGTTATTATTATGTATGTTATAGATTATGTTGGTTACTTAGCATGATGTGAACTTATATGTGGATCTATGTTTTGAGTGTTTTTAATAATTTAATCTTTGTTTTATATCAATGCATTGAAATATGAGATTTGGATGGATTTTGGGTTTTGTCTCACATTTAAATCTCACATAAAGAATATGTGTGTTCTTAATTTTGATAATGCATGTTTATTTTTATTACAATTGGTATATTATATCATTAAGTTAGGAAAGATTCTAATATCTATACAAAGCTTGATGAGTGAAGATGATATAATATGTTTGTAATTATTGTGTGATTTTGTTAACCATGATGTTTTTAGAGATAATATGATGAGATATTAAATGCGATGAAATAAGATCTCATGTAATTGAGATAATAATAAATTAGAAAAAACAAAACCTCTTATTTTGAGAAAAATAAGAATGATATGAGTAAGGTGAAAAATAATTAAAAAGCAATAAGTAAGAAATTATTTTATTTTTTTCCATTATTTATATTTTGTAGTTATTAGTTTATTTGTTGAACTTGTAAAACTTATTATGTACTTTATTATAGGTTCGACCATAGATATGCACAAAGTTGGAAAAGTGGCCACTTAAATAAGTTCTTCCAAAAGAGGTTTTCATGTAATTTTTGTATAAGATGACCCAATTGTATATTGTATAATTTGGAGTTGTTTTTTTGGATATTTTCATCTATTGTAATCTAGTATGCATATGCTAAACTATGACTTATCTTTCAGTTGTGGAAAATGATTTTGAAATGTATCTTATAATCACTCTCGCTTGAGTGATGTAATAGTGCCATCTATTTTGATGTCTATTTTAACATTTTTCTTGATATTTTTTATTATTTTATTATTATCAAATAGAAAGAGGAATGGTATGACAAAATTCATTAAAGACATTAAGTTGTTAAATGATATTAAGGTGAATAGCATTGAATTTTTTAAATAAGATTAAATGTCTCATATGATTCAAGCAATTCCAAACATCTAATTCATTATAATTTAAGAAGGGCAATCCAACTCCCTTTATTGACATTTATGTTTCCTTCAAAAATGAATAAAAAATTAATTTAATAGAGTGAAATGTCTATGAAGTCATTGCCCATATTATCATAACTTTGGATGATCACAATGACAATTTTTTACATATTCTTATTGATTTTACTTATAAATAAGATAATTCAATCCCATTCTTAGGTATCTAAAAGATTTTAAACCTAAAATTTAATAAATAAGAGCCATGAGCTACATCCCAAATCGAGTTACATACAATTATTGGTGTTCGTGCGTACGGACGTGCGTGCGTGCGTGCGTGTGTGAGCAAGCTCAAGGACTAAGACTGATTCATCAAGTTCCCAAATTGACAACTTCATGAACCTATGTAGTTTAGGAAGCAATAACAAATCTTGCTTGACCTTTTGTCATCTCTAAACCAAGACCAATTAAGAGATTTTTGAGTTATTGATATAAGATTTATTTTATTTTTTTATTTTTGTACTTTTCTCTACGTAAGAGAGTCTTCTTGTGTTATATAAGTTTTGAGTTCTCTTAATTTCCTACATTTTTAATATCGTTGTTTAGCAAGAAGTCATATGAGAACCCTAGCAAATACAAGCAAGATGTACTAATTAAATAAATTTCCTAAATTATTTACGCTTTTTCGTTCACCGGTTCGGTTTCCAGACCCCAAGTAGGCAATCTGGTCTCCATCCCCTTCCTCTTGTTTTGCAGGGTTTTGCGTAGATATCCCTTGTACCAGTATCGTTTATTTCCTGAACGTTATAGACTTTGAGATCGCTCTCCGTCGTCTGCAAGGCTTACTGGATATTTTCGATTCTTTCATCGGGGTATTCTTTATTTCTAGATCTAGTTTTCATAGTCGTTTCTTTTGATCGACTTTTATCTTGTCAAATTCGGAGTTTTTTTTGGGTACGTTAGGGTACTGATTGAGGTGTTTAATACGTTAGGGTACTGATCGAGGTGTTTGATACTGGCTCGAGCCATGCCCCGTTCAGTTTCTAGATCGCCGTCAAACAGGCGTTGGCGGTCGCCCTCACCGGTCATTCATAAATTCAGCAGCAGGAGAAGCAGGCGGGATCGAAGCCGATCTCCATATTCATATAGGTGTAATTCCAACTCCTTGGCTTGTTTATCTGATGGTTTTTGGCGTCGTCCTGCCATGATCACATTTTAATGGCTTGCAAAGAGCTTATGCTTCGAGCAAAATTATCCCGTCCAAGAGGATATTTATGCATTTGAATTACTGGAATTATTCTATTAATACTTTTATGGAGAACATGAACTGGAAGTTATGTTTGTGGTTGCTTATTGGTGATCGGTGAACCTGTTTATTACTTCAATAGTATCCGGGTGGATGTTTAGCTGTTTATAATATATATGATCGTTTTCAAATTTTTTTTCCAGCAAAATATAAAAACTTAGTTTGATATGCTATAAATTATGGTTCTTCCCGTTGTCATAGTTTTACTAAATAGTACTTAAATGCTCTGAAGTTATCAAATATGTGCAAGCTTGAGAAAGAGAGACTGGAAATGAGGAGGATGTGGAAGTTGTATGAGAAGTAGTTTACGAGAGCAATTTGTTATTCTGCAGTCAGATTTATGATAACCCTGATCTTATGGATAGAAGGTTACTCTTATCAAATGATAAAAGGTGTTGTGTGCTTGGTATTTATGTACACCACTTATCTAGCATATGGATTCCTCTTTTCTAGCTGTGCCTCATTGGCCAATTCAAACATTGTATGCACCCATTTTATATGGGATTAGTTGTTATACAATCGAACCCATCCTTTGGGAGAAGATTTACTCTTTTCATAACCTTTGATTGGCTTTTGCTGCTGTGTAACTTCTTTAGTAGAAGAATTTTCTTCCACTGCAATTGTAAGTGCCTATTTGCATTTTTGCTCTTAGATATGACACATGAATGATACAGAAATTACTTGGATTGGTGGAAAGTAATAGCTCTATGGAAAATCTTGGACTTTTGCATAACTTTCCAAGATAGTTCAACTTCATCATGTTGCTTTTCATGCATGCTGTTTATTTACTTTTAAAGCAGATATTTGCTGGATTGTGCAAAGAAAATTTCATTTCTTTTAATGCCATACATTGACAATTACATCTATTGGAATCACGGTGAACTCCTGATTGTTAAAATGACATGTTTGTGCTGGTTTCTACTGCTGCTGAGTTTTCCAAATGTCTTCCACCGTTGAACAAGAACCAGAGGAAAAGGATATGCGATCTAGTAAGCATGGTTAATCCGTTATTCTTTCATTTATATGTAAAATGTGCATCTAGTATGCCCATATCAGCATGTTTTGTCCTGGATGTATAATATTTTGGTCAATAGACATTCTCTTGCACTTGTCCTATGGGATGTATTGTTAATTATATTTTTGGCATTCTTCTGGTAAAACGTAATAGATTTTTCCTTTCAGCTGGCTGTATATGTTTTCTATTTAGCTTGCAACTTTATTTTTTACAGTATTAAAATTTCAATCTGCTTAAGTAGATGGCTTGGTTTGGCATAGGCATAAGTGCGGGACTAATGATGAATTCACTAAGTTTCTGCAGAATGATTATGTGTTTTCAAAGCTGTCCTTTGAATGCTTGGTTTGGACTTCAGGGATTTCTTTGATAAAGATAATGCATGCAAAGATTTCTGTTAACAATTCGTTGAGGTAACTGTACAGATTACATGTAGATGTCAGTGACCTGTTAACCAAGGTTTTCTTTAATGTTTATATGAACTATGCGTGTTCACAATCAATTTATTTATTTATTTTTGGTTATCACCAGACGAAGAAGCCCTTCTCCCTCCCCAAGGTGGCGCAAAAGCCGTTCTCCAACACCAAGGAGGAGAAAAAGCCGGTCACCATCTCCTAGGCGTTACAAGAGACAGCGGAGTAGAAGCACCACACGATCTCCTATTAACAAATCTCAAAGTCCAAGCATACGGCCAGTGGAGCACAACAATTCCATTGAGAAGCTAAAGAAGGAAGAAGAACAGAAGAGAAGGTTTCTATTTTTATGCTCAACCCATCATGAGTTTTATTCGATTTTTTTCATGCATTTCAATTAATAACTTTTATCTCTTTTTAATTGTATTTCTTCTCTCCCTTGTAATTCTCCTTTTAAATAGCATGTATGTATTGCCACAAAAATCATAGATTTGTTAACAATGAGATCTGTAAATATCAGAATCTCAAAGCAATCAACCTGTTACATGAGATTTGTGTATTGTAAAAGCAATGGCTTGGGTTTGTTCAAGGTGGACGTTTATTGTTAATGACTACTTCAGTGTTTAGAAGTTTTAAGAGATTTTTTTGTTCTATTTGATATGGTGTGCATACGGAAATTAGCTCTGTCACGTTTCACTATGTCCATGAAAATGTCATTTAATTTTGGACTAGGATTTTTTGGGAAATTGTTACCAAATATTCTTGGAGCTATAAGGATAAGTAACAATATTGCCTTGGATTGTATCACCTTGGAAGACTGTAATGAGTTTTTTTTTTTTTTTTTTTGATCTTTCTATAGAGTTATCTTGTTCAGAGGATAATTTTAAAATTTCTGCATCTCTTAAGTTGACAATTCCCTTTGCACAATCCAAAATTTCAAGCTTAATTTGCTTACAAATTTTGTGGAATGATCTTTAGCCTTTGTTTAACTATCTTTCAATAATAAAAAATTTATTTAATTTTAAAAATTGCTATAAAACTAATAGTTTGTGCTATCATAACTGTTTCTTTTTTTTTTTATCTTTTAGAACACAATATGCATCCCTATATAGTTTTCATTCCCTTTTTGTTATTCTCATAGTTTTCCATTCTTCTTGAATGAACATTCTAAAATGTTTTCACATTTTTTGTTGCCATTTGCAATGGATGGGGAGAGGTTCTGCGACTTAATTGGAATTGGAAGCATTAAAATTTGTTCATCATAAGAAAGGGTGTGGGCTTACTTTGTTTTATAAAGCAAAGAAAATAAATGTTGTGAGATTGACAAGGGATTGAAGTCAATTGTATTTTATGCACTTTAAGGATATGCAACACACCATGTACTTTGTAAGAGTTTTAAAGAGAACTTTTTGTTGTTTTAGCAAACTATTGCACAATATTGGCACTTGCCTTTATGCCCCAACAATTTTCTAATGCATTCTCTTGTGCTACTTGTCATTTTCAATTTCATTCTCCAGTTAGATGCTCCATGCCACGTTATCTTCATATAAGTGCCCACGAAATTAAGGTGTTAATTCCCCTCAATAGTGCAGTTTTTGTTTATCAAATTGGGGCTTAAATAAATGCCACGTACTGTAGCCATCCAACAAAATATTATGTCTGCCACTGATTCGAGCTTAAGTTAGTTTAACCCCAGTTTATGTTAAGCTCATAGGCTATTTGATGCAGGTTATAGATGGTCAGGGTTTGTTGCAGTCTAGATACACTTCATTTGATAGCTAGCTGAGTAACAATTTGAGTTTGACTTGTGCAAAAGCCTTTGCTTTTTTGTCTACATTTAATATTTCTTTATTATTGTTTTTCATGTGAACATTGGAATATACACATACGTTTATATACAAATACATACATAACATGGAAAATCTATTTAGCCATATCCATATGCATGCATTTATCCATAAATATGCATGTGAATGCTGATAAGTATCAATAAATTTCAAGTTGGTTTGATTTGATTGAATCTATTTCCATTTTGCTCTACGGTAAGCTAGGCTCAGCATTTATGAGACACCTTTTAATAGCTTTCATAAAATCACAAATGTAAGCTAGAACACTGGACATTTTGGTGTCATAAAAAGGTTTGTATTTACTAAAATTTTCAGATTTTTTGTTAAGCTTATGAGTGTATGTGTTCTAGTCTCTTAGGATCCCATTTTTAATAAAACTGTTTTGTACAAGTCCTTTCGAACCACATCTATTTAAGCATCTTGTTGCTAAGGGCTATTAGTGATTATATGTTGCTAATTCTAAACTTGGCTCAAGAATAGAAGTTTTTCAATTTGATATTAATCTGATCTACGTTTTGAAAAAGAAAGATTTGATATGAGTTGAGCTTAGCTTGTTGGTTATTGATTGTAACTCAATTTGAGCAATACTGATTTGACTTTTAATTATGGTTTAGTTCTAAATCAATCCTCAGTCATTGTTTCTATATGCAGTCTTGTAAAACATACCAACATATGTTAGTGAAATTCGATACATTTATTTCTTTATATGTTTAAATATACTTGATAAATACATTAAAAAACAATTATTTGATAAATACATAAATATATTTTCAGGTATATACTTAATTTTAATTTAATTTCAATTTCAAATTAGTTTGATTGATCCAAGCTTGGCCTATAATTGGATTGTAACATTTCAATTTAAGTTGAGTTGGGATCATAATTGATTGATTGCTTCAATTTGAGCCAAAATCTAATTTAAATATTTGAGTGATCTTGGAATTAATTTGATAGTCTTATAGTTATCCATATTCGTATATGGATGGCAAAAACTGATTGATTTATAGCCAAATAAGGTTAATTGTAAGTACATCTGACGCAATTGGTAGTATTTTGTTATGGGTTAAAGCCCTAGGTGATAGAACCCAATGTCTTTCTTTTGGTCAAACCAATTTTGTTGCTCTTATATGTTTGGCTAAAAAAATTGTTCTTGTGGTAGTGTAGGGTACAAGATAATCTAGATGGACAACAACTTTTAGTATTGACCTTATTGTACCTGTTCTCAGGAAGGGGTTTCGTGAGTTCTGGTTGATACATTATTTTCTTTAACTTTATCTATTGAAGTGATTTTCAGCTATTTGGGATCCACACATAAAAGGTCACTTTCAAACTTGTTTTCTTCATTATTTTATATAGTCTATTAAATAGTGACAAAGAAGTTTTGTAATTGACTATAATATTTTGTACTTTGTATGGAATATTTCTTTTTATTATTTCATTTAACTTTTTATATAATCAACATTTATTAGTACCAAATTATAATTTAAGGGAAGGTTTTTTTGTGTTGATGTGTTTGATATGAAAAATCAATATGGTCAATATGATGAATGACCAAATAATATTCCTTTGATAAAGAGCCACCTTATTGAGCATATCCTTATGAGGAAATTTGGTGAGTTTTGGTTAATGCATATTGTTTCTTTTTTTAAAGTTTTTCCTGAGGTTTTTTTGAGTTCTTTGGGATTCACATAAAAGAGTGCTTTCAAATTTGTTTTCTTTTTTTATTTTTGTATCCAATTCAATGGTGGAAAAGAAGCTTTGCAGTTTGGTATGATACTTTGAGCTTTATATGAAATATTTCTTTTGGTTTGCATTTTCTTGTGGGTGTCTACTATAGGGCTATCCCTATGGTTTAGTGGATGAAGCAATGAAACATTTCCACATCATCCTCTCGCCTTTTGGACATGGTTGGAAGACAATTCCCTCATATATGTCCTCTAGGAATGTCTTGCAGTTTGTGTTTGCTCCTCCCCGTTCTTTCATTTGTTGGCAATGTCTCCTTAATTCTCTCTTGACCCTTGCTCAAGCTGAGATTGCCATAGATAAACACATTTTATGGACTGTCATTATTGCTATTTCTCTCTTTCTAATGTAGAGGAATCGGAATGCAAAGGACTAGAGAAAGATTTCCTACCCTGGCTTAGTCCGGAGAACTGGAACCTCCACAACCCATTTTGATGTTTTTTGTCCATTTTGTCTTGGGGTGACTCCTTTAGTTGGCATTGTATCCGAGGTAAATTTTGATGGGTCAGTGAACCGGGGTGTTATTGTTGTGCTGATGCATGTTTATGGGATGATTGTGGGCTACTTATCGTTGTTGTCGGATATCATCCCTTCTCTTTCCTTTTCTCAACCTCGAGAAGGATGGGGCTTTCCTTGGGGCTGTTGTGGGCTAGGCTTTTGCTATGGCATGGTGGGATTTGAATCAAAGGAGGTTTGACGACTGTTCCCTTGGATATACAGTCCAATTCTTAGAGATCATTGTTTGGACCCACTCATAATCCAGATTGTCATTGTTTTGCTCTCATTTATGAGATCCTTCATGTGCCTCTTGTTGCTAATATTGAGATTGGTTTATGTCCTAGGGAAGCTGTTCTTTGTGATTTCTTGAGAAATGGGCATGCCTTTACCCTTTGCTTTTGGTATGATCCTAGAAGCCGATTGAGCTTATTGTTTCTAATGGTTTTTTACTTCTATGTATAGGTTGTGTCCAAACATTTCTTGTGATCAATACATTTAAATTTTTGCATCAGCAAGATATTTTAGTAAACAACTTATAATTGAGTTCAAGGTTTTGTCGCGATGAAAGATGTGTTTAAGTTGGAAATACAAGATGATCAAATACAACGAAAGGCAAAGTAATACTCCTTTAACAAAGGCCCACAATACAAAATAAAAAACTAAGATCATTCTTCCCATGATCCCCAAATGGATTGAAACCTCTCCAGAAAGAACAAGGGAGACAAGTGATCTAAACACATGATGTACCAAATATCTTGAGTTCTGAATCAATAAGGAAAGATCACTTGAATGTGGTAACGGTGATACCAAAAATGAAGTTTGGAATACCAAGTGGATTGACTCTAAGTTGTCTCGAAGGTGTACGAGGAAAAAGTAAATGAAACAAATAACTTAATTTCTAGGCTACACTGCTTCGTTTTTAGTCAAAGCCTTTGTTTACCTTATGGATGTGTGGATTTCATCTCATAAGCTGCAAATTTAATGCAGATTTAAACCGTCCAATAAATCATCTTATCCATTAGTTAATCTCTGAGTAATTAATCTAAGACGTTTAATTTTTTTAACCAAATAAATATACTAAATATATGTTTAACTATTGTAACAAATTCAAAACTAAACGTCCAATTATTAAATTTATTCTCCCAAATGAACTATATCTGAAATTTGAAAGTTGGACAAATCAATATTGAGACTATTCTTGACAGATTAGTGTTGTTGAATTATTATTTTGGTGGTTTGTAATTTCAATGTTTTCTTTGTTATTTTAGGTGTCGTCAAATTAGTATCACTTCTTTGAATTATGTTGATGACAAAAGCCCAATTATCAGCTATTTAAGTAGGAACCCACTAATTTCACTATTTTCTTTGTAATGCTTAAGGCCAATTGTTATTTTGGCACATTTTGTGGTGTTCTCCATAATCTACAATTCCTAGGAAGCTTTTGTATGAAGCTAGCTGAAGTGATACAGAATTTAATTGATAGTTATGATGTTGTTATATGTTGACGATTTTTTGTGCATGCTCCTGTTTAAACAAGAGCATTGTGATCCTGTACGAGTCATCTATCTTTCAAAATTATATTCCATTTGAAATATAAAGTTCGTTCTGTGGAATTATTTATCATCCCATGGGGCTGTTTGCCATGGTTCTTTGTATAGCAGTAACGTACCCAACGAGTTTAATAGGATGGTTATGTATGCGAGGGAAGAAGTGAACACCTATTAAGCGTCATGTGCCAAGCTAAGTAGAACCTTAAACAAACCATTAGTGTGACAAACAAGCGAGTGTAATGCCAATTTTTTGTGCACTTAAGTGAAATAGAAATGGTGTAGAAACCATTATTAATTGAGGGAATGTTTTCATGATTAGTTTTAAACCTGGTACTGGTTACTTTGACATTCTTCTCTACAGGCTTTTCTGAAGGGAGCCACTGCTGTAGTACTACTTGTTATATTTGATGATCTGTAAGGTGCCTCGTTTATCTACTGTTCACCAGTTTGAAATCTCGTTTGTTTCGACCTGGAATCTATTTAAAAGGTATGCCTTAAAAACAAAAGCTTGCACATAATGTTGTGATGGACTGAAAGGAAACTGTCTAGTTGATCAAAGTAAACGAAGCATGTGAAGCTGCTTACTAAATTTATCCAACTTTCAAGCCTGGAAAATCATGCATAGGTATCTAACTTATCCAAACTTTTTTGAAGGACACATATTTCTTTTTAACTTCATTTTTGCATCACCAGGCGCCAAAAGGAAGCAGAATTGAAGCTACTAGAAGAAGAGACTGCAAGAAGAGTTGAAGAAGCTATCAGGAAAAAGGTTGAAGAGACCTTGAACTCTGAGGAGGTCAGGTTAGAAATAGAGAAGCGGATAGCCGAAGGTCGCAAGAAGCTGCTTGAGGAAGTCAATGCTCAACTTGAGAAAGAAAAGGAGGCAACACTAACTGAAGCTAGGAAAAAAGCGGTGAGTATTCTCTGCAAATCTTGATTTTATTTCCTTTTTAATGAATAGATAGTTCTATTGTGCTTTCTTTGTTTTGTTTTCATTGTCGAACATTCAATTTCCTAGCTACATACCAAACAAATCCGAACACTGTCCTCTTGTTTAAACTGAAGTTCCTTGTTATGTGATTAATTTCCTTAAGTTTAAATATTTATTTATGTTGTTGGTAACTAAAGTTGATTTAGGACCCAGGCCACATCAAGACTTGATTCTAGGATATCTTTCTGACCTTAAAGAGCTTAAAATGCTTATGAAAAAAAAGTTGTATTTGTTAATTTTTTCATTCTGCAAATTTTTTTTATATGAAGTCTCTCTTGATTTGCAGGAGCAGGAGCTCAGAGAAAGAGAAGAGTTGGATAAGATGTTGGAGGAGAATCGTCGGAGGGTAGAAGAAGCTCAGCTAAGAGAAGCTCTGGAACAGCAGCAGGAAGAGTTGGAGCGTTATCAAGAACTTGAGCGGCTACAAAGACAGAAAGAAGAGGCAATGCGGAGGAAGAAACTGGAAGAAGAAGAAGAGAGGGCAAACCAAATGAAGCTTTTAGGGAAAAATAAAACTAGACCCAAGCTGTCATTCGGAATTGGCCTCAAGTAATATAATTAGCCTTGGCTTTTCGAGGTAGCAGAAAAATTTGTGTAATTTGTGGGTATTGTTTAGCTTTCGCCATTAGAGATGCTCTTCAACAGAAAAAAAATTATGCATCCTTTTGGTGCTCTGTATTGTGTGGAGATTTGTTATCTAATGCTCTATTTCATTCAATTCCTTTGTATGAAAGTTTTGGATGTTAATTTGGCCAAGTTGGTCTGTTTTGCCTTCCATGATTCCATTTTTGGGCAAAAAATTGTTGTTTTTGTCTAATATTAGGGTTTATCTTTGCCTTACTTTTAAGGGCCAAGCATTTTTGTTAAAAGCTTTCATTAAATAATGCACTATGTCACATACCTGCATCTAAAAAGAGGGTTCAAAAGGCTTTTCATTTCTTGCTAAATCAAGAGTAATTTGTGCTTGGAGAATCACCAATGCAATTTTGATTTTAGTGGTAGCTCATAAATCTAGTACAATTACAAGGATGGGAGGGTTTGAATTTTTGAGAGATTAGATTAAGTTTTCATATTTTTTCAATTTTTTTGTAAGAATTATATACAATAACTTGTGATTTTTTTAAAATTTTTTAAAAAAATTAATGATGAATTTACAACATATAGTATGCTGATAAATAATATTTTTTATTTTAAAGACTTATTATTTTTTACATGTATTGTTTATAAAAAAAAGTTGTAGATTAATTAAGACACAAATGACTCAAAAGTTGTTCAATTACTTAAAGATTTAGTTTCAAAATTTTTTGATATTAATTACATTTTAACTAATAAGATTTATTTGAGTGACGGTGTTCCACAGAAGTTATTAGTTGAAAAAATCAATAATTTTCAAAGGACACAGATTATTATGAATGATATATAAATACTAGTTATGAATTTGCTTGAAAATTATTTGGTTTTCAACTATATAGAGTTGTTCTATTGGAGAGAACTAATGTAGCACAAACATTAGTTGATGATATACATGAGCCGTGACTTATATGAAATATGCAAATAAAGCCAAAGGATGATCGAGAAAGTTAAAGAGTGCAAAACACCAAATGTTTCACAAGCCAATTATCGGGGCTTAACTTAGAGAGATATAGTGAAGAATGAGAATAACTAAGATGACTCTTTTGGATCATTTTTTTTTATTTTTATCTCCATTCATTTTATTTATTTTCATGTTCATGTCATGTAATAACTTTATAAAAAATATAATTGCTTGGAGATTGTTTGTTTTTCAGTAAGTTAAATTAGTTATTTTAATTGGTTTTTGCTTATCTTTTTAAGCTAGATCTATAAATAACATGAAAATCACATATTTGAGGAGATTTTTTATGAATTTGAAATAAAATCTTGAATAAGAGCACAACCTAATTTAAAAAAAAGTATCATTTTCATCTCTCTTTTACCAATTTCTTCAAGTCTCTCCATCTTCATCACATGACCTAAACAAAACTAAACCTTTTATTGAAGGTATTCATTGCCTTCCCAAATCTACACCATCAATCTCCTTTAAGAAGAAGAAGAAGAAAAAGAAGAATGTGGACCAAGTGCACCTATCAACAACATCTCCAAAGCCGTATTATGGACTATCATTTTGCTCTGTGTAAAATAGTATTTGAAAGAATCTACTTTCATGTTCATAAGTTTTAAAACCAATCCATGTTGTTATAATTCTAACGCACGTGGTCACCCATATTATTAGCATGTCTAAGCTTATATCTAAATTTACACCTGCAAACATGACATGACACCCATTTAAGACCTCATACCTATATTTGGTTTTGAACCTTTAACAATCTCGTACTAATATATTGATAACTCAAGGATATATTGTCTTGCTAAAAACAACCTCTTTTATTAATATTATGTATTTTGAGTATTGTATGCATTCCTTTATTCTATACACAAACTTACTTAAATAGAATAAAATGTCAATTTATTGATGATAATCACACTACTTAACATGTGTTTTAATTTCTCTTACTAAGAATCTTTTTTAATGATATATCCATATCATCAATAAATGTCTTGATATTATGACCCCTAAGTTAATATTTTTTTAACTTAAAATAAAATGTAAGATTCTTTATAAAACAAGAAATACTTTTGACTGTCAACAAAATTAATGTAGTAATGTTATTGATTTTTATTACTTTTAAAAAGGATCTTAAACCTTATCATTTTCTTGCTTACAGTTGAAATAACAATATTAGTTCTAAATTTTTATGATTTAAGAGAGCCACACACTTTTGAAGCATTGGCATTCACATTATTGTTGTACCACTTGTAATACATGCATGTTCATAAGTGATTTCACTATAAAAATCTCCTACCAAATCAATGTTGAGTAACCCCATAAGTTATGCTTTTTTGTTAACAACATAGTCATGTATTTGTTGTTCCTTTTACTCAATGAAGAAGCCACTTCTTCTTAATGCTTCTACCTTAGAATAGCTAGCAATTACAATGGCATATGCAATTTAGCATAATGCAAACAATAATGACATTAGATTGCCTACAATTAAAGCATATGTCGTAAATTCCACTTTTCATTTATGCAAAACAACTATTCTCTACTCAATCGAAAATGGCTTCTAAGTAGAGTATCCCTAAATGTCACATCCTGCCCGATCACTCCCCATATTAATATGCGATAATGCATACAAACAGTGGAAATATCAAGTTACATCAAAATATGTAGTTATCTAAAGGATACAAAACCAACAATCAAGAAAGAGAGATGATGAAAACAAATTTAAATTTATTTTTTAACAAAATAATATGAAAACTAAAACTATAGCAACACATATTTATATCTTAATTATTGTCCACAATCATCATACACTTATGTAAAAGTTCATAAATAACTCAAGATATAGTAAAATATAAATTAGAAGAACATCCCATAGAACACTGATCATAGAGCTCAACATAACTCGCTCTTAAAAACCTATGTCACATGCAAATAGGTTCCCCTAACTCTGTATAATTTTATTGAGACTTATAATGCAAATACGTAATGAGCATAATGTAAGGCTCTACTTCACCATCTCTTGAATAACTTAAAAAATAGGAGGGTTTTGTGTAATTAAAATATTAGGTGAGGATACAAAATATTACTCTGAACTTGACGATGAGACAAAATAAAAACAAAAAATATTTAATCATATATATTAAATAAAATATTAATATAAATAAGTAATTTAACTACAACATTATATGCAAATTATCCAATCCAAAGCAAATATTATAGCAATCTATATATATTCAAATATTTAATATAAATCAGTAATCCAGTTATAACATTACATATAAACTATTCAATCTAAAGTAAATATTTTATCAATTTATATATATATTCAAATATGTACATAATACATAAATCCATCATAAGAAAAAATACTAACCATTATACCAGTTAATAAGTAGTATCCTTAACCCAAGAAAATAATCATACTATTATCATATTTGTATAGAAAAATATTCTAATAATATTAATACTTTAACAAAAGATAATATGAAAATAATATCATTTTATAAATAATATAAAAAATAATTTGTTAGTGTATTTATAACATAATTATCAATTTTATTAACATAAATTGGAGAGTTGATTTCTTGTTTTAGCCTTTATGTTTCTTTGATTTCCTATAATGCATATATAATGTTTAACATATATCTTATATATGTCATGTTTAGTAATTAAAATCTTAATAGTTCATTTTATACCCTTAAATTGTTGCCCATGATCTTACTTGTATAGTTCCCCTATTATATTGTATGATCTGACAAGATTCTTAATAATCTTAAGCAAATCATATAAGTACGATCAAATGATCATCCTGTTCAATTCTTATAACCAATGCTCAATTACTTATATCACTTTTGAGTGTACCTTACAATTCTTAGTATCATACCAAAGGATTTTGCTCTATTTAACATGATTCATATTAATCAATTATTGTATAATATGATTACTCAACTTGTATTGCACGGATCTCATTCTTTTTCCCTTTCCATCCGGCTACATTATTAATAAGCAATTCTAATACGATACTTCTATCAAATAATTGATCAATTCAATGTTTTTTCTTTGCACAGTACAATCTCCTTAATAATATCATACATTCCTATTATTAATCTAATACCAATCTATTGTAACTTATAATGCTACTCAACATACAAGTCTGACCACAGCCTCTTCTCTCTCGAGACTTGGACGTTTTGTCCATAGCTCTGACTGATCGTCAAGTACGATCAATTTCGTCATACTGTATGACCTTCCATATAAGATCATATATACAATCTTTCTAATTAACTCATTTGATACTACAATTAAATCGCCATCTTTATTGTCCAATATGACTCCACTCATCGTATCATACAATTTTGACCACCTAACTTAACCAATTCTCTGCCTATAATCCCATAATCTTACCAATACACACATATATATTATTCCTCAACTATATTGTATAAGGTTTATTCTCATATTGTCCTTATTCAGTGATCTAAACAACTCAACCTATTATACAAGTACAAAACTCATATAATAGTAACTAACAACTCTCATTATTCATTTCTCGAATTTACTTCAAATCACAACCAGTTCATGTCATGCCATGTCCAAATCAATTTAAACCAAGTTATTACTAAACCTATAGCATAACTATGCTTTTTTATTTGCGTAAAATCAAAGTAAATTCATGAAAATAATCCTTAAAATCTTACCTCAACTTGGCACTATTGTTTCAAAGCTTTACCTTTGTTGTTGCCTTTCTTATCCTCATCTTGCTTTTGATCTCCTCCTCGAGTTAAAGCAAAGCTTTCGATCTCCCTCATCTTTCCTATGATTTGACTCTACCCGAGTTTCTTCTTCTCATTTACTTGTTGGAAATAGCAGCACAATAATGATGCCTTACTTGACAACCTCCTTGGCTTACCTCTTCTTAGTATTCTTGGTGACACTACTTAACTCCTTGATGACACTACCTCACTCAAACTCCTGACAACTTTCATGTTAGAAACCTAGGTCCAAACTCACTTTTGTTGGAAAAAATGCAAGGGAAGACAGGTTTTATAATCACCAATGATAATTTATTGGTAATTACCATATTGAAGAACCAAATATCAAATACTTGAGGTGTACTAAAATAATTCTTCAACGTGTAAAGGTACTATTTCTAATGGATTGCTTATTTATCCTTAAACAATTTTTAAGCCAAATTATTGAGATAATGATCAAGGAAGAGATATGGATGATCGAAAGAGTTGGCTTTGTTTTCTACATGTTAGATACTATATTCATGTGTCATTCACAAAGTAACCTATAAAGACTCTTTATGCTTGCATTGTCGAGTATTTTTTGCATCATGTGTGTGCTAAGTAGTTTGGCCAAGGAGATTGCTCAAAGAAAAGTTTATTCCTTAAATAAAGTTACAAAAAATTAACTTAAATTGATTCCTACTGAAAGGAAGTCACTAAGTTGTTGACAACATCACATCAAATGCATCCTCCTATGGGATATAGTATTACCTCCTCTTTCTTCCTTTGCTTAACTACACTTCCTAAAGTTTCCTCAAATTCTCCAAAAGTCCTACAGCAATCGATCGATCTAGTTCTTATACTTATGCAAGTACTTTCCCCTTCGCTCTCTTCCAATTCCACCAATGGATACTACTCTTCAATTTCCTAATTCTTCCCCTCTGTCGATCGAATGCTTCTCATCCTCTTTCAGTTGTTTCTTCCAATAATAATCATTGCTTGGTCAGTTTTGACAATTAAGGATTAGGATTTACAAAATAAATTAAAAAAAAAAGAACTTGAGAGATTATCATCTCACTTCTCAATCAAACAGACTTCCAAAAATTCACTAACTAATTTTATTCGATTCTTCTTAACAAGTTTTATCCTTCAACCATTTTTAGCATTTTTCGACATTTTTAGTATTTTTAATAAATTATATTATCTAAAAATCTTTAAAATAATTATTTTATTATTTCCATTGGAAATATTTGACATATTGTTTTCTGATCATGATACCCATTTTTCATGTCGAGATAATTTTCTATTGAGGTTCTTTATAGGATCTACATCATGGCCTAATTTCATAAATTTTTTATTCCATTTAATATTTTAATAATTTTCTAAACATCTCAATTGTTACAATATAATTAATTATTTAATCATATAAAGCTTCGATCTTTCATTCATAGCTTAGAAAACTCTTTTCTTCACCAACATGGTATCGTCGAATTCTTAATAAATTGTATTCTTATTTTTATGCTTGCTTCTTTTCTTTTATATGTTTACTCATTTTTTTATGATATTTTATTTTTCAAAAAAAAAACTAATAATTTTTCAAAATTTTAAATAATATAAAAATAATTAAAAAAACTTATATAATTGACATGCTACAATAACAATATTACCATAGTTTTGATCTTGAAAGTGGACATTTCTTTGCTTCAATTGGTGTTGTAATACAACATAATATCAAGAATAATACGTTACATCAAGATCTTATCATATTGATCTCTAAAAGACTTACCCAATGTTACACAAATTCTCAATGTGTTTTGGAATCCAAACTTATCCATAAAAACGTCAACATTTTCATAAATCTACAAAGCAAGTTGCATTTTTAAACATGATAAAATCGAAGTCTTATCATCTATTTCAATATAGAATTAAAATCAAAGATCTCTTATCATGAAAAATTTATGTGGATTATGCTTTACATTCTTAGTGAACTATCAATTCTTAAATCCATCCAATTCTTTGATAGCTGACTTTCCTATTGTCATCTCGTTAAATGAACACTGAACCTTCATTTTCATAAAGAAAATAAAAAAAAAAAATGGAATGACCCGAACTAAAACAATAAATAAGTTAATCATTCAATTTTCAGGCAACTTCAAGGGATGCCATTTGCCTATGTTGCAGAATGTTGCTCTCTTTGCTATTTTTTATATTAATTCGCCCTGGTTATTTCAAAATAATAAAACATTCCTCTAAATGTTTGGCTTTTGTATGTAACTGATGCTTGAGTTATAGTGTACGACTCTTATTGCAGCCAACGGTTCCTTTGTTAATTTTCTATTAAATCTGGGGTGTCTTGAAATAAAAGTTAAGCTGGCTAAAATTCACCTGGAATTCTAATCACACTAGCTTGAAATCATTTAAAGTTCTCTTCAATTTTGCTTCACTTGAATACATTTCTGGTTTGAGTACACTTCAAATCAAACATTTCAATCTCAAATCCAAAACTAATAAAAGGCAAAATGCAACTGAAAATTGCGAGAATTCTGCTGAATCATTTCCAACACAAACTTTCCACACGAATCATTGATTGTACTAACAAGATAGAATATGTATTTCATTTCTTCAAAAGGGCATCATTTGTAATGTATAGTCTTCTTCACTCAACAAAATTTCTCCAACATAGTTAACCCATTGCATCTGCTTTCGTTTTCCAGATTGTGAATGGAAAGCTCAAGCAGGAAGTGTGTGCATAGCATCATTCGACTGGAATTACAGTGGCATATGCAAGCCAATATGGAGTTCTCTATTGTGACTGCAGCTTAACAGTTTGCTGCAGTTCAAGTTAGTATTAATATGGCATGTATGCTTGCTTCCAACTATCCAAAGACAAAATTATGATAATTTATTCACAAAATATCTTTCATGTATCACAAATTTATCAAAGACTTCATGACAATTATACTCATCATTCATTGTCTTGGAGAGGTATTATACTTCCAAAACATTTAGTTGAACAAATAATGAAATATTTCTTCTTTACTCTTTGAAACTTGGCTTCGTAATATTTCTCATCAAATGAACATGTTAAAGACAATACGATGTATCATTTGCTTGATTTAAATAAATTCTTTAATTATTTTTATATGGGACTAAGACAAGTTTGGAATCATACAACTTGGCTTCAAAAGTTGACCTTTTTCACCACCATGTTTAAGGATATATTTGGATCATAGGCTATTAATTATAAACATTATCTGAATAATATATATACAAGGAATTATGATGATAATTAATGACGAGACGTTGACTGGTTATGAATTAGGCAAATATGTTTGACTCCTTTTTATGTTGGTCCATGTGAATCATGTAAGGTGGGGTTAGGAACTGAGGATAGCACTCGTTTAATGACCGTTGGTTTGGTCGCGTGGACTGGTGCGCAGCGTCCGCACGAATATTGGCAAGATTTTGTCAAGTGGCCAACCATAGAGAGGACAGCACTTCTAGAGGTACTTTTTGGTCAATCTGCACCGTCCATTTTTAGTCAATTCCATACCCCACGCGGTCGAAACTTGATTTCCCACCATCAATTCTTGCCCAACAAATTATTCACAAATTGGAAGGCCAGGTGGCCTTTTGTAATTCTTTAGACATGAAATGTTACATTTATTTGTTACTTTTAGAAGAAAAAGCAAAAAAAAGAAGAGAAAGATAAATTACTAGATTGATTGTTATTAACATAGAAATTAGCATGCCTGTAAATTATATCATTGAAATCTTTTCATAGTTCATAAAAGTAGGCATTATTTCACCATGGGTGGATAATGAGAATTGAATATGCATCTTGTCTTTGGTAAATTGAAATTTCTCCATATTATCATATCCACATTTTCAATTTCTTCATCTCTAATAATTACATCATCAATTTTATGCAAATGGATATCTACTAGATATTTTTAAAGATTTTTTTAATACATTCATTGATGTAACCTAATTTATTTAACTGTCCATCAAAAAGTTTGTCAAAATTCACTTATTATCTAGTGATTCTATTTCTAGAATATCACTATGGAATTACTCTCAACTTTCTTTAATCTCAGGTATCACAAATTGTCTAATACTTGGACCTTCTAGAGGCTTCAAAAATAATTTCAACAGATTGGTCTGAAAGTAATATGAGAAAATTACCTCAAGACGGCTCATTAATAATAGTTTGATCATAATAATCAATGACTTTATAATATCTAATATATGATAAATTCTAAAAATAAGTTAATAGAGTTATAATTAGATATGTTTTAATTTAATAAAATTAATTTATTAAAATATAATATTTATATATCAAAATATTAGTAAAATTGTAGGAAGCATGCCATAGTTTTAAACTTAATTAAAATTTTTATTTGAATGTACCATTTGTAAAACTTTTTCAAGAAAAATTCAAGTGCATTGATTTTATAAATTTTAAGTCAAATTTGTAAATAAAAAATATGACTAGTGAAAATTCTTTTGTTATAATTTATTAATTTTTTTATTCCTAGATATTGTTGAAGATGTGGTCTGATTTGTAACACTAAAGACTTTTCTAAGAATTATTTTGTATTTCTTAACACTAACCACATAATGTAATGATACCGACTAAATACTTAGAAATATTAATATTTATTTGATTTTCTTCAAAATTTTCACCTTTGTATATGCAAATGTAAAACATACCTACTTGTATGTCTTGAGTAGAATGAAAACATGCAATTGAAGTAATATTTTTTAAGAAATAAATATTTTTTCAACAAAATCATTTTAAAAGATTTGTGGAACTGAATAGAAATCTTTCTTGTATTGAAACAATGTTTAACAATAAGAAAACTATTTTAACATTGAAAACAACCCAAAATCATTAAAATTTAATAATGCATCCAAAACTTTAAATAAAATAAATTATACTCCAAAATCATGATGATTATTCTATTACATGTTTCTCAAATAAGATAAAAGCTATCATAGTAGCAACACATTTAAATAGAAAAATAAGTATCTTCTATCTCTCACAACTTAATAATAATCTTATGATGTATCTTATTTTAATCTAAAATTATTAAGTTAGAAATAGATTGAACCAATAATCATTGACTCATTAGCAAATAAAAGTATATATATGTAAAAAAATAACTTTAGGTTACTATATGCATTGGTTAATTTTCAAGTAGTACAATATAAAAAAAACATGTGAATAAATAATAATAACAAAATAGATTGCATATAAAAGCCTTTAACTCTTTCATCTTCTCAACATCTTTATGAATTGACTTTTTTTTTAACTTCCATTTTCTTAATGATTGGCTTAGGGAAATTTATTTCATAAATTATTTGAAATATTTAGGAACATATCATTTTAATATAAACTACACTTACAAATAGCTTCTTTGGCTTATCTCAAAAACTCTCATTTTAGAAATGCATTCTTCACTTTCAATAGTTATTTATCTTATTATCTTTTGAAAATTTTCCTTCCTTTATCAAACATTTTTCTCTTTCTTTTTATCTTTCATTTTCTCTTTTCAAAATATTATATTTTCTTTTATGATTATAATCATATGTAGTTATTTATTTTATTTTTTTTATTTTTTTGTGAATATTATCACACTAGCATAAAAATAGATAAAACTTAAAAATAAATCAACATAAATATATCATGTTTAAGCAACATGTGACAATAAATATGTTATCAAATCATTAAAATTCAAAAAGGATCAAAGATCATCAATATTTTCATTTAAGATTATCTCCTAAGATTCTACATCTCTAATAAGGAACACACATTAAACACCAACTCATAAACACAAAATTGTGTATATAAGCATCTGCAATTTTTTTTGTCATTTTGTGTTATCATTCAAGGCATCTAACCTACAAATATTAACCATAAAAAATATAAGATCCTTTACATGTAAGGCCTATTACTCATGCAATTTGGGACACTCATTTTTGGAAACCTATTGTATAAGTTTTTATTATAGAAGGCACTCTCGATCAATGAATATATCTTATTTGGGTGTTTATTGTAAAATTTTTTATTAGAGATTTTTTCTAGTATTTCCATATGTTATATCCTTAATAATGAGTTGGTTACACTTAAAACCAAAATGGAAACCAAGTATTTTGAGGTTAAAAAATACTAAATCTCATCTCAATCATCATTTTTAAGACTTTTTTAGGTGAGTTCCTTGGCTTATGTAAGATATTTAGTTCATGTTATTGTTCTCAGATCCACAAGAGAGTATGTCAGATGGAATAATTTTATAAACGTATTACCATATTCTTAAGAATTGGGACACCTTTTTATAAGCAAATAGAATCTTTATGCTTAAAATCTTGATTCAAGTAGTCATTTATTTTGTAATACCTAAAGGACAAGAACTATGATTTTAACTCTTCTTGGTGGATTCCATCCTCAAATACAAAGCTTATGGCTAACCGACATTGCTCATCATCACAAAGCTATTTCATTTTCTTTTCTAATTGTTGGTCATATGTGTAGAACAAACTTCAAGATTGATCATTGTATTAAAGAATTTTTAAAAGCATGTATTCCTCTGAGGGGTTAATTAGGGTATGAGCATAAAAGTCTTTATGTTACAATAAATAATTTGCTTTATTTTTTATTGGATCTTGCTCTAACCTCTTTAAGGGTTTTTACTTCCTTAGTAGCATAACACGTGTACTCCTTACCTATTTATGCATTCATAGAGCAAGACTTTACTACTCAAGCTACATTATATACCCATCACCAATATATCACAAGGTTCATTGTGATAGGAATCTTTGCTTATGGAGCAATATTCTTTATTAAGGATTATAATTTGAAATAAAATGAGAATAATATATTGACATGACTATTAAATAATAAAGAAACTATCACATCTCATTTAAGTTGTAACACAGAAGCATCTAACGTTAGCTCACAAACGTATACCCACTTGGGTCGCATCAGTTTCATAAGTCTATATTTGTAGAATTTGGTTGAAAACTATTTTTAAAATGCTTAAATTTAATGCTTTTGCTATTTAGACCACCATTTGTCATCTTCTATATCCATCAAAAGTTATTGCCATAGCCTAATCTGACCCTTGTACCCATGTGACCTGAATTGACCCCGAGAACTTGGCTGATGTGCTTGACCTTGCCAACCTTAACCCACAACCACCCGCTTGATCTACTCTGATTCACGTCGACCTTCACCAACCAGCCAATCCTCATTTACTAGTGTAGTTTCACCAGACCTATGCCTACCTAAAAATAGGATCGATAACTCCACCAGCACAACTCGTCCAGTGGTTTCTCCGCCTACTGTTTCGTTGCTGCTGTTACTACTACTTGAAATGCACGACCGGTTTGAAAATTACTTAACATCAATTAATTTTGTAGTTTTTTTTTTCCATTTTTTTATTTTTTTCATTTTTAAACATATTATTGATGAACCTTTAATAAGGATGTTCATCACGTTGAAGAAAAATTCAAAATGAAAATATCTTTTTTTGTATGTTTTTATCATTATGAATAAAAAGTATACTTTTAACTCTAGTTGAAAAAATTCTAAAATGTGAGAGGCTTTTAACTAGGATAGCTAAAAACCAAATCCCTATGAGAGACAAGAATCGAAGATAAGAGTCTTTCTATTAAGAGAGCTGGTAATCAAACAAATTTCAGCTTTCACCAATATTTGTAATTCTACATTTACTCTTTCACTTTCTTGATCCAGTCAGCAAACCACCAACGTCCTTAACAAGCTCCAAATTCTAGTTTACTATCTTATTACCTTTTAAGGAAAGCTTTCTCACTAACCCAAAACCACAATCTCGTCACATTTTTCTATCTTTGGTGCTCTAAATATCAACCCTTAATAAACTATAAGACATCATCATAAAAAAATGTATGCACTTTTAATAATTTTATATGTACGAAATTGAATGTGATAAAAACCACTTTGTGGAACTGTGCTTGATACTTAATGTGTTATCACCTACCTTACTTAATAATCTATGCTCTAATTTTGGATATAAATATTTAAATAATTCTAAAATACTACACATGTCACTTAACCCTAATTAATGTATAATATACTTTCACATTCCCTAATAATTTATTGAACATTTGTATGCTTCAAATTAAATCTTAATAGAAGTTTAAATTTGTCTTACATCAAGTTGGGCCAAACTTTTTTTAAGATTCCACATCTTGGGGTCTTATATTCATAACGACATCATACTTGCTTTTAGAACTCTGAA
The DNA here is from genome assembly GCA_023846275.1 of Vanilla planifolia. Lineage (NCBI taxonomy): Eukaryota > Viridiplantae > Streptophyta > Magnoliopsida > Asparagales > Orchidaceae > Vanilla > Vanilla planifolia. The sequence goes on from CM043868.1 coordinate 28,564,726, forward strand.
AAAATAAATATTAATTAAATGCATATTTTCTCAATGGATACAATCTGCTCATTGCAAGACTTCATATTGGTTCGATGTACTCTTATCTTCAATGAATAGCCTAACTTTCAATACAGGCGTCATTAGTTTTGATGTCATAAGGCCTACATTCATGACTCTGAAGGGTGGATTTTGCTATTTATCAATTTCAAGTTATACATATTTTAAGTTAATATCCTTTATGATATTGTTGGTTATTTATAGGCTTGTAGTGAAAATTTTTATTATTTTTTAATATGTTATTTGTTTTTCATTGTGTGTTTGGAATAACTTTTGGATTTTATCTCATCGTCAAATCTCTAAATAAATTTTACTATCCTTATTTATTTAAATAATTTGCATTTAAATCTTAATTGTTATTGAATCGTGGTTAGTAAGTGGGGCCCTAATATTGATTATCATAAAAGAGCATCGATGTTGGTCATAGAATTTCTCGCAAGTTTCTCTGGAAATATACTTCAACAAGCATCGACTATGCTCAGGAATTCCTACTCTGCCCTCACATGCGTTGTCCATCCACAAATTACACAAAAAAATGTGGTAGTAAAAAATTACGAAGAAAGTTTTATAATTATATATAATCACCTTATAAATTAGATGATTTTTATTACTTGATATGGAAATTTTACTGTCGAATTAGAAAAGATATTACCTAAATCTTAGCATCCAATGTGCCAGTGGCTGTTGCAGGAAAAAGTAAATAAATAAATAAATTGTTATTTTTTCGAACGTTATTAAAAAAAAATAATCGTCGTTACTGTATTATTATCCTTTATAAGTGCATCTCACCTTCAATTATTACCGGTTCACTAACAAAAATCCAAAAAAATACGTTTCCCGGTCTACCCCACTTCTCTGCATATAAAACCGCCGGTTTCCCTCGATTCCTCCTCCCAAACGCCCATTATGGCAGACGACAAGAAGATCAAGGCGAAGAAGGGATGCTTGGTGGTGGCCGTCGACGGCGAGGAAAGCGGAGGCAGCGGAAGCCGGCGGTTCCTCATACCTATATCCCATCTCCACCACCCGCTCTTCCTCCAGCTCCTTGAGGCAGCTCGCGACACCTATGGCTACCGGTTGGAAGGGCCTCTGCGATTGCCTTGCTCTGCCGACGATTTCCTCCGTCTCCAGATGACCATCGAGCGCGACATCCAGCAACACGCCGGCGCCGCAAGTCATCCCAGCCTCCCGCTCCCCCTTTCTCGCTGTTTTTCCTTCCAGTTGTACCCGGAAGAATCTATGGAGAAATTTTAACGATCGATTTTGGTGGTTAATGAGATAAGCGACCGTCGATTAATTAGATTCTTCAAACTTTGGTATGAGTTATGCAGCAAATCGATTAATGAAATCATGAAAAAAAAAAGGGAAAAATAAATTTCAAATGGGAGTTCCTCTTGTGATGGTGATGATGATCAAAGGAAGCAATCTCTTTTAGTTAGCAATTTACCTTCATAAAACTTGACAAGTAACATTATAAGAAAATATACTATCTATATTATATATATTACAAAAAATAAACATAAGGTGGACAAATCAAGGATGAATTTTGAGTAATAGACATTATATTTTTGTGACAAAAAGTGTTGTAGGAACTAGCATTGCATTTCTATTTGCTACAAAATGTGATTTCATCTAAGTTCAATTTTGCAAATAAAACAATTTTTTAAAAGTGATCTTTTGGCATTAAATTTGCTTAATAAACCTTTGTTTTTATAACAAATATCTAATTTGTTATAAGGATAAGAGCAATTAGTAGGAAATATGTAATAAAAAATAAAAAAAGCTTAAATGGTGATTGGATCAACATTAAAAGAGGAAATTTTATTACCAATGATGGATCAACAGAGTTTAGTCAAACATTTATTATTCATGTTGCTCGAACTCTAGTTCTCAATGTCCAATTAATGCTTATGCTAGACAATCCTTTAGATGAAGTTGAAAGAGAACAATTGTGTTACATCACAAAGAATAGCTAAAAAAGAGTTTTTGCATTGCTTCTATTAAAGAAGAAGCATACCTTAATCATTGCATCATAAATTCATGCTTCAAATTTCCTCTTTAGAATTTGCTCCTTTCCTAGTGTATATCTATTAATTGTACATTAGAATTTTCATTTTTGCTCTTTCAAAGGTTTGAGCAGGTGCAATTTAGAGGTAATCTTAATATGAGTTTCAAGATAAGAGCATTATCATCAAAATACGATGTCGAATTTTAAAGAAAAGACATCTTAACTTCTCAAATGCTAGTTTGATAGGTAGATTTGTTATCACTCCACATGAGAGAAACTCCAAAAAGATTGTGTAGCATCATCCATGAAAGAGAACCATGCTTGCATTGATACTATAAGAAGGGTCATTAAAGAGATGATATATTGCCACTATAAAATTCAAAAGCAAGCACACACATATTAATTAGTTTTAATGAATTTCTAGCCATTTTTAAGCAACGTAAAACCAAAATAAATCAAAGTTTGGCTATAATTGCACCTTTAGTCTCATCATCAATGTAATACTATCAATTTTGAAGGAATACATATCATTGAACAACTAACATGTAAAGCATATGAATAGCATAAATATATCAAATGTTAGATTCAAACTTCTAAAACATTATAAATTAGAAAACAAATACTTTAGCATTTGAAAATGTTTCAAGTATTCAAATTTCCTAAGGAGTCTTCTACACAAATAAGTATAAATAAAACACAAATGCTAATAGTGAAGCAGCAAAATAATTACCAGTTTGTTTCTCGCCACTTTTGTACAAATTCATCGACAACTTATTCCAACCACCAAATGAGCATATAATAGAATAGAATGTAAAATAGATATTCAATAATTGTTCTGGATAACACAATCATAAAAAGAAGTCTTAGAAAAAAAATAATAAAATTAGTAAAAGAATCAATTTACTTATATCTACAATGACTATATCATAACTACTTTAAAGTGAGGATGACTAGCAATTGAAAAAATATAGAAAAAAATACAATCAAGTAAAAACTAAGAAATGTGATATAACATGATATGCAAATAAAGAAACCTCATCAAATGACTTACTTTTATGCAACACAAAATATATGCACATGAAGCAAATCTTTACTATTCAAATTGCTTTTAGTATAGACTCAAGATAAATTAAATTCACTTGCCTTGTTTCTTAGTTCATCAGTTAAATGCTTTTGAAGGCTTTGATTTGGTGATGGCTTACCTGCTCTCTAATAAACTTCATGAGTTACAGCTCTGAATAAACACCTATTCAAGCTTTTTTAAGATTTCAAACATTCTATAAACTTGTGAAAAGCTATTGACTTCGTGATACACTATGATTAATTTTTTTATGTATGGAAGGGGGTAATGTCCCAATAGTTTTGTGACTCTTGATAGTGCAATGGTTATGTTTTTGAAATATAGTGTTCCAAAAATAATGAATACCCCTAATATAAATTCTTGTGTAACCAAACTATTAATCACCTTAAAATAAGGTGGGTAAGGAATAGTTCCACGCAACCGTTAGATATCCCTATGGTTTAATACACAGTTATAAGCATAATTGTTAAAAAAACCAAACCATAAAAATGTAAAATAGACCCTTTAGAATTTCCAATTTCATAATCTTTGGGCAAAGAGACACGGCTTATCTCTCCACAAGAATATAAATACTCTTCAAGTGAGCTTCGAATCTGCATTAAGATCACCATATAACAAAGAATCAACTATTAGGGGGGACTGGAGATAATGGAAGTATCAAAGATGAAGAAGTTACCTGATCTATTTCAAGTGACTTGTCAAAACCTCTAACAAATATCGTTATGGCTCTGGCCTTTTTCATCCTTCTAGAAAGACCTATTTTCCTTTCTGAAGTAGAAAACAGGACTTGGATTAAAGCAAAAACATAGAAAGAAGAAAAATTGGATTAACCATCATAAATATATTACAAAGAAAAAACTGAACCCAACAAAACGACATCACATGATAATTTAAAATGAAACAATCCCATTTTTAGATCATGACATTCTTTATAATACTATTATATACCTATTTATCATTAATTCATCTAAAACATAATTTAATATCATTTTAAGCATGATTTACTTTGTACATTATATTGACAAAATTAATTTAATAATATCCTTTATAAATTAAAACTTATATTAACATATTTTATATTAAGCAAAAGAAAATAAAAAACTAATTAAAATAATTTCTACTTAAAATTATTTTAAAAAGTCGAACCAACACAAGCCCACCTAAACAATGAAAACCATGACTCATTTTTAATAATAAGTGGCAAAAGCAAAATGCACCAGTCTGCAGGAATAGATCGAGAAAGAATAGCATTGTTACAATAACTGGGTGTCTGTTTTTCAACAAAGTTATAAACATTCAACTGAAAGCTTAAGAGAAAAAAAGCTACAACAAACGTTTGCAAATACGTATGGCACACGAGCAACGTAAAGAAAACTGCTAACTAAGAACATTAAAGAAGGTCTCAGTAGACCTTCTTGGAGGTTAGAATACTTATTTGTACTGCTAAATTATACCCAATAATGGATTCCCATTGGAAACCACCTCCTGGGAAGAACCTTCCTATTGATCATGAAGATTCTAACCTCATAATCAGCCATGTTAGCATACCTTCTTCCAACACATGAACATAGCTAGCTCCCGGTCGGTTGGGAAGATTCAATGCCACACCAAAATAAGAAATTTTCAATCTTATTCGTCTTTGTTTTTGACAAGCTTTTCATGTCCAGATTCCATGGGTACCATGCTTGGAATGTTGTTCACGACTAAAGGAGATACTGATTGAGAAGCAGATGAAATCACGTCATTTGATTGAGGTGAATCACAGTTGAATTCTTGGTTCTGTCTTATCAGAGGCCCAACCATTGTCATGTTTAGAGTCAAATGCTTCAATTTCGAAATCACCATTGGGTGCACTGGAAGCTGTATTTGCACCATTTTCGTCGATCAAGTCGACTGTCTCCCTCCATTCAACCCACTCGAACGGTTTCTCGCATTCACTGGGACTCAGGTTTCCACTCGTTTCGTTGGGCTCATTCACTGGGCCATTCCCAAGGCATATGCTATTCATTTCCTGAGTATCATCACATTTTGAGCCGGAAAACTGCAAGCTAGCCATCTTGTCTGCTAAATCTTCGCTCTCACCAACTACAACCTCGTCGGCGTCATCCGAATTTGGTGATGGCGAAGCAAGGGAACCAGTGGAGCGATCATTAACAGCTCTTTCATCTTCAAAGGCAAACCAGTTTGAGTTTGTGAAAAGAGAGCTGCTGAGAGAGGACAATTGAAGCAACCACATTCTCAATTTTAAAATATTGATCTAGTAATAGAACAAACAGAAACTAAGCAAAACTAAACGTGCAATAAATCAGTAGTAAAATATTGCAAATCTTTTACATGATAGGAAACAATGATTGGCGAAGAAGTTAAATGTAACTAAAGAATTAAAGAAACAAATATTGATAATTAGAAAATATCTACCTACCCAGTTTTAACCTTATGGAAGAGATGCAAAACATACATTATCATTACAGATCAAAGTTAGCAACACATCAAATATGTACGACTTAGTGCAAAAGCTTGAAAAACCAGTCTTTGATCTGAAAATCACTTCCACGCTTATTAAACTTTTTAATACAAGTATGACGGATGGATACATGAGACATTTAGGGGCTGTGAGCTAAATGAGTCAGAAATCCATAAATGGGTATAGATAGAATTAGGAGACTTATGAGGCCTGGTAAATTAGTGTACCATAGAGCATGAAATATGTCAAACTATTGTATAAATTCTGCCAAAGCTACAAATGGTCATGGCAAACTTATGATTTTGTAATCTTTCTCTACTCATAATGGAGATCATGAACATATGTAGGTTGTATATTATCCTTACAAAAAGCAAGGAAACCTTAGCAGCCCTTTGCAGCTTGTTGTACTTGAGCAGATTTTCTTCCAGTTGGTAGAAGTTTTAGCGAGACCTAAGCTTCAACATTTCCCTTTTATCCTATCATCTATATTAGCCGTTCCATTTACAAAATTTTTGTAGTGAGTTTATTATGAGTTTATTATTCCATGCTCACTCCATGTTCCTAAGTTGTGTAAATTATTCTTCCAGAGCTCGCCCATGTAAATACTTAGCTAGTGCAACAACAATCACTATACTTGAACAAGATCTCATGCTTTCTAAAAAAGTTCTTTCCATGCTAAAGACATGCCCAAGTCTAATGCTTTATGAAATCTTATAAAATACATCGATTCTACCAAATATTTGGCTGCTATTTTATACTCAGTGTCAACTTGTGTACCTTTGTGAAATATGGTTTGCTTAAAATAACTAAAACTTTTAAAAGAAGCTAATAGAAAGAGAAAAGCCTTTGCTAATGCAAATGATAACAAATTCAACTACTGCATAAAATGTTAACAAAGCAAACAAGTAATCTGAGGACCTAAATACATACATCTTCAATGTCATCATTGCCGTAAATATTGTAGCGAAATGCCTGGCTCAAGTTACTGGCAAGTGCTGCAACATCGTAATCTCTATCTCGGAAGTCTTCATCATCACTGTCCCTAGCTCGATCATGCAATGAAGTGGGACGCCTTAAAAAGAGAGAAAGGGTCAGCATTATTGCTTATGCCAGACAAAGGAAATACAAAAGATCAGAAAAAAGAACCGTCAATTTTTGTAAGGGAATTATACCACTTGCACTTCAGTAACAATGAAAATAAATGTAATTAGATGAACAAATTAAAATAAAACCAAGATGGCATTTCTAAGTCAGAACACATGGGCAACCGAAATATAAACTATAAATTCACAAGAACTTGTATGCCTTCTCTATGTATGAGATCACCATATGAATAGAGATCCCTACCAGATATACTTCAGCAAGTTCATGCTTAAAGCATTGGAGAGAAGATGCACATATTTTAGCTAGGTTACAAAAGATACATAATACAAAAGCAAGGATGACAAACATATCAAGGATGAGAACTGCATGATAGAACGGCCAGTATCTGAAACAATGGTCATAGAAAAATATAAAAAAAGGGGAATTGTTAAGAAACCAATATTTTTCAACACAAACTGGATAAATAATCATGAAAAACTAATACAAAAGTAGAATCCCTGTTGCTATGATGAAATGCCAACCAAGATTGCCATTCTTGGGCCAATTCAACATTGAGAGAACATACCAATATTCTTCATTTTTAGATGCTTTGAAAAAACCTACACGTCAAATCATCTTTAATGATGAAAATGAGGAGCATGATGCACATAAAGAACATTTACAGGGTTATGATGAAAATGAGGAGCATGATGCACATAAAGAACATTTACAGGGTTAAAAAAAATGAATAATGGTATATAAGAGACGTTATCCCATGGAACTAAAGAATGCTCCATCTATTCTCAAAACAAGCAATGTCCCAAGAGACACATCATGAACATGAATTTGTCACATTGGAATACCAGTGATTGTAAGAAATTATTTTTTTCTATCCTAACTCAAATATTAATGACATTTAAGATAAATCAACAAGTGCTCAAAACTGCTGCCACTTGTGAGACCTAAAGATTTATCAATATGCCTATACAAAGTTTTTTGACTGGAGATGAGTGAATGCACAACATAAAACTACATCCCATTACCATCTGTTTTTGAAAGAATTAGGATAACAAAGCATGCAACCGAACACATTAGGTCTTCATCGAAAACATACGGTGAAAATGCAATTGTAGCTACTCCAACATAACCCAAAAGTTCGAAAAATTTTATATATTAGGGTTCATGTAAAAAGACTTTCAGTAGACAGGTTTCACCAGCTACAACTGCTCAAATGTAGCATTGAAAAAAATAAATTTACTTCATTAAAAATGATTCCAGACAAATGTTAAAGTCAATTTGCAGTGTTTTAGGACAAACATAAAAAATAACATCCTTTTTATATAGGTACTAAAACCAGGTACCTAGTAAATCTATAGATAAATAAATTACAAACGACATGCCCTAGGGATACATGCCAAATCATCAAATGAAGAGAAGAAATTATATTGATAGAGGAACAAGAACAAAAATTATTCCAAAATACTATTGCTCTTCTGTTATTATGTAAAAAACATATATGGAATGGATAATCAACCCTAACAGTACCTTTCTCCTTTGAACACATGTGCCTATAAAGTAATAATCAACCCTCACACTACCTTACTCCTTTGAATAAAATGTGCCTATAAAGTAATCATCAACCCTAATAGTACCTCTCTCTTTTCAGCACTTTGCAAGCTGAGAATGTAAGATTATAGGAACCTCTTCAAAAGCTTTCATGCTATTGGTCTTTTTTTGCATATGGTAATGATCTATTGTTTCATATGCAGCACTTAGAGTTTTTCTGTATTGCATTTCCAACTAAATTATTTGAAATACTACCTTTTAGCTTCATTTAGATTAGAGCCAATAATAATAAAAAAACTGATTTAAGTGCTATGTGTGATGCTTTTCTGTGATCAAATCAAACTATTAAGCATGTAAACATAAATTTTTGTGCAAAAATTAGTTTTTGCTTCATTTCATCGTTGGTGGGTAATCGAAGTTCAATTATCTTACAATATAAAAATTCGTAATTTTCATCACTATGATATTTTTGCATTTGAATGAGACCTTATTAGTGGTTGCTTTTAAGAACCCATCCCCATATTACCTCTGCATATTAGTATGTTCAAAATCTAATATAGTGAACCATGAGATGCATGGGTATTAAGCTTCAATAATTGAAAATAGTATTTTGCTAATGATGCATTATTTTTATGGTGAAATTGATAGTTTAGATCATGTTTGTTGTTGCTAGAGAAAAAGAAAAATTTGATCATTTAATTAAACTAACAACAATGCAGTTGATGCAAAACAAGTTGAATAGGCTAGAATTTTAATGGAAAGCTATGACAATTATGCATCACTCAAACAATAGATCGTTTGGTCTCATAATCATTACTTGGATAAGAAAAAATATATATGCATATTTTTCTAATACTATTGCTATAGTGATTACCCACTTGAATATAACTTATTTATGCTTAAATAGTTTTGAAATTTGATGTATATATATTTACATGGAATTCATAATTTGGTACACATGCTATCTTCAAGATCTGAAGTGTTTCTCTTAACATTTAGTTTTAAGTTCCTTGGGATGTGGTCATGCACTTATTTGTGTTTATATCTACTTCAAGTCAATTTGAATATCTTTCTATTTTAATGTATTATTGATCTTAAGAAACTATTATGTTTAAAATTTGGTTACTTTTGGAGAAGGTGGTGCTTGGTTGTTGTCCTTATAATCACATGGGTCTTAACATATCCTTCCCTTCTTCCCTTAACTTTGCTTGGTTTCTACCATAATGGGAAAATAAATTATCAACATTTTAAAAAAAATATCTATCTTCAAGTTTAGTTCAAGCTTCATATGGAATTAACTAAAAGTTCTATGAACATGGAAACCCACCACATTGTTATGTTAGTTTTTTTTCTCTAATTGTGTGCTGTTTGTACAAATTTTATTATTCTCCATGCATGAGTATATTCGTAATTCAATAAAAAATTGAGAAATGTTTCAATTCTTATAATTCTTATAGAAGTACTGGAAAAATTTTAAAATGAAGAGAACTAAAAGGTTGGCTTGCAAACATGCAAAAAGCCCACTCTAATTGTCACCAAGTTGGAAATGAAACAATATGTAAAATACTTTGTGGCTCAATCAAGCTTGATGAATTAAAGTGGCTCTACTCAATGTAGGATAAACTTTGTCAACAGATTTCTTTTGGCTCTTTTGAGTTACTTTGGATTAATTTTTGTTTAAATTGTCCCATCCAATGGCACACGTTGGTGTAAATAAAAAATTAGGACATCATAATATCTTTCTCTTAGTTATCTTTGTTTTTAATAGAGAATGTAAGAATCATGTGAAGATGAAATTCTATAACATGTGACTATAGGATTGATGCTATACCACTTTGCTGCATTTGGCTCATTTTCTCTATTTGTAGTAATTGCTGGTTGACATTTCTTTATTTAATTCTTTATAATGTGCATTGTACGTATCTAGTGAGGAAACAAAGGCAATGGAAGTTTTAAAATTGTCAAATGCTTTAGAGAAACTAAGTGCTGATTTGGTTGCAACAAAATTGGCATATCTGAATGAGTAGCCTAAAAATAGGACACTTCAAGAGCGACTAGGCTTAGTTTTAAAGGAGAATTCAAGTCTTTATGACAAATTTGCCAGGGTGGAAGAACTTCAAAAAGAACTAGTTTCTCAAGGTATGCCATCTTTGGATTGTGTATTTAACAAAGACATTTTATTTCTTTTTCAAAATACATCATATTTTTTTTAGCATTAGTTAAAGATGGTCATGTCTATGATGAAAAGAAGATGTCAAACAAAGTAAATTGTTTATATTCACTTATCTAAAAACTTTAAAGATTAAATTTCAGATATCTTTAGTGGCTTTAATGTCTGCACATCGAACCTTATAACTATTTTTTACCTAATTTGATCCAAGTTTAATCTTTAAAAAACTAGATTTTTTTTCACTCCTTTTCTTGCTCTTCAATTTACAATTTAATTGGAGCACTTAGCTTGAAGCAACCTAAGATGGAATGACAAATTATGGAGTTGGGTAATAATGCACTACCAAGTTTGGCAGCTTTGAAAATGTTTAAGTTTAGTAAACATGTCCTTGCAATACAAAAGACCAATTAATATAATACTACGATAAGTGCAACAATGAAATGTGCACAATGTACATTCATGAAAATCAACTATTTATTCATTAAATGTAATCAAAATACCATATACTAAGTATAATACTCAATTTTTTTTATCTACTTGAACCTTAAATTTATAAGCACTCTTTCCAACTTTATAAAAAATTTCAATGAAAACAAATTAAATGAAGGATGGGAGGGTGATCACCTTCATCTATCTAAAAAAAGCGTATTAGAGAAAAAAAGAGAAAAGTTTTTATCTAAATTTTTCTTGCAAGTTTGGAATTGAATAAAATCAAGGGTGAGTCTTGGAAGGCCAAAATATATGTAAAATCATATTAGGCATAGGATTGATCTATTTCTATGGTTCGTGAACCCAATAAAATGAGAAAAAAATTATTTTTTGGACAAATTGTATGATGCATTTACGTGTGATACATTATAAAAAATGTCATAATTGCATATTATATATTCTATTAAATGAAAAATTGGATTTAATAATAGAATTATATAGTTAAACTATAGTATATTAGACTTATTTTTTCTTAGTAAATACAAAGGTTCCAAAATAAACACAATAAAATAGTTTTAATTCATAATCAAGAAAAATTAATAAATTCACACGCTATAGTTAAAGACCTATTTTTTTTAATAAACCATATGCTTGGCATTTGTTTAGCTTGTCCACTTTAGATTAGGGTAACTTTCCTTAAGAAGTACAACAATTATCATATGATATAGGTATATGATGATAACTTATAATCAAAATAATATATCATTCATACTTAAACATCACATACATATATAAATCATAATATAAAAAATCTTGCATTTGACCATTATTTATAAATTTTATTTTTTATCATCTCTTAAATATATAAATTTTACCAAGCATCATGCATCAATATAATCATCTTCTATATATATGTTACTCCCATTTTATGCATCTCTAATTTATTTTTTTAATCAATCAATTAAAAAATCTATCATACAATACACATTACAAATAATTGAATACACATAAATACAAGTTTTTGCATATTTTTTAACACTAAGTAGTGATCTCACAAATGCTCAGTCTTGTTCAATCATATCAGTTGTTGTGGTACTCGAGATTCTTCTCAGGTTTGTCTTAATCACGAGCTTAACTTGCACAGTTTCTTTGAAAGCCTCTTAGAATTTCTCCTTCCCTATGATTCTCTCTCAAACACCATTGATTGATCTAACTGCTAAAGCTTTCTTTCCAAAAAAAAGTTTACAAGTCTCATTTAACATCTTATTTTATATTATTTTTTGTGATTTTTTGCATTGTTGATCTTCCAAATACATTTGACAACTATGTCCCCTTGTGTAGATAATTTTCATCTCCTACCCTCTCATTTTCAAGAGTTTCTCAATGATTAAACTTACTTCTAACTCAATTTTTTTAGTTATTTAACATTTAAGATTTTAAGATTTATTCAATCTCTACTAATTATATATGTACGATCTTCAACTTCATCCTAAATATTTCTCAACCTTACACAAATATGCATTCATTTCTTATTATCGTACTATTATAATCACACTATCATACTTGTATAATAATCTTTATAATGCTTAACTAATGATAGTCCATGCTCTTATGTCTTAATCGCATTACTATGATACATGTATCAAATTGTATGATTAATTTAAGATATCTTTTTACAAAAGCTTTGACACTACAAGCCTCATCCTTTTCTTTTGAGTGAACATATAATACAATATACTTTTATCATATTGTACAATAATTCTTATAAGTCATAACTAACAATGGCTCTGTATGCTACGCTCTTATATTTTAATCGTATTGATATGATCATTATATTATATCATATGATCATTTTAAGATATCTTTTCTTAGACAATTTCAAACTGAATCTATTGTATTTTCTTATCATGTGATCGTACAGTATGATATATTTTTGTCATACTACATGATCTAATACTTTTATGGATTTACATTTGCACGTGATCTCATTGATATGTTTGTCATGTCATACTTTTATCTCTAAGTGTTGGGTTATACATATTATTATATTGTATGTTTATGTTATCTATATTGTATGATATTATTATGTCTATACCAATTATTTACTCTAATATATCAATGGCCTAGTATGACATTAGGATCATTTTGTATGATCCTTAATCTATTTTTATGCATGTTCACACTTGTTTTATATTCATTCTCATCTTACTTAATCATGCATTATAATACAAAAAAGTATATTATATAATCAACCTTATACTTTTTTAGCCTATCATATTGCTCAACCTATAACAAATTGCATTTTGTCATGCTGGTACTTTATCTTAATCGTATTTATACTTCATAATCTTATCTCATGACTTTATTCGCTAGATAAATTCTTTCACTTGATCTTATTGTACGATTATGTGATATCGTACTATACAAGACCTTAAAATCTTGAAACATTTTTAAAAATTAAAAAAAATTATTAAAATTCTTAAAATATATTTTGATCAAAATCATTATTTTAAAACTCATCTCCTTAAGATCATTAATCATTATCTATGTATGATTTGATTATGCAAAAAATAATTTGTGAAAAAGGATATTTTAGTAAAGGAAGTTTGAATTCTTAAATATGAAATAATTTGTTTTAAAATATTACTGTTTATATCACCTAAAAAACCTCTATTTTTGTGAAGTTATAAGATTTTAAAAATTAATATTTATTTAAAAAGAACTCATCAAAAGAAATTTGTGGATATTTAGTTTATAATTTTTACATATTAAATAAATTTGTTATAAATTAACATTATTATTTATCTTAATAAGGTTTGGCACACTTTATTAAGCAATTGAAAGGGATATTAAGTCAACCCTTATGAGAGTTTTGCTACCTTAATTATTAAATAAAATGAATGTTGAGTTTAATCGATTAGAGTAAAAAAGTAAAAGAGAAAATAAAGGAAGAAGAGAAGAAAGTATTGCTTAAAGAAGATAAAGAGGGATAGAGAGAGAAAGAAAGAGCTATCAAAAAGAACAACGAGCTTGAAAAAAAAGGGAAGAGTTTAAAGAGTTTAAAAAGCATCTTAAACTTTATTTTTAGATTGAGTTCATGCTAAAAAACCAAAAAAAAAGTGAATTAAACAAAGCTTAATATTGATAATAAGAAAATCAAAGGATTACATTAGTCTTAATTCTGTTATGATTTAAGTAAATCAAAGGATTTTTATTTAATTAAGTTCCTTAATGTTTGTTTGGTTATAAAATAACATTTGAAATGTATTGCAAGTAAAAAAAAGAGATGGAATATTGAATTATGAATTATTGTACAATGTTGGACAATCAAAACTGATTGTTTTATTTGTCCAACTAGTTATACGATATGTCAATTTGCATAGGATGAACTCATCAAATGGTTTGATAGCTAATATGACGACTAGTTAGAAGGCTCAATATTTAGTCTAATAATAAAGAGAATTAGAGATTTAAGATCACCAATCAAATGATCCAATTAATAGATCGAACAGTCCAAGTGATCAAATGATTCGATAGACATATCTGATGGAAACTATCCAATAAATGCAACAAAATGATTCAATGAGTCAGAGGAAAATGTGAATAGCATAAAAGCATAAGGCTTAACAAGCATAATACTAGCCATTAAAACATTATGAAATTTAGTCAATAAATAGACTCATCAAAAGAATTCAAATAAAATTAGTTAACAAATTTTGGAAGTTGAATGAAAAAAATACAAAGAATAATTGAATTTGTTAGGTTCTGAAATAATAAGACTTTAATTAATTTTCTAAAATCCTAATTTCCTAAGCCAAAACTTAAGTAATTGATAGAGAAACAACTATCACCAACCCAAATTGTTTAAGATCTACTTAACCATCTTCTTAATAAGATACAAAAACAAAGATTAAACATATAATAATTTGCAAGTGATGATACAAAATCTTAGATGGAGACATGATAAAACAAACCCTCAGTTCTAACCAAATGAAGCCATCAAAATAAAATACAATATTAGCATAACAAAGGATCTTGATACAGTATTATATAAAATATGTACATAAATAAAACTATTATGCCATTAAAATACCCACTCTAACAAAATCCTACCCACACTGATATCTCAGATGTGTGGTTCTCTCCTATGGCATCAAAATCCCTGCATATCGATGTAATGGATCCATGCCTTGTGATGTAATACTTATGAGATGATAATCCTAATAGATAAATCATACAAAGGTAACATAATATAAAAGAAATGCAAATACAAAATGTAAACATGATGTTGCATAATCATAATGATTAAGTAAAAAAAAATACCAAACACCATGCATGTATCATAGAAATGCATATAAAACATATCGATTACCTTAATATCCTTAATCGCAAAACCTTTAATTATCAAACATATTATTCTTTCTTACTGGATATAAACTATCTTCTACTCAGATAAAACACTTAATTGAACACAATAAAACTCTGATTTCATATTGAATCTCTTTCTCACTTAATCAATACTCACCACAAAGAGTTATATTATCATCATAATACACCAAAGTCCTCACATGTGTTATAATAAATAAGAAAAACATAATGAACTTCAAAATTTTAGAATATCATTGCAAGAAAATGCTAAAAATAAGACATGCTTGTTATCACATTATCAACTCTGAATGTTATATGTTAAAAGGTAGTCCTTCGATATCGTCAGGATGTCTTAAATTAAAAACATATGCAATTAAAGAACCTACAACATTACTACCTTTTCCTATTATCTTATTATCACTACTTTGGGTTATTTCCACTCCAATCTCCATCTTAAGATGCACAATAGTTGTATGCCTAAGTTTTAAACAATAAATATCTTAATTGGTTTTCTTAACCTAATTAACCCACTCCCTAATAGCACTTACCACATACCAAGGTTGATGGCTATAGAATATTGTTACAAGCAAGACAAACATTGTTTTACTACAAACTACATTGCTGTTTTATCAAAATTTTTATTTAAGACAATTTACTTATAATTTTGGAAAATCAACTTCCTATTATATTAACCTCATTCTGAAATCCCAATCTTAATAGATGATGTCTAACTAATCTGATACGTTCTATCACACTCTCTATTCCTTCATCACGATCAATTCAATTTCTATAGATATACATAAATATTTGAGTAAAAGATAACACTTAACGATAACTTTATGATAATTTCTAACAATATATCTTATTTTCTTCTAAACAAACTACCTTAATGGCCTTGCTAATTTTGCTTCACAATCACCATTATGTCACTTATCAAATTTATTACATTTTGCTAATCCCACTAATCCTAAACTAGGTTTGTTATTGCTTGGACCTTCTATAGATCTAAACCAACTAAAACTAAGGCTAATATAATTACTACCATTAAACCTACTGAAACCCTTTCTCTTCCTTATAAATCCTCATATAAATCTCTAATTCTCAAATTTTCTTTTTCTAAACTCTCTCTTTGTTTCTATATCATGTTACTCTATCTTTATATTTCTTATATATTTCAATAACTAATTTTGATTAACTTGTTATTTTTTTTTCTTGTCCCCAAGACATTGTTCTAAATTAATCAAGTTTTATTCTTCTTAAGAGAATCCCTTCTTGTTTAGTCACACATCCCAAAACTTTTCCAACTTTAGCATGCTTAATCATAGAATTTTCATGAGATCCAAACTCATTATGCGACAAAAAGATGTCTCACCAATTCAAAACTTATGGCATATAAAGCTCAGGATCTACCCTTTTATAGTTGATATGAGACTTTTTCATCCCTATTAACCTCCACCTAGGAACCTATCAAACGAGTCTCCTTATCCAATGATTCTCTTCTCTAAAACATCACTCAATGATCACTCACTTCTTTAGTCCAAAGTATTACACAAATTGACAACAAACAATCAAATTTTAAGAGATGAAGAGCTGACAAGGTGTCCTTTGAAAGGATAATTATTTGAAAGAAAATGAAGGGCTAGGAATGCAAAATGATGTTGATAAACTATAAAAGAGAGAGAGAGAGAGAGATCTTAACGTAGATTGTTTAAGAAAAATCTGGAAGAAAAAACTACAATTAAGACTTAAAAGTGAGAAGAGTTGATTGCTAAAAGATTATTGCAATCTAACAAAAGAATCACAAGATCTAAGGATTTAAGAAAAATGTTGTGCAGAAAGTATAGTAGTACTATAATAATACTATAGCAATCGAGAATAACAAAATCACATATTTTGAGATCAATTTTACGACATAACCAATACAAAAAAAATTTAAAGTAAGCTTATACTTATATGTATATAATTGATGTAATGTTATGTTAAGTTAAATTACCCTTAAAAAATTAGAATAATCAATTAGATAAGAATTGCTTTTATGCATGTATTGATATGTTGCTAATATTTTATTTGATATGAGAATTTTTTATCTATAACAAAAAATATTACAATTATAGTTTATTTAAATTATTAGTTTATAACATAATATAGAATAATATAAATTATGATAAGTCACAAAAAAAATAAAAAAATTAGAAATTAAAAATCAAAATAAGAAAGGATTAAATAAGTTGATAAATAGATACAAAATATGCAAAATAAAATGATTATCCAAAAAAAAACAACTATCATTTTGAAATGGGTTGTCATAGAGATGAACCAAATGTGTCGTTCATTAAGATTATTTATTTGGGATTACTTGTTCCAAAAAATAAACCTAATTGATTATGAAAAAAATCTTGTCCTAAGCCAATTCTAAGGCAAAATAAAATGATAAAAGACTTTATATAGAAATTGCTATTTCATTTGTATAATGTATGAGCCATAGATGTCACATTTGTGGTATTAAAGTTGACCATTCCATTAGTTTAGGGTGATTCGAAGACAAACCATGTAAAAGCATAGTTGAGTCCTATAACATATAAAGAGGGTTGGTGATCAAATGGAGATGATATCTTAAAAAGGAATCATAATAGGCAATTGGGCCTCTGATCAGAATTACTAGCAATACAATAGTGTATTGTCCTAAATCAACTACTAAGGAGAAAACTTAATATTTATATGAGATACATCAATCTTATGTTGTTGATGCATCTTTTAGGGGCCAAACCCATTTCAATTAGATAAGACAATTTAAAGAGACAATAACTCAATGTAATAGAATTGGGATGCCATATTTATGGCATTAGTTGTTAATATCATGTGGGTCAAAGATGAACTATGTAAAAGCATACCACAATTAGAACACTTGAAGATAGGTAAGAAGCAGACATCAAGTCATATCTCGAAGAGGAATCACAATGAGTAATTGGGCTCTTGTCACGATTGTTAAGAGTGCAAAAATGAATTATCCCACATCAACTATTAAGAGAAGATCCTAGCCTTTATATGAGATACCTAGGCCT
This sequence comes from Vanilla planifolia, assembly GCA_023846275.1. Lineage (NCBI taxonomy): Eukaryota > Viridiplantae > Streptophyta > Magnoliopsida > Asparagales > Orchidaceae > Vanilla > Vanilla planifolia. The sequence goes on from CM043868.1 coordinate 28,582,996, forward strand.
TAAGATGTTGAGTATCTTTTGAGAGTAAAACTCTCTTAAGTCAGACTATGATAACTTGATGAGACAATTCCTCAATGTAGTTAGATTAAGATATGACAACAACCATCTTAAGTAATAGTTTTCCAACTTTAACTTAAGAAAGCCTCAGACCCATCTTCGCCAAAGAGGTTCATTGCTTTATCTTATGGTAGATTGCAATTACAATCTTGCCTAACTTGGAACACAGTGGTGGTTTTATGCCAAGATCTATTAGCTTACCCTGGGAGTCCACAACTCTACATTTTTTCATAGGGTTACACAATTAAGAAGTGCATGAACTATATTCCCATCATTGAAATTAGGTCAATAAAGACACTACAGATTCTTGAGCCATCTAATTTATCCCGCTGGATGTTTTGTAGCAAAAGTGGGAGGTAATCTCCCTTTCACTGAAACATCCTCTGATAATGCTTATTACCAATGCAAGAATAATCATCTTAGATCCGTTACTAAGAAGAGAACTTGATATATGAGATACATTGGTCGTATGATGTTGATGCACCTTTTAGGGGCCAAACCCGCTTTGATTAGATGAGACAATTTAAGAAGACAATAACTCAACATAATAAAATTGGGGTGCCACATTTATGATATTAATTACTACTATCATATGGTTCAAGGATGAACCATGTTGAAGCATACAACACTTATAACACCCAAAGAGAGGTAGCAAGCACACATCAAGCCATATCTCAAAGAGGAATCACAATGAGTAGTTGAGCTCTTGACAAGGTTGTTAAGAGTGCAAAAATAAATTCTCACATCGACTATTAAGGGAAGATCCTGGCCTTTAATAAGATACATTAATCTTAAGATGTTGAGGTGCCTTCTGAGAGAAAAATTCTCTTTTAGATTATGACATTTAATGGACAATACCTCAATGTAATGAGATCAATATGTGACATCAACGATCTTAAGAAATAGTTTTCTTACTTTAAATTAAGGAAGTCTCAGACCCATCTTTACCAAAGTGGTTCATTACTTCATCTTATGATAGATTGTAATTACAATCTTGCCTAGCTTGGAATTTAGTGGTGGTTTTATGCCAAGATCTATTGGCTTACCTTGGGAGGCCACAACTCTACATTTTTTTTTTCATGAGGTTACACAATCAAGAAGTGCATGAACTATATTCCCACCCTTAAAATTAGATTGATAAAGCCATTACAGATGTTTGAGCCATTTAAGCTTTTCTTTTTGAATGTTTTTGTAGCAAAAGTAGGAGGCAATGTCCCCTTCACTCAAACATCCATTTTTCAATCCCACCCACCTACCCACCCCCACCCTTCAACTTTCCCAACTCATGTTGAAGCTATAATTGATGCTCTTTGTTCCTTCATATCTAACCATGATATTATTTAGCATATGCTCTATCACCTAGCCAACTAGGCTCCTAGTGTAGATGAGATCAACACCTCATTTATCGAAGGGTATTGGGACATGGTTAAGAACCTTATCCAAGTTGTGTAGTAATTTTTTATCATGGGCATGATACTCTAACATTGAAAGGACACTACAATTATACTCATCCCAAAGGTTAAGGTGACGATCAAACTGATTAATTCTAATCCATTAACTTGTGCATTGCCACATGTCAGATCATTGCATGAATCTTGATGAAATAAAAAGAAACCTCATTTGCATCATCTTGTCCTATGTGAGCAAGGCATGTTTGTCTTAGACAGGGGTCTTTTTGACAAAAGTATCCTTGCTTAACAGCTTTTCCACAAGATAAGGACCATTATCTCATCTTAAGCTTTAATTACTCTCATGATGGATATGTAAAAAGCTTTTGTCTATATCAATTAGACTTTCCTCTTGTCCATATTACATCACTTTGGGCCTCCATGGAGGTGTGTGACTGAGTTGAGCATATTCTGCATCCAAAGCACTTAATTTTGACTAATGATAATAGGTTGACATGGAACCTTGGTAAGCATGGCCTTAGTTAGGGATGCCTCTTTTTTTTTAAGTTTTTACCCATAGCCAAAAACTTCTCTCCTATTATCCATTAGTCCATTGGATCATGGTGATCAAGGGTATTAATATTTCCCCCAATGTCTCACATATCACTCACTTTTTATACACTAATGATCCTCTACTCTTTGAACCAGTGATGATTGCTAATGTCAATGTGATGGCTTGTTTTCTTAGTGCTTACTATGTGGTGTTTCCCTAGAGCATCAACACCACTAAGTATGCCATCTTTATCAGTATGCTCTTGGACCTCTATCAAAGCACTATGGTTGCTAATACTTTTTGTATTAAGACTCATGTTACCTTATGCTTTCAACATATTATTGACTTTGTTCCAAAATTTTGGCTTAGGTTGCTACAATGTTATCCCTTGATGATAAATCTCTTAGTATTACTACTTATTTACTCCATGTTTCACTCCCATTTCCTTGTAAAGATTCTCAATACCATTGACAAATTTATGAGATGATTCCTTTATAGTGTTGTCCTTAGTTAATGGGTCATTCACTTGATTTCTTAAGAGAAATCTATAAGCTTAAATCATGTAATGCCTGGATATTCATTTGCTTGTACAAGTAGAGATGTGTTGCAAAGTTTTTTGTGAAGTCATGGCAGTCATCACCATCAAGCATTAGGAGCCTAGCTACTAAGTATGGCTTTAAATCCAACCCTTCCTTTACCCATCAATGTGAATATTAGATTTGGCACCTTATCTTGTTTAGTGGTTCCACTATTTGAGACATCTAATGAAAAATTAGCTATTAATAACCTTATAATTTTACTGATGATTGTTAGTTGAATCTCCTTCCCATCTCTCATTAACCTTCCTTTATTATCATTATGCTTACCGTCCCCAATGATGATGAGAATTATGTGTTGACCTCTTGAACTCTTTGTTTCACCTCTACATTATGGAGAGAATTTTGAACTTTATCCAATCCCTCTACCATTGTCAAGATTTCCTTTATGGAGGTTGTTGCACTCTGCTCATGTCCTCTCCTTAGCATTGTACTCAATTCTTTTTATCCACAATATGACCAATGTGACTAAATTTGGAAGATTAAAGCCCAACCAAGCTGATGTGTTCTCTTTTGAAAATCTTGTGCTAATGTTATGCCTATTACTCATTGGTTGTGCTATCAAGGCATTGTTTGGCTACCTCTATGCCTTTGGTGTTGTGCTTGTGATGAGTTAATAAATCATTTATTCTAAGTATCTCACATTTTAACTATTCATTCTAATATTTCTTCTATTATTTGGATGGTGGAATCCAAAATTTAATTTTTATACTACTAATTATTTTATAAAATATGTCTAAAAGAAATAAGACTAATCATCTATTTGTGATTTCCTTCGTTCTCTTTTATTGGACATAGTTTAACTAAAAAAAACTCATGTCTAAAAGGCCCTTGTCTACCTGTCACAAGTCATTGCCACATTGTAACTATTGATTATTAGATTTTTTTGCCCTATCAAAACACTTAAAATCCTCTTGACTCTTTAAACAATCCTAACTCATCTCAAACCCCCCACCCCCAAGTTGGGTGAAAGTTAAAATTGATGACTTATTCTTTTCTTTGGATTCACTATGATTATCTAAACCATTGTGAACTTTTAGCTATTATATGATTCACATGTATTCCTTTACTATTTTTACTACAAAACTCAAATGAGCTATGACTTTTTCTATTCTCTATCCTTATATTAAACAATATGTTAACATTTACTTCTAGAGAGGCTCTACTTTCATTGTCTTCAATATCCATTGTGCTGCCAAAGGTGAAAATAATTTGCCTTATACGCAAGAGTTCGCTCCAGTGCTGTCAACTTTTGATCAAACTACTATTTCTCACGCATTCTACTTTGCTCTGTTGTTCATTTTTGGCCCATCATTTTTCTCAAAGAGAAATTTACATCCTCAAGATATTTATGAATCTACAAGCAACCACTAAAATTTTTTGGCAAATCTATTATACACGTATAATAATCCATTACCTATCAAGAGAACAACAGTAGCATGGAAAAAGAGGTCAAATAGTCCATTCAATAATTCAATAGCAGCGTTAAAAGCATCAAAAGAGACATTAATTCAAGAATAATTGTTAACTACTTTCATTATTCTTCTCAATCTGAATATATATGATGTTGAGCAGAATCAGAAACTACATACCCTTAATTAAATTCAGCAAGTGACATCACGCCTGGGCAGCCTTGGTCAGAATGATGGAGGCATACTCAACAATGGTTGGATCAGGGGAGTGCTTCAGCTGGGTGAAAAGTGGAAAGGAGTCCACGGTACGAAGGACTCGCCTACAGCTTGAATGCTCGCACATTTTCCCCAGGGCAAACAATACGATCTTAAGCGGCAACTCATTTATAGCATCCTTTCTGCTTGGGCTTAAAGCAACGACGGAGTAGTCACCGACCAGCTTTAACAAAGCCTGAGAACCATAACAAAACTATATGAACTAATCAAAATCTATATAGAAAAAGAATGTCGCCTATGTAGCCATCTTTGAAAGCAAACCTGTATTGCGCCCTCATTCTCAATGTCCTTACAAAGAAGGTTAGAGTTGCGCACGAGGTTACTGAGTGCCCCAGCCGCGTTGCCTTTTGTTTTTTCTTCTTCCGCTGATAGAAGAGGTTTGGTGAGTTGGGGTATGCACCTCCTGAGCTGGACATAAAGCGCATCACTGTGGTATGCAGAATTCCCAACCTAAAGAATCAAACAAAATAGTTGGAATAAGCCAAGAACTGTTTGACATGCAAATTTTTACAGTAAGAACGAGTTTTAAGTGAATTAGAAGGGATCAATTACATGATACTTTGCCATCATAACGTTGTCTGCTTGTGCCAAGGATCAACTAATTAATAGGTGATCTCTAATATGGACAAGGAAAAATTGTATTGGCAACAAAATTGAGTTTGGTTACTATGTGAGTAACACATTTAATAGCGAAGTTTATACTTTCCTCAAATGCTAATAGGATTTACACTAGATGTTTTTCTTGGAAATAAAACTGAAGAAAACAATCAATTGGATAATTACTCTAGGATGACAGCAAAACGACATTATGTCATAATTCCTATCGAGTTCATTGGAGAGTATTTGTTCAATTGGTATAAGACTTGAGAAAAATCTATAATGGATTTATGTCAAACACCTGCTGGAAAACTGCCTACAGGGAAAATGACGTCTTTCTCTCACCCAATCAATAATCAAGACGCTTGCACTACTCAGCAATCACCCTCGTAATGAACATAGTGCTACAACGATGATTTATCAATTGGAGACTAACAATCGTATCTCACAACGTACTGATGGCATATGACCCTCCTCACAGCACCTTTAGGTTCAAAGGCCATGACCGCATAGGTTACAGCTAAGTCTTGATAGATAAGCTCAAAAAATATTGTCAAAGACACTTCTGAGGTAATTCATCATCCATCAAAGATTCTTCCTGTTCAAATACTTTTTGGTTTTTGACTTGAATAATATTTTTCAAGAACACCTTCGACCCCAAGAGGTGGACAACTTGCTGGATAAAAATGGCTTCGATCACCTTCTAATATGATAAAATGCCTTTACTTATACTCATATATATGTGAAAGTTAAAACCAATTGTCCCTTTCCAATTTTTATTACCATAATTGTTAACATATCTCATTCGAAGTAGAGATGATCTTTGATTGGATTCCCACCCATTATCATGCCTACGAAATTTTTGCACTCCACTTTCTCTTGCTAGACAATAATGTTGAGAATCAATAGGCATGATGTCGACATAAAAAAAGAGAGAATTATGTAAATCACAAATCACTTGAAACAATAAAAGACTTTTCAATTTCTTAATTAATTTTATCAAACTTGTTTTAAAGTTTTTTATTTACTAATCAACTTTTTTTGTGTTGAGAGTACAACTAAAAAGGTAAACCATAACTTTTAAATGGATCAATTCAAAGCTGTATATATATCTATACCCAACCAAAAGACTAGACTTGCATTAAAGTCTTTCTTAGAAATGAATATGCAAAACCCCACTCTGAGCTGAAGGACCTTACAAGATACAAGGCTAAAAAAACCTACAACATTAACCCAAAAGAGTTTAGACCATCGAGTTAGAAAGCTCTACAAATCACCAAACCAGAAAACCTTTCAACTGCAGCCAAAAAACTGATAAATCAAATATCAAGTCCCAATCATAATATAGAATTGATATAACAAGATTAAATTATATTGTCTTATAACCCAATACAATTAAATTAAGAGGCATACAAAATCTAGACGTGATATATAATAAAGCTAATGTTCCCACTAGAAATAATGTAATAAAAATAACTTAAAATTGATATACAATTTAACTCAATATGAATGTGAACATGAAAAAAAACTGTGAACTGAAAGCATTTAAGGATACAACCATGATTTTCCTCTTAGGTTAGATATGATTTTCAAGTAAAATTTTTTTAAAAATTGTGCAATAGATCATTAACATATCCTCTACATTTAGATATCTTTATCTATGCATTATCAATCTCTTTAACTTCAAAAAATCTCTCAAAGCTATAATAAAATTTTATAAAATTTTGTCAAACTAATCTTTACTCACACTTTCTGTACAAATCGTATTGTTCGATCGAAGGTTTATAACATATAATACACACAAATGAACTAATCATCCAATCTTTCAAACTGTCCAACTCTTCTCTTGACTACTAACACATAATCGCACTTGTATGATAAGAATCATTATACTATACAAAACACATAGCCCTTCTCTTCTCTCAGTTTATTTTACATCTCTAATTTCACAATAATAGTACTATACAATAACAAGGTAGCCCTTCTCTTCTCTCAGTTTATTTTACATCTCTAATTTCACAATAATAGTACTATACAATAACAAGGATTATACTGTATGAAGCTATTCATTCTTCATACATAAACTATATAACATGATCATACTGTTCGATATAATAATATTATACCATACGATTTGCTTAACTTCAACACCATTAAGTACACTCTCTAGTTTGATATGGAACATACTGTCCAATAAGCATACATCAAACTATATGAAGTCTTTGAGTATTCTGATACAAATAATACATTCTCTGTTATCACAGAATCGTATCATAAATAGAGAGCATTGTACTATATAAATGCATTTATACAAAAAACATATCGTAGAGTCTGGACCTTTGCTTGATCATTATATATGAACGAGTCATACTATATAATAAAAACATTGTATATATGAGCCATACAGTTTTATCAACTCATTATTTTTTTAATTTTTAATTGATTAAATATTGATAAATATGTAGCATATCAACTTTACTTTATTATAAGATATACTTATAAGCTAAAAGACTCAAATGAAATGTACACCTTAAATAACCCTAAATGAATAAAAGGATTCTAAAGTTTTTATCACTCAATCAAAACTGTCATTAAATCTTAATACCTTGAATAAATTATTATAAATATTATATGCTCATACTAAAAAAGATGACTCAAATATAATATTATCTTTATTTGCTTAGTTTTGTGTTTCTCTTGATACTAGTTATGATTTATACAAAAACATCACCAATAAGCCCTTGAGTCAACACTAAGCTCTCTAATTGATTCACCTATTTAATCTTGAGATGTATGATTTAAAACACTTAAAATTAAAACCAATTCACCTATTTAATCTCATTTGAATGATAAATAGAATCCTAATTTTAAATTAAAATAAAAAAAAATCTTAATATTAATTCTAATATCATCCTAAACTAAAACCAATTCACTTGAATCTAATTTTAAAGTTAAAACCTACTAAACCTAGACCAAAGCAAAATTCCAACATTAGTTTAGCAAAAACATAAATCTAAAATAAAAAGACAAAGAGTAAATATTGTATAAATTCTTAAGTAAAAAAACATTAGAAAAAAAAACTCCTAATGAGAGTAGAAGTGATAAAGTCTATAGAGTTATTCTGGTATTTATATGAAATGTTATAATTTTAAAATGTCAAAAAAATATTTAAGGCAAAACCCACTTGAACCAGGAGGGGCGACTCAAATGAGAACACCATTACAAAGTTAGATTATAATTTCGAATTTGATTTAAGATAAGGTTTGTATTATGCTTGGCACAATATTAGCTTTATAAGTTTAGAGTTAGAATAATCTTATCTAATGATAAACTAAAACTAATCATTAACCTAATGTTAATCTTAACCTTAAAATTAACATGATTCTAATCCTGGTCTATTATAATATTAACTTTTCTTAATCATTATCTTATCTCATTTGAACGATAAATAGAATCCTAATTTTAAATTAAAATAAAAAAAATCTTAATATTAATTCTAATACCATCCTAAACTAAAACAAATTCACTTAAATCTAATTTTGAAGTTAAAACCAACTCAACTTAGACCAAAGTAAAATTCTAACCTTAGTCTTGCTAAATCATAAATCTAAAATAAGAGAACAAAGAGTGAATATTATATCATTTCTTAATTGAGGAATCACTAGAGAAGGAAAAGCTCTTAATAGGAATCCAAGTGACAAGTGGTTAGGATAAATTATTCCTTATTGGTTTTTGAAGGAGTGATTTTGTTATTTAAATAAGATGTTATATTCTTAAAATATCAAAAAATATTTTTAGAGCAAAACTCACTTGAGTTGAGAGGGACGACTCAAGTTAAAACACCTTGAAATAGTAAGATCATGATATTGAATTTTATCTAAGGTAAGGTTTGTATTATGATCGGCATAAGGTTAGCTTTACAACAAGTTTAGAATCATTATAGGGTTAAGATGAAGATTACATTATTTAAGCATAAGATTTGGAGTAAGCATATAATTAGCATATACTAAAATTATGAATTAAATATGTTGGTGTCTTGCTTAAATTTAGTACTAGACATGTATTAAAGTAATAGAATTGATTGAAAGTTAAGTCATATTTATTATTACTTAATGGTAAGCTTACTTTATAATCAATTTTAATTTATATTTGTATATGGACGATATTAATTTTAAGATAAAGTTACTCTTACTTAAGATCAAGTGTATTTACAATTAGGACAGTTAAATATTGGCACTAAAATAAGTCACATAAATAATTGCTTTAGCTTTTGAACAACATATTTTTAGGTTAATTGTGACACTAAAGATTAAAGAGAGTAGAGAGTAAACCTTGTGTAATTTTCTAAGTGAGGAATTGATGGAGAAGAATAAACTCCTAATAAGAATCCAAGTAACAAGTTGTTTGGAGTTATTCTAGTTCTTATATAAGATTTTATGATCATATAATATCAATAAAATTTTTTGGGACAAAACACGCTTGAGTTAGGAGGTGCAACTAAAGTCATAACACCTTGACAAAATGAGATCATGATGATGAATTTGAATTAAGTTAAGATTTTGATTATGACTGGTATTAAGTTAACTTTATAATAAATTTTCAATTAAAATAAGATTAAGATAAAGATTAGATTAATTTAATATAAGATCTAAACTAAGTTTATAATTATAGTATGCTAAATATTAATTAAAAGTGTTAGTGTTTTTTTTAAATTAAAGGTTATACATGTATTGAATTTAGTAATAGAATTGATTAAAAATTAGATAATGTTTATTAAGATATCATTATTATTAATTTTTAATTAATTTTGTATAAAGATGATATTAATTTTAAGATAAGATTACTCTAACTTAATATCAAGTATATTTATGATTGGGATAATCTAATATTAGTACTATGATAAGTCATGTAATAATTATTTTAGATTTTAAATAATATATATTTTTTAGGTTAACTATGATACTAAAGATTTAAAAGGGTAGAGAGTAATTACTATATAATTTTCTAAGTGAGAAACCAATAGAGAAGGAAAGGCTCATAATAATAATCCAAGTGACAAGCTATTTATATAAATTATCTCTTATTTGTTTTTGAATGGGTAATTCTGGCATTTATATGAGATATTGATGAGGACATCATGTTCGAGAAGGATTTTCGACGTCCACGGACCAGGTCTTGCACTAATAACCTATTATCATCTTTAGGAAGCCAACACAACTTTCGGATTCGAAATCGGAGTCCGAATGGCTTCCCAGGAGCAAAAACAAGGCCAAAATCACTATCCCTGCCGCCGGCCGCCGCCTCCGCCGCAACCTCTGCCGTCACAGTGAACCGCCCGCCGCCATTTCGAACCGCTCGAGCCCGAACCGGATCCGGGTTAGCCCGAACCGCTGAGCCTGAGTCCTGCCAGGCGCCGACCCAAGCTACCCACCGGATGACCCGCGACCTGTGACCTGCGCCGACCCGCACCAACCCGCACCGACCCGCGCCGACCTGCCGCCGCTCTCCGCGCCGCCAGCCACCCGAAATTAGGGTTTTGTTTTGCCTTTTTTCCGGAGTTCTAGAAGTCACTTTCGAAATCCGTAAAACAGTGTTTAGATAAATGAATTAACTTAATTTTCATTATTTTTCTCAGATTTTTAGGAGTCTGTTTGTAATTTTAGGTGACTTTTAGTTTATCCATGTGTCCTTTAGTATTCCCATGTTATGAGTCAAAATGTCTTTTGTACCCTTGTGGATTCCTATATATGGGGAAGTCCTCTTCTGTTGTAAGGGATATTTTTTGGAGAAAAAGTTAATGCAAGCTTTGAGTGTTCATTGCTTCCATTCTGAGTTCGTGAGTGCTCTGAGTGTCTTTAGCGTGTCGACTCGTCAAAGCTCTGATACTGGGAGGAGGGGCGCAAGGTCCAAGTGGTGAGACGCCACTCCAGTCTATCATCTTCCATCACCGCTCAACCATCTTCATTCATATTTTCCATTCCTAGATTATTAATTTGTCTTCAATATATTTTCATTCTGCGAAGTGCAACTTTTACTATAAATTATATTTTAAGTTCAACTGGTACTTAACCAATCTAAGTACTCCCTATTTCTGCGTGTTTGAAAGTGTGTAGCCGTAGTCGATTTAGCGACTTCTTAGCCGCTATCGATCCTAAGTTTAGTTAGGATTCATTGGTTGGTGCCTTTTGCGTTCAACCCTCATCGTATCTAGGTGTGTGTCCCTTAGGGTGACGCCCTTGCTCCTTTGTTGTGCATCAGTCATAAATTTTAAATAAAAAAAAAAAAAAGTTTTCTAACTAAGCAATTTTCGTCTAGTCCTACATCAGATATTATGATCTTAAAATATCAAAAAAGATTTTAAAACAAAACTAACTTGGGTTGGAAGAGAGACCACAAATGAGAACACCTTAACATCGTAAGATCATGAAGTTAAATTTTTTTTAAGATAAGATTTGTATTATGCTTGGCATAAAGTTACCTTTATAATAAGCATAAAGTCAAAATAGGATTAAGATGAAGATTAGATAATTTAACATAAGAATTTTATTAAGTTAATAATTAGCATATACTAAAACTATGATTTAAAAGTATTGACGTGTCACTTAAATTTAGTATAAAGCATGTATTAAAGTCAGCAATAGAATTGATTAAAACTTAGATAATATATATTGTTAATTAATATTAAGCTAGCATTTTGATCAAATTTTAATTAATTTTTTATAAGAATGGTATCAATTTTAAAATAAGGTTACTCTAACTAAATATCAAGTGTATTTATGACTAGAATAGTCCATTAATTGCATTAATATTATCACACAATAATAGCTTTTGCTTTTAAATAATATATTTTTTAAGTTAATTATGACACTAAAGATTAAAGAAGATAAAAAGTGAATATTGTGTAATTTCTCATGTGAGGATTTGATGGAGAAGAAAAGGCTCCTAATAAGATTCTAAGTGGCATGTTGTTTGGAGTTATTTTGGTACTTATATGAGATGTTATGATCTTAAAATATTAAAGAAATTTCTTTAGACAAAATCCACTTGAGTCAGGAGAGGCAACTCTAGTGAGAACACCTTTGATAAAATGAAATCATGATGTCAAATTTATTTTAAACTGAAGTTTGTATTATGATTAGCATAAGGTTAACTTTATAAACATTTTAAAGTCAAAATAAGGTTAATATGAAGATTAAATTAATTTAACATAAGATTTGGACTAAATTTATAATTAACATATGCCAAAATTATGAATTAGATACGTTGGTTTCTCGCTAAAGTTTAGCATTATGCATGTATTTAAGGTAGTAATATAATTGATTGAAAATTAGATAATGTTTATTATTAACTAATGATAAGCTAGAAGTATGATTAATTTTTACTTAATTTTGCATAAATATGATATTAATTTTAAGATAAGTTTACTTTAACTTAATATTAAATGTATTTATGAATGGGATAATCTAATATTGACTCTATGGTAGGTCATGTAATAAATTCTTTAACTTTTGAATAACATATTGTTTTTATTAATTGTGACATTAAAGATTAAAGAGAGTGTAGAGTGAATGTTATGCAATTTTCTAAGAGAGGAATCAATGAAGAAGGAAGGTTGAATCCTAGTAAAAAGTTTTTTGGATAAATGATCTCTTATTAGTTTTTTAAGGAGAGATTCTCAAGTTTATATTCCATGTTATTAACTTAAATTGTCAAAAAACATTTTTTTGTACAAAACTCTCTTGAGTCGGGGGGGACGACTCATGTGAGAACGCCTTGACATAGCAAGATCATGATCATGAATTTTATTTAAGGTAAAGTTTGTGTTATAATTAGCATAAGTTTAGTTTTATAATAATTTTAGAATAAAAATAAGAATAAGATGAAGATTAGATTAGTTTAACATAACATTTAGACTAAATTTATAATTAATATATGTTAAAATTATGAATTAGATGCATTTGTGTCTCGCTTAAATTTAATACTAGACATGTATTGAAATTAGAAATAAAATTGATTTAAAATTAAGTAATATTTATTATTCATTAATGGCAAGGTAGTCTTATGAATAATTTTTAATTAATTTTGTATAAGGATGGTATTTATTTTTAAGATAAGAATACTTCAACTTAATATTAAGTATACTTATAATTAAGATAGTCTAATATCGACACTAAGATAAGTCATTTAATAATTGTTTTATGTTTTAAATAAGATATTATTTAATTTAAGTGTGACAATATAGATTACAAAAGGTGACGAGTGAAAACTATATAATTTTTTAAGTGAAAATTTAAAGAGGAAAAGCTTTTAATAAAAATCTAGATGATAAGTTATTTCGATAAACTATCCCTTATTAATTTTTGAAATAGTGATTCTAGTGGTTTTATTAGATGTTATGATCTTAAAATATCAAAGAATTTTTTCGAGCAAAACACACTTGAGTCGGGAGGGGTGACTAAAGTGAGAACACCCTGACATAGTAAGATCATGATGTGGAATTTGATTTAAGATAACATTTGTATTATGATTAGCATAAAGTTAGTTTTACAATAAATTTAAAATGAAAATAGGATTAAGATAAAGATTATATTAGTTTAATATAGAATTTAGACTAACTTCATAATTAATATATGTTAAAATTATGAATTAGATTCATCTGTATCTCTCTTAAATTTAACATTAAGCCCTTATTAAAATTAGAAAAAGAATTGATTCAAAATTAGGTAATGTTTATTATTATTTAATCGTAAGCTAGCATTACGATCAATTTTTAATTATATTTTTATAAGGATAATATTAATTTTGAGATAAGATTACTCTAACTTAACATCAAATATATTTATAATTAAGATAATCTAATATTAGCACTAAAATAAGTCACATAATAATTTCTTTTACTTTTAAATAACATATTCTTTAAATTAATTATGACATTAAAGATTAAAGAGGGTAGAGAATGAATGTTATGTAATTTTTTAGGTGAGGAATCTATTGAGAAGAAAATGCTCTTAATAAGAATCTAAGTGACAAATTATTTGGATAAATTATCCCTTATTTGTATTTGAATGAGTGATTCTAATGTTCATATGATGTGTTATAATCTTAAAATGTCAAAAAACTTTTTTTGGAAGAAAACTCACTTAAGTTGAAAGGGACAACTCAAGTGAGAACACCTTGACATAATAAGATCATGATGTTGAATTTGATTTAATGTAGGATTTGTGTTATGATTGACATAATGTTAGCTTTAAAATAAGTTTAAAGTAAGAATAGAATTAAGATAAATATTAAATTAATTTAACATAAGATTTGGACTAAGTTTATAATTAACATATACTAAAACTATGAATTAGACTTGCTTAAATAATATTTATTATTAATTATTGGTAAGCTAGCATAATGATTAATTTTTAATTAATTTTACATAAAAATGGTATTAATTTTAAAATATGATTATTTTAACTTAATATTAAGTATATTTATGATTAGGATAGTCTAATATTAGAATTATGGTAAATCATATACTAATTGTTTTAACTTTTAAACAACATATGTTTTAGGTTAAGTCTGACACTAAAGATTAAAGAGGAAGTAAAATGAATGTTTTGTAATTTTCTAAATAAGATAATAATGAGAAAGAAAGACTCTTAATAAGAATCTTAATGGCATGTTGTTTGGATAAATTATTTTTTATTAGTTTTTAAAAAAGTGATTATGGTCTTTATATGAGATATTGTGATCTCAAAATATCATAGAATATTTTTCGTGTAAAACTCACATGAGTCAAGTGAGACGACTCAAGTTAGAACACCCTGACAGATTAAGTTCTTGATGTTAAATTTTATTTAAGGTATGATTTGTATTATGATTGATATAAGGTTAGCTTTATAATAAATTCAGAGGCAAAATATGATTATAATGAAGATTAGATTAGTTTAACGTAAGATTTGTATTACATTTATACTTAGAATATGTTAAAATTATGAATTAGATGCATTAGTGTTTGGCTTAAATTTAGCACTCGATATTTAGAAAAAGAATTAATTAAAAATTAAGTAATGTTTATTATTAATTAATGATAAGCTAACATTATGATTAATTTTTAATTAATCTTATATAATGATGGTATTAATTTGAAGATAAGATTACTCTAACTAAATATTTATGATTAGAATAGTCAAATATATACACTAAGATAATCACAAAATAATTATTTTAGCTTTTAAACAATGTATTTTTTAGGTTAACTATTACACTAAAGATTAAAGAAGATAGAGAGTGAATGTTGTGTAATTTTATGAGTGAGGAATCATTAGAGAATGAAAAACTCTTAACAATAATCCAAGTAGTAAGTTGCTTACAATCGTTCTAGTATTTATATGAAATGTTATGATCTTCAAATGAAAAATAAATTTCTTATGACAAACCCTACTTAAGTTGAGAGGGGCAACTCAAGCGAGAACACTTGAAAAAAGTGAGATCATGATGTCTAATTTGATTTAATATAAGGTTTGTATTATAATTGGCATTTGATTAGCTTTATAATAAGTTTAGAGTTAAAATATGATTAAAATGAATATTAGATTAGTTTAACATAAGATTTGGACAAAATTTATAATTAAGATATGATAAAGTTATGATTAAATGCATTGGTGTCTTGTTTAAATTTAAGACTAGGTATGTTTTTAAATTTTCAATAGAATTGATTGATAATTAGGTAATATTTATTATTAATGAATGATAAGTTAGTACTAAGAATAATTTTTAATTAATTTTGTATAAATATGATTTTAATTTTAAAGTAAAATTACTCTAACTAAACATTAAGTTTATTTATATTTAAGATAATCTAGTATTAACACTAATATAGATCACACAATAATTGCCTTAGGTTTTAAACAAAATATTATTTATGTAAATTGTGACATTAAAGATTAAAGAGGATGGAGAATAAATATTGTGCAATTTCTTAATTGAGAAATTAATGGTGAAAGAAAAGCTTCTAATAAAAATCCAAATGACAAGTTGTTAGGATAAATTATCTTTTATTAGTTTTGAAAGAATAATTATGATGTTTATGCGATGTTTATGATCTTAAAATGTCAAAACACATTTTTAGAGCAAAACTCACTTGAGTCGAGAGGGGCAACTCAAGTTAGAACATCTTGACATAGTAAGATCATCATGTTGAATTTGATTTAAGATAAGATTTGTATTATGATTAGTATAAGATTAGCTTGACAACAATTTTAGGGTCATAATAAGATTAAGATGAAGATTACATTATTTAAACATAAGATTTGGAGTATGCTTAAAATTAACATATGCTAAAATTATGAATTAAATGCATTAATGTCTCGCTTAAATTTAGCACTATGTATGTATTGAAGTAATAGAATTGATTTAAAATAAGGTAATATTTATTATTAATTAATGATAAGTTTGTTTTATGATTAATTTTTATTTAATTTTGTATAAAGACAAAATTAATTTTAAGATAAGGTTACATTAACTTAAGATCAAGTGTATTTACGATTAAGATAGTTTGATATTGTCATTAAAATAAGTCACTAATAATTTCTTTAGCTTTTAAGCAACATATTTTTAGGTTAATTATGAGACTAAAGATTAAAAAGGGTAGAGAGTAAATGTTGTGTAATTTTCTAAGTGAGGAATTGATGGAGAAAAAAAGGCTCCTAATAAGAATCTAAGTAACAAGTTGTTTTACGTTATTTTAGTGCTTATGTGAGATTTTATTATCTTATAATGTAGTTAGACAATCGTATTTCATTAATATTTAAAATAGGTTTAATATTAGATTGTATTAATATTTCTAGATTATCTTATCACATTTAGATTCATATGCACATTTTAAGTTAACAAGCCAAATTCTAATCTGACTCTTTATTCCAACATTCCAACTTAAACATTAATTCTGATTGAACATAATCCTAAGCATAATCTAATCTAGTGATAATCTAATCTTATTTCTAACTTATGATAACCTAATTATAAACCTAACATAATCCTTCTTATAATTTTAATTCTAATCATAATACTAATGAAAATATTTGTGAAAGAGTTTTATGATAAAAATAAATGTGTCATCTAAAAGATAACTATAGGTTAACCTCCAACCATCTTGCTATTAAATCTTATCAAAATTCAATAGTTATTTCCCAAATAAGTTTTAAATCGACAACACAATGCAAGACCGAATAAGTTTTAAATCGACAACACAATGCAAGATCAAATTTTTAACAGAAAAAAAAAAATTGAGGAAGGGCATTTGGAAAACTCGGAAGAACGAGAGGAAGAGGAAAAACTGACCGTGCTTCGGCGAAAAAGGTGTGGCTAGTGCACGTAATGCGGCGTAAACGCTTGGAGCAAACGGCAAGCACAATGAGGCGGATAGGTCCCTGGAAGAGGATATGCCTGGAGATGGGTAATATGCCGGCGGCGGGTGCCGTTCCCTCGCATATCCCTCCGACTGATACCGAGATCGCAATCCCAACCCTAGAAAGAAATACAGCGAAATGGGGATCGGGAGATCGAAAGAAATACAGCGAGAATTGAAATTTGAAAAGCAGCATGAGGAGGTGCAGTACCAACGGGCGGAAGCGGAGGCGGCGACGGCTGACGAGGTGGCCAAGTCTGCTTGACATGGCTCATCTTGTCGCAGAGAAGAGATTGATGTGAACGGCGGTCCCGCCGGAAATCCCCTGACAGTATCTCCGGCAAGTGCCTTTGTAGGAAATCAGTGGATTTAACCGTTAGGAAAAGATTTTCATATGGTTTTGGTGATAGAAAAAAGCAAGTTAACCTACCATATTTTGAAATAAAAAAAAGTAATTTATACTTGCAAAATAGTAAAACTTTCCAAACAAATATAAAATCATTATATTTACTAAAAATATAAAAATTTACTTGTAAATATATGAAGCAAAATAATAATAAGGATAAATCAAATAGTTATAATTAGAGTTTAGAGTTTTAACTAATAACTAAAAATCAATTGAGTTTAAAATAAATATTAATTTTTAATTATATTTAATTAAATAATAAAACTATTCTTAACACAAATAATGAATTTTTTTAAAATCATATGAGTCGAATTAAATTAATTATATTTTTGTTAACTTAAAAAATTATAACTTCATAATTGTTAAAAAAACTTAACATATGTATTTTTTTTTTTAAATTTATTTAATCTTATGCTTATATTCCCAATAATAATATATCAAAAAGTTAATAATTAAGACATTCTAAAAATAAAACAGGTGAGCTCATAAATATGTTAAATTTATATTAAAAATTTTCTAAAACATATTAAGAGATTTATTATGCATAAAGCTTATAGTTAATTACATTTTATATTAATATAGTTAGCCCATAATTATACCTATTAAATATTTATTATTAAAGTCAATAAAAAATATTTTTCAAATTCACTACACATGAATTCAAAGCATGTAGATTGGTGCTTACACAAACATGCTTGTGATTCCCCATTCATGTTTGCTAGCATTACAGCCTCTACATGTGTCAGCATTGCTTACATGTATACTTATGTAGTTCCATCTATGTGTGCAACATAGTGGCCTCCACGTAATCTCTTACAATGATTTTAAATATTAATATTTAATATTCTAAATCATAATTCAAGTTTTTAATTTAAGAATTCCATTAGAATTCAAGAGAGTGGCTTCTCATTTCATGTTTTATATTTCATAAAAAATGAAGAGAATATAATCTTTACATAAGGGGCCAACTTATCCAACTTGAAGGCAACAAAATAAATATAAAATTATAGATTTATCTTGTGTAGTGCATATGCTCATATGATGCCACCCTATAACATATGCCATGTATGCTCAACCTTGAGGATTGCTTATAAACATCAATAATGATGTAGGTATGTCAACTTCACCAAATAATTAAGTTGGCCAAAATTTAAAATTTAACTTAAAATTATTAAAGTCATTAAATATCTTTTGAGAAGGAGCAAAATGCCTATAAATGTACTTCTTAACATAAAGAGAAAGCTAATAAATTAATGAAAAACATTGTATGCATTACAACTTAAAAATCACCAAAATTGTTGGAGACCTTTTTGCAAAGTGCTAAGGTGAATTTTGGAAACGGTTATTATCATATCTTTATCCCCAATAAGGTCATTTACAAGAATTAGGTGTTATTATCAGGCTTAATCATTTTCATAGTATTTTAGGCCCAAATTATTTGAATAGCTATAAGAATTGATATGTAGAGCATTTATTTTTTATTTTGTTGGTACTCTTTCAAGTTGTTTGCACTTGATCTTTTGTCATTGTTTTTTTTTTGTCTTTCGACCAAATTGTGCAAGGTATTTGGCCTAATATTGTAAGCTCTTTTGTGAATTATAGAATCTTTTGGCCTAATGAGTATAGGATATTGTAGCTTGGTGTGAGAATTTTGTTTATTTTTTGGATGGTATTGATAGTATAAACTTGGTTCTTTAGAATATGCAATATTTCAAAATATCAAGGTTTATTAAAAAAATACAAAATACATAACAAATAGAAGAACAAATAGAAATATCTTTGTGGATGGTTAATAATAGTATATAGATCACAATCAATTGTCATTTTGTTCAAATGATCTAATGAAAAAAGGCTTACATTTACATTATGAGGATGGAATTTTGTTTATACTACTTACATCAAGGACCTAAAATAAATATTGAGTCTTTGTCAAAAGCAAGCTGAGATGAGGATGAGGAGAAGATAATTATAGGCTTGGAGGATGCACTATAACATGCAAAAGCAATTCTTTTAAATTTTAAACATTAACAATTTCATTTATTCTAATAATATTTTTAAGTTATGATTTTGATTTACTTACATAGGATAACAAAGAAGTGAGAAAAATTTTAAATGTGTTCATATCTGATTATAATTAAGTAAAAATTATTTTAATAGAAGGCATAAAACTAAATAAGAAACATGATCATTATAATGATAAAAGTTTAAGATGTTTTTTGGTATGACAAATTTAACTATAATATTTTCTTTCGGGATATGTGCATTATGTATGTTATATGATCAAAACCATTATGTTATTTTGAATTAGTTGTTATTCTAAGAGAATCAATTATGCTCTCTTATTTGATTAACCTCTCGAGATACAACAAAAAATATACTAAAGATCTAATCAACCATTGCTTGTAAACTAGCTACAAAAGCATAAGTTTTTAAAAAGAAAATAAGATGATGCTTTCCTAGTAGATTCAAGAGCTTGGACATTTACCTATTTAAAAAGAGTTTGAAAATTTTAATTATTAATAGAAAAAATAAAAAATACCTTAACCATTGCATCATAAATTCATGCTTCAAATTTCCTCTTTAGAATTTGCTCCTTTCCTAGTGTATATCTATTAATTGTACATTAGAATTTTCATTTTTGCTCTTTCAAAGATTTGAGCAAGTGCATTAAGACGTAATCTTAATGTGGGTTTCAAGATAAGAGCATTATCATCAAAATATAATGTCAAATTTCAAAGAAAAGTCATCTTAACTTCTCAAATGCTGGTTTGATGGGTAGATTTATTATCACTCCACATGAGAGAAACTCCAAAAAAATTGTGTAGCATCATCCATGAAAGAGAACCATGCTTGCATTGATACTATAAGAAGGGTCATTAAAGAGATGATATATTGCCACTATAAAATTCAAAAGCAAGCACACACATATTAATTAGTTTTAATGAATTTCTAACCATTTTTAAGCAACGTAAAACCAAAATAAATCAAAGTTTGGCTATAATTGCACCTTTAATCCCATCATCAATGTAATGCTATCAATTTTGAAGGAATACATATCATTGAACAACTAACATGTAAAGCATATGAACAACATAAATATATCAAATATTAGATTCAAACTACTAAAACATTATAAATTAGAAAACAAATACTTTAGAACGAGGATGACATTTTATTCATCAAAATTATTGTGAGATAAATATCTTAATATAGATTTTTATGAAAATAATGAATAATCAAATAGTATGTATTTAACTATCATATAGTTGGACAACAAAGAATTGTTGGTTAATAATTTTTAATTTAATTTTATAGAAAATGTTTCTATCATATCCTCTAATTTCTTAAGACCAAGATCATAAATAGCATTTGTTTTTTTAATGCAACCAATATGTTTTAAATTTTATCAATTAAATGATAAAAGTGAGCTACTTTCTTCTAACTCGTAATAAATAGTTGCCCAGATAAGTCATAGGAAGGCTTGTATGATTGAATCTTAATCTTTTGTATATTTTATTTACCTATCTTATACTCATTTTATTGCTAAATATGACTTTGTTTCTATTTTGATTAATTAAGAGGCCCATTAAACATTAAAAAAGCTATTAAAATCTGTTAAGATTGCCAATAATTTATAGACCTCTTATGCTAAAGATAATTATATCGTCTACAGAGCAACTTGCTTATTATTTCTTCTGTATATAAGACAAGCCATAAACACATAGAGAGGGTTGAAGTAAAGTGGCAATAAGAATGAGCAAACTTTCACCTTGTCATTATGAGAATTATGTGTGCGTGTGTAGATGGATAGAAGAAATGACAATTTTTTATTGTATAAACTTATACCTGGATTTAATAGCTATAAAGGCCTCATCTTAGAAACCATGAACTTAAGCATAAAATAAGGCTTAAAATGAATAATGGATAATTGTAACAAAAGTAGGTAACATAATATAATTTAAGTAATTATTAGATAATCATTTACATGATTTATATCAATAATAATCTAAATTAATAAAAAACATATTATCTTTTTTTCTTTTTAAATTTATTTAAATCTCAATTTTATCTTAAGAAATAATATTATTTTTTTAATCCATTTTTGTTTTTGGTGTATCCTAAATATTTATTTTATATAACCTAACAGCATCTCTTTAACAATACTTTTAAAAATATATAAATATGGATAATGGTCTTACTTCTAAAAAAATATTAATCTAAATAGCAAAATACTTCAAATGATATATTAATTTAGATAGTAAGACTTGAAAATACTTGTTGAAGTTTTATCTCTTATTTGTGTTACATCATTTTATTATCAATATTTATTAATCATCTATTTTATCTTTTAACATATATGACATGATATATATTTGACATATAACAAATAATTAATAATAACATATTATTATAATAAACAATAATAAACATATTTAAATATAATATTTTCTCATATCAATTTAAAATCTACTATAATATTACACATTATATTAAATCATTTATATTATTAATAAGTATTGCCTATATTACAAACCTATGTAGTAGTCTTATCAAGTTTAGATATTTATTTCAAATCTTGGTTACTATAATACTTGAGAGCTTTTCTCCTTAATGTTGACTTTGTCTCTTGCATAATTTCTTTCCAAATTTCTTTGCTTGCTCTCTTCTTCCTCTATTGATTATAACTAAATATTAGACCTCTTAAATTCTTAAAACAAAGCCCTCTAAGTTATGACCAACCATCATTTTATAATTATTTTCATAATTTTTTTCATTCTCAACCTTCTAAATGCCTATAATAGTTGTCATTTCATATGAACGCCTTTTCACCTTATATCATCTCATTTACAAAAGTCTCCTATTAATTAAACTTGCATAATGTCGATTTTTCTTAGCATTTTACTATTTTATGTCTTAAGATATGCTCAAATTTTACTACTTGTATAAGTATAATAATCTTTATCATACCAAAAGATTCTTAATCTTGACCAATCTATCTTAATTTTTTCTTATTATACTATCACAATTTAAATATCATATCTTAATATTTTTCTTATTGTATTATCATGATCCGAATCTATTGTATATTTTTTGTTCGAATGTAATTCTATTTTGGATTAGAACATATGTAACAAAGAGCTATCTCTTTGATATTAAGACTAGAAACAATATTTGTTCTATAAAATTGTATGATACTTAGTTCTTTAAAATATACAAAATTTAATTTAAAATTGATAATAGTCTATAATTTTATCTCTATACTAATCTATAAAAATTAAAATTTAAGATGTTTTTATTTGAAGAAAAAAAATAATGTTTATACATTCAAATTTAAAATTTGTATTGCATTGGAAGTGTTACTTAGTTCTTAAAAGAAAAAAAAAACGTTCATGAAGCAATATATAAATTTAGCTAAAATTGAAATTAATAAAAGGATGATGTCGCTTTATGTCACTAATTTCTATTATATTTCCTATAGTATTTTTCATAATAAAAAAGGAAAAATAAAAATAAAAACAAAAAGGGCCTGGAAAAAGCTAACAAACCCTCCTCCCGTCGCCGTTTCCCTCCGCCTTGCAGCATCTGAACCGCCTCCGCTACGTATCCTACCGCTCTGAAACCCTAGCCAGTGAGAGAGGAGTGATAAAACAGAGAAGAAGAAGAAGGTGAAGGAAACTTTGTAAATCGAGAGAGAATTTTGTGCCTTCTGGAGAAGATAAGATAGGCGAAGGGAGAAGAAGAAGAATCGAAGAAGGCTAGAGAAGTTGAGAGAGATTTGCAGAAAATATAAAAATTTCCTTTTTGTTGGTGCGCAAGGTCATACAAACCCCGCTCTTTCCTTCCCGAGGGAGTGAGGCGGCATCATCTTGTTATCTGATACAAGGTTTCTTTAATATCAAATTGAAAAGTTGAAAACTACCCGGTGATATTGGAAAGAGGTTTAGTCTTGCAGACTCGGGGAGTTCCTCCCTTCACATTAAAGGGGAGGGTTGTTTTAGCCTGGTTTTTACCATTGTTCTCTCTCTCTGACGTAGCTTGACCGTTCTGAACTCTTGTCTCACGAAATCCGATGGTCTAAGCTTCCTGATCCTACTCTCATTTAACGTTAATAGGACTTGGGCGACCGTGGGATGAAATCTTTCAAAGGCTGTTCTCGGATTAGGGATTGCCCACCGGATTGTATCTGTGGATAGTCGCGTGGTAGTCTAATCTGAACTGCTGAGGATGGAAACCTTGGGATTTTTACATCTCCTATTTACCTTATTCGATTCCGAATAGCCCTGTACTGCTGCTTTCTTGTGGCAACGAAGGGTTTCTAGGACTTTGGATAGAACTTTTTGACCTTTTAGTAGTATAATTCCTTTTCGGGTAAGGTTTTGCACTGCTGGCATTGTGATTGGTTGGAGTTGTATATCTCTTGGCTTACTAGGGTTTGTTCTTAATTTCCAAACAGAAAGTATTACAAGTGGGTTTTGACATTTCACATGTACAGAACGACTAGGAGGTTGATAGCCTGCATTCAATTTAGTGTTTATATTGCTAGTTAGTTGGACAAATTCAGTACGAGCTACTCTTTATTTTGGTGTTGGATGATGATTCTTGTCTACAATGGAGAGAAGTGAACCAACATTGGTTCCAGGGTGGTATAAAGGGTCAAGCAGTAGTTCAACTAGCAACGGCAATTCGACAGGAGGCAGCAGTTCAAATGGCAATGGAACTGTTGGCAGCAATTTGAATCATCATAGTGGCTCCTCACTTCTAGGTATAAATTCTAACTTTGGTTATTCCTTTGGATTTCTGAATAGCACATGTTAACCTAACCTTATATTATACTTTGACAGTGAAGGAACGAAGCATTGGGTTCTCTTCTAGAAACAAATTCCCAGTCAATGATTGTGATCAGGATGTTCCTTACTGTTTGACAGAGAGAACCTTGACGTCTTTCCGGAGGAGTGTCAGTAGCAATGGTTCCGTCGGCAGTGAGAAGGATCTTTCTTCATGTGGTTACAGTAATTTTGGTAGGAGTCATCGTGAGAAGGATCTTGACATTCATGATAGAGATAGAACATTTTTTCTGGACAACGGATTCTTTAACCATCCAGATTCATCGGTTAATAAAAAATCTCAGATGGATCATTTAAGGCGCTCCCAATCTATGCTATCGGGAAGGCGTGTTGAGCCCTGGCGTAAAAGGCCTGGACATGATTCCGGTAAATTTGCATTCGAGAGAGACTTCCCATTACTTGGATCTGATGAAAAATATTTGGGCTCAGATTTAACCAGGGTTTCTTCTCCTGGTGTGAGCTCTGCCATCCATAATCACCCAGTCTCTACTTCAGGTATCATTGGAAGTGATGGCTGGACCTCAGCTTTGGCGGAAGTTCCTCCTATAGCTAGAGGAAATGATCCAGTTGTCTTACCAACTTTATCAACCAGCATTGCATTATCAACTAGTGTTGCATCAACAATTGCTTCGTCCAGTTCCACTGGCTTAAACATGGCTGAAACATTAGCCCAAGCTCCTGTACGAGTTCGCCCTGCAACTCAGGTAATTCAGCAAATGCATTTTACTGTCCTCTATTGGCTGCTTATATACTGCTTCTTATAGAAGGCTTGATTTCAGTTGCCTAATGACTCCCAAAAGATTGAGGAATTACATCGTCAACAGATTTTGAAACTTAGACCTGTGACACCATCAATGCCTAAAAGCTCGGTAGGTGACAATTGTATGGTGCTCTTTTTATTGGCACAAGCATACTTTTAATGCTAAAGTTTTATTTAATTTATTTTATCTAACTTTCTTGGCTGCGACTTTGCAAAAGAACGAGCTTATAACATTTGAGTTTGGTTGTCCAAAATCAGGGTCTGAGTAACAACTTCATATAACTTTATCATTAGAGCCAAGCATAGTGTACTTTAGATCGCCTTGACATAGGCGTCCTAAGAAAATATTATGATATTAATTTTAAGCAATGATATTCTTTCATTTATTTTGAAGATGGATGTTCATGTTATAAGCAAAATTATCTTTCTTTCCATTTAAATGTTAAGGGTCTTGTGGGTTACAATTGTTAAACTATTAGTTCAAATTAATAGTTCATGTCATGTACGTCTTAGTAATCCATGCGAACTTCTAAAGGAAGATTCATGTATATGTAAATTTTTTTGAAATGCTTAGAATTTTCAATTAATGGTTTGATCCCCTTGATTTTTGTTTTATTTTGTTTTGGACATTTTATTGGAAAAACCTATATTCTTCTTCTTCTTTGAAAAAAAATTATAACCTATATTTGTTTAATGACTATCAAGAATACAAAACTATCTACCCATATTAGATAGGGTTCAAAAGGGTATCCTCATATGCAAAAAGCCAACATATAGGAGATAAAACTATGATTTTAGTTGTGCTGACAATGGTGTTTAAAGTAGCTTTTAGTACCAATTCATCATGGCTTTGCTCCACATTGTGTGATGAACCCCCTTGCAAACAACAAAAGGAAAAGGCATCCTTGACTAATAGGAGGGGTCTTAGATGCCCAAGTAGTGGAGAAAACTATTCATGACATTAGTAACTTTGGATGTCACAACCATTAGTGATTAAAAAGAGATGAAGGAATGATGATCAATCATAGAGCAATGCAAACATGTGCAAATAAAAAACTCGCATGAGTGAACATTGCACCAAGTCAGGTCTCACGTAGTATACTGGGATGTTTGGCTCTGACTGTGTGTTTCACACCCATTGGTGGGCAATCAATGTGCATGCACTTTGTTTCACACAAGTTGTAATCACCAATTTTTATAATTCTCTTTGCTTGTGTGCATTAGACATGTAGCAGAGAGGTAGGTTGCTTTTCAGTCTATGTTGATAATATAATTGGCTTGGTCAATTGCAATTTTAAATTCTCCTTTCTCAGATCAACATGCCCACCCACCTCAATAGACATATTGTAACACTTTTGTTTCGATGCCCCCTTGATAGCGAGGTTCAGATTTTGCTTGTTTCTATTATTTGTTGCGGTTGTGGCACTCTTTAGCTAAAATGTTTTGTTAAATATATATAGGTTTTGGTGCATCATTACTCCCCCCAATATGTCATGGGAAATTTTATAACAGACATATGTAATACTTTTATTCTAATACTTCCCTGACAATAAGGTCCATATTTTGATTTGTTTTTTATGTTTGTCATGGCAATGTTACCCTTTTGCTACAATTCATAATTAAATTTATGTAGGCTTTGTTACATCCTGTTTAAGCTTGATTACTTAGGAGTGAATTATTTTTGGAAATATGTTAACTTTTCTCTTACCTTTTGAATTGGAAATATGTTATCTTTGGATGATGTTTTTTAATGTCCTTCAGAAGTGATATGTTTGGATTCGAATGCAATACACCTTTAAGTCACATCCATTCATATTTAGTTGACTTTCAAACCATTACCAAAGTACCATTGGAAACATGCTTTCCTTACTCTATCATGTTTTTGAAGTGTTATTGAGCACTATCTATTTTATTATGGATATGAATTGTGATACATTCAAAGAAATGTTAACATTTTGAGAGTGTCTAAGTTATTAGATACTTTGTACTATGTCTATTCGTTTAATAAACCTTATTATCCTCATAATACTTGTGAATCTTATTCCTTAGATAAGCATAAATATTATCAGTTCAAAGGCATGAATAGCTTTTAGATGATATCAAACAAGATTAATAGAATGGATAAAGTAATTAATTTATTATATCATTATTTATCAAAGTGGATTATGTGAATATTAACATTGGAATATCTAGTAGTTATTCTCAATCTAAATATGACATCTAGACGCAGTGGACAAAGATGATGATGATGATGATGATGATGATAATAATAATAATAATCTAATATAACCAAAATTCTTCCATTGTAGTATGTCCATTATAGTTTTTCCTCTTTTTTTTACTTTTTTGTTGTTATTTGGTATTATATTCTTGTAAAATTCATAATACTTTCCTATGAACATACGTGATTCCACATGCATAATGTTTTCTTGATTAGCTAGCATGCTCATACAAGTTATGGTAGAAAGTAGATTTAAGATGGTATGGAGGAGTATTACAACTTAATATCCTTAACACAAATTCCTTAAGGTTTTATTTTTTTGGCCCTTTAAGTTTGTGGCCCATTTTTGGTTGTTGGATGGGGAATAGATTATGTGAACAAGAACAATGTCTGCAATTTTGATAGAGCTAGATCTTTTAATTGTCTCGGAATGGACCAATATAATTTATTGCTTTAGTAGAACCTCATTATTGTAAGTTTATAATCCAGTCATTCAAATTGCATTCAAACTTTAGATAGGAATAATTGTCAATTATAAAATTCTTTCACTTAGTGGACGAAAGCTGCTCTTTAACTTGGTATAAAATTAAAAAAGGCAATTTGTAATCTAATTAATAAAGATTTCTATTGCATAAGTTGATAGATATTATTTCAGCTGTCTTTTTGAACATCTAATGCAATAGATTAAGCTTTTGGGAACATTTTACTCTAATATTATTTATATCATCACTTATTATTTTTTTGAACAATAATGTTCTTCATTGCCTTAAAATTGCATGTAGAAAACCTAATACCTTGCGATTATATTATTAGATGGGTTGTATTTAGTTTGAGAACAGGCAAGAATTGATGAAGAAAATTTGGAGGGAGGAATGCATTGTATAATGTATTTTAAATGAATTGATAGGTTGGTTGAAGTGTTAAGAAAAATGAGAAAGTGGAGAGGGGGTTTTAATGAGTTTTTGCATGTATTGTTGTCTGGCCAAATTGATTAGAGTGGGAGAGGATTGTGAGATGGAGGGAAAGGGATGGGTTGTTGATTGGGAAAAAAGTATACAATTTTGTGCAATAATCATTGAAGTTTAGACTTTTAGCAAACAATAAATGGCATGATTAGTGTGAATCAATAAGCTACAGCATATGATATACAATTTTTCTTGGGGGAATGTAGTCTCAAGAACCTCTTGTTTGGCTTCTTAAATTTGGGTAATAATGTGTAGATATAATCATGTGAATTTATCACTAGGTAAATTGGCATTTTGCCTAAATTTGTGCTTAGTAAAATATAGTTCGGTGTATGCTTCTATCAATCTAGTCCATCTAAGTTTTGTCTTGATATGGTGAACTAGGATTCTGGTAGATCATTGGGGTTACTGTCTTCCCATCAGTGATTCCACCATCCCTCATATTGAATATTTATGAATTTGATTGATTAGTCAACTCAGATAGCTCTAATGATTGCGGCAGCATTGTACATGATCACTTAGGTCTTCTTGCTGCTATCAGCTCTCTACTACATCGATTAACAAAGCTTACAGATGTTGCACTCTTTGCTAATATTGTTGCTTTGTGGGTTTTCTGGGTTTTTGATAGCACAATGAAGGGTCACTTTGTCCTCCACTTCAATTTATTTCCTGCGGTCAGTTTTCTTTTGCAACTTCACCACATTTTGTCTTCTTTTTGTGGTGTTTTGATTCAACACATCTATAGAATGGCGAATTGTGCCCCAAATTTTGTGAGCTAATGCAAATTCTTTAGATGTTGAATGTTCTTCAGATTTGACCATGTTATATCTGTTAGAAGTAAGATCTGTGTATTCTTTGAGCGTGAATAATTGCATTAACTTAGGTAATTGCTAACCTGAAGCGTGAATGTTTCTTTATTGTGTGAAACTTAAAGGAGCTTTGGTATGATTACTATAATCTGATAGTGGTTGAATGCAATTAATTCTGTTTCAGCTTTGTTGTACTCTTACGATCCACATGTATACTAGCTTTGACCTTATATCAATTCGAATAAAGAAAAAAATACTATGACATTTTAAATCTTGTATTCAACATGTACTCTGGAAGTGATTGCTAACTTTGATATTATACTCAGCACTTTGACAGCAGATGGTAAAATAAATATAGAGAATACTTTTAATATGGAAAGAGCAATTGTGCAAGGTCCCAAAAAAGTTAGAACTTTGTCAATGGGGAATTGCCTAGATCTATGTTGCATATCCTTCTAAAGCGGCAATTTGGTCTGCTAAACTCACATCTTGTCTTTCACTTCTGAAAAGGGTAATCAAGCCTTGTGATTTGGATTCATGTACTTAGACTTGCACATAATCAGCACGTTTTTTGTTGACATGTTAGTTGTTTCTGCATACACGCTACATGTTCTATGTGCACTTGTTAACATGTGTTTTTGTTGCTCCTACACTACAATGATCTAGTTAATTGAAGCTGAAAGTGGAATTGCTCTTGTTTGCATTTATCTTTAACACCCTAGGCGAAATTGGTGCCTTAATTAAAGCAGAACAAATTGGTTCTTCTTGATTGATGAATTAGGACGAAGGAAAGCTGAAGGACTTGAGGAATTATACACTTGTAGGATTTTCTAATCTCACGCTAGCAAGTAGTACAAATTGAGTACTAACTTGCAACAACTGTGATTTTAAGTTATGATCTAGATTATAGTCTGGGGAAAAATAATAGTTTTTCTCTTAAACTCAAAATTACAGCTTAGATGTTCAAAGCTATGATATAAATGTTAATTTGAGGAAAAATAATATCTTTGTTGGTAAGCTCAAAATTACTAGCAAAAGAAAGGCATTTTGGTGCTACAAAAGATGTTGCATGCTAGAGATCCATGGTTCGGACCCAAAGGATCTATTGTCTCTGTATTTTGTTGGATTTTTTAAAACATTGTTTCCATGACTTATATTGACAAACTTCTCTCTCCATGGCTATAACTACTACCATGGCTTAAAGGTTGCCCTTCAATGCCAAAATTGTTGAGTGACACTTTTCTTTTAAAAAAAAAATTGATGGGTGTTTTTGGTTTGTTTTGTGATTAAAACAGCCTACTAATGATTAAAAATAAGTTCCAAAAATTGTAATAGTATGATAATGTTGTATGATATGTTGTGAACGTAAGTGGAATGGGTGTTGCTAAGAACATTAAGATAGGTGTTTATACTTTGATATATGATTAGAAATGAGTATATTTAAGAAAAGATTATTGCAACACCAATTGAGGATGAGTTTAGAAAGAGTTAGCTTCGTTGATTTGGACAATTTTAATGTAGATCACTTAATTCTTTTGTTGTTTTGGACAATTTTAATGTAGATCACTTTATACTTGTGTTTTGAGATAAGAGTTGTTTTTTTTATTTTTCTTTTTGAATTGAGAAAGAGGTCAGCTCAGTAATGAAAGGGCTCAGCATGTTCAATATTAAGAGTAAATAATGGATAGAGTGCAGTGACATGGCATTATGGATTGTTATTGTTGCCTATCTTTTTTAGTGTGAATTAGTTGTTGCATAATCTCACCTTAATTAAATGCTTTATAGATGCACATATATACATGTACACTTTGTAATGGTTGTTACAAGTGAAGAACTACGTCACCTATTGTGTAAAATCCGAGCTAAAGTTATAGCATTGTTGGTAAGTTGTAAACTTAGTTTAGTTGGTGGGGTTTTGATGTTATTGAAATTTTAAAGCAAATTTGAACGCATATTAACAGAAATTTAGTACTGCAAGTTTTGTAGTTGATGGTCCTGAAATCTGGTTGCAGTGTAATGGGTTACTTTGCATATGGTCATTATGAAATGTTGTCATGCTTGAACAAGCCAAAACATGGGTGAGTACATTTTTAAGCTAGTCTAGAGATCATAAGAATACCAAAACAACGAAAAAAGTTTAAGAAAAACCATAGTTAAAAAAAGAAAAATAAATGGGATGGGGGAAAACTATTGAGGTGACAACGGTGATCCTTATTTTTCACGAAAGCAATTACAACGTCATCCTCCTTCCTCATTCATATATCAATCTTCATTAGGGAGAAGGAGAGGAATAAAGTAATCATACATAAATGGAGTAGTGAAATTTCTTGCTTAGAGTGAAGCCTTGGTGGAGAAGTCATGGAAGAAGAGACCATTCCCTTTGTTGTTGCTTCTATATCAGCAGAGTGTAGTTGCTGCATGAACTTTCTTCTACCTCAATTAAAGTTTTTTTTTATGAAATTTCATTTAGGGTTAGTTAAGATAAGATTGTTGGCATTGTCTATACTAGGCCAAAGTATAAGATTGGTTGGTTGACCTCATCCTTATTAGGTTGGGAGGTAAGACAGGTTTGTTGCCTTCGTCCCATGGTGGCCATTGATGGCGTATGCATGCGTAATTTGTTGGGTTCACCACAGTTGAATCGATAAACATTATCTGCTGTCAGATGAAATAAAAGCCAAGCGGATGGTTCAGATTAAACATGTAAAATTTGGGCTTATCGGTTGCCACTTTTTTAAGGTGAGCTTAGGTTTTTGAGAGCATGTGTCTGATGTTTATAGGTCCATTGCATTATTTATTTAAACAAATCAATATTGGTACCTTCCTTCATAAATGCTATAAAGTTATTAGGTTATGAATCTGTAATGGATGCAATTTCTGCTTTCAAGTTTCTAATGCTGGAGGCTTTTTTGATGTAGCCATTTTTTCCAAATTAGAATGGGTTAATTTTCTGCCTTCTTTTGAAGTGTATTGTTTTAGAGGGTTTGTCTAGCAAAATGTCAGAAAACAGATGCCTTCCAAATCAACGTAATTTACTTGGATCAACGAATTTGTAGATTCATTTGAATCAAGGCAATTGAATTTTACAGTATTGCTCTTAATGGGAGGAAGATTGATCATGACATGAAAAAGAGGCCGGTTGGATTGAGCTACCTTTTCTTTTCTATTAGTTGTCTAAGTGTATCTTTGGTACATCAAGTTGTGAGTTCTCCTCTTTGTTGCTGTACTGAAGCAGCTACAACTTTGCTTCGAATTATAAATTGATCCCATCATTATTGGTGACATAGAATAAAACTTTTTATTTTTGTATATCTATAGGACAGAAGAAGTTGCATTAAATATGCTTTTACTTTTAGATGTTTGAGGTAGGAAAAACTCAAGTCCCTTTGGGGTAAAATATTTAGATTGACAACATTACATCCATTCCATGGTTATCACCAACATATTGGATGATTTTAGCACATTCAGTGTGTTGATTTGACTCTTGTAGTAAGTGAATGCTGGAAGATATGTTTGATGATTGTGCAGAGTGTGACGTGATATGTGCGTATATCAGAATTAGTTTGATTTTAGCTTGATAGGTCTTTGGTAAACTACTTTTGTTAAACTGCTTGGTAGAGTTTGAGGACAATGGCCTCCACTTGATTTGAATTTATGTATCAACGGTGAATGGCTTATGGTTGATCCTATTAAAGATACACTCAATTCTCATGGGGAATGGCTTGGAATTATCTTAATATAGTTGGAATACATTAAGATTCAGAGTTAAGTCTTTCTTTTTTCTTTCATTATTAATATTCTTTGCAGATTTTGGTGTTATAGGTATGTTTTATGTAGATGATGTTCCAGTTTTAGATATAAGACTACAGAAAATGTATGAAGTAAAGATGTACAATCTAAACGGTGTGAAATTAACATTGAATATGCAAGTTTGGTCTATTTATAGATATGTGTGGTGTGCGAAGTGGGGTACTTCTGATTTGTTATGTGATGCCCAAATACTTTTTAAACTTATTTGTAGATGAATGGCCACACACGAAAGATAGGATTATAATGTATGCATCCTTATAAAGGTTGGAGTAGGCTCACTTGAAAATTAGCATTGGAAGAATCGAGTTACATCTGAAGTGCATATGTACTTCTACAGTATTGAAAGGATGATGATTGGATTTTTCTTATAAAAAAAGAACTTGCATTCTTCAAGATTGATGGTGAGTTATTTGACAAAGTACATTAACTTCTACAGATTCTGATATCTTAGCCCAATTGAGGGGCGTTGGACTTGTGGGAAGAGCTGTGGTAGTGCATTAGGTTTAGTCACACGGATGTCCAAGTGGCAGAAAATCATACGTTGACTGATTGCTTCCCTTCATAAGCTTGATTTGAACTTTTGATTAATCTTCTGTTTTTTGTGGAAACCTTCAATATTATCTATATTTCAATGGCCTTGGTTGACATGACCATATCTCTGTGCTGCCAAAATTGCTGTTTAAGCTTCTTATGCTCCTATTGGCATGTTGTTTGGTCTCAGTTGTCAACTTGTGGATCGAACATGGTTCATTTTTAGATTGCTGACAAATTTACACATCTTCACATGGTTTAGTTTTTCTTTGTATATGCCTGCTATACCTTGTTGTTTGTGAATTTGACACTAACCATGGAAGTTTGCTTACAAGCTAATATACTTGTGTTCGCTGTGAGTAGCTTGTCTATTTAGTCCAGTTGAAGTGTGAAATTTCAACTAATTAATCAAGATTATAGATACTGAAATAATATTTGTGCTGAACATTCTGCAAATGACTAAGAAATTTCATCTATCATCTTGGGAATGCTTGATTATGGCAAAAGGTCATGTGCCCTTGAGACTTCTCCATGAGCACACTTGGAGTAAAATGTCAGTTTTATGAGTGTCTTTTTTATCCCTATCTAGTTGAAGTTATTTTATGCAGATTTCACATTCCTTCAAATTTAACTAGGTAGATTGTTGTCTTGGCTTCTAAATCTTGAAACTATCATTGCTTGGTCCAGGTGATCAACTCAGTTGACAAATCAAAGACAAAATTAGCTAGGACCATAGAAACCAGTGGTTCAAAGTCAGGGCAGCAGTCATTAGCCCAAAATGGTGTTCTTGTTCTCCGGCCTGCAGCTAAATCTGATGCTTCTAAGACACCCCAAACTGGGAATTTTCAGGTGCTAAATAGGGAAAAGAATGGTTCGTCTCCTACCGGCAAGGATTTTTCTACCCCAGCAAATGACAACAGAGCCATTCCATCCACGTTTGGCAGTAGTAATCTCTCAGCCATTACTTCAACACCCCAAGGTTCAAACAGCTTGAAGCTTAAAGGTGATGGTAGGCTTGGTTCTTCAGCTTTTAACCCATATGGTGAAAAGAAGACACCTTCTCAAACTCAAAATCGGATTGATTTCTTCAATTCTCTTAGAAAGAAAGCACCCCCTACTCAACATACAGGATCTACTGATGACCCAAGCCGTGGAGGCTCATCTTCCAACATGGACTTGGTTCAGCAGGTTGCTGATAACTCTGCTGCTGCTGAGAAGGATGCAGCTTCATCAAATCCTAGTTTGAACTGTTCAGTAGATAATGGAGAATGTTCTACTGGAGTTTGTGATACTAGCGAGAAACTTGAGGAGATAGCTCCGGATGAGGAAGAGGCAGCCTTTCTTAGGTCACTTGGTTGGGATGAGAATTCAGTTGAAGAAGCACTAACACACGAGGAAATTGAATCCTTTCTTTCAGAGGTGATCATTTTTCTGCTTATGATACCCATAATGATTCTGCTTTTCCTTTTGGATATTTGAGTTGAGATTGTTTACTTTGGAAGTT
This sequence comes from Vanilla planifolia, assembly GCA_023846275.1. NCBI lineage: Eukaryota > Viridiplantae > Streptophyta > Magnoliopsida > Asparagales > Orchidaceae > Vanilla > Vanilla planifolia. Next base: position 28,618,123 of record CM043868.1, read on the forward strand.
GCAGTATAAGAAGCGGCGACCCGAGTCACAACTGAAGAACGGCCGGGAATTCTGCCAAAGCTGAGATCATGGTCTGATACACCAGGTGGAGCCAATCTGCTAAAATATAGTTACAGGGCTCTCCTGAAGAGGGTTTTGAAGGCAGTCCAAGTTGGTGCTTGAAATCTGCAATGTCTTGAAGAGAGAGGGAGTTCACATATTTTTCCCCTCTTGCTTAAGAGATGTGAAAAAGTTGGAAAAATAAGATCCAGTGTTTTATGTCCTCTAACCCTTTTGTTGTTGAAAAGAGGACCTATCTCATAGAATGTCAACTATATTAATTTTTTGGTTTTTTGATACATTGGATGGGATACAGGAGGGTAGTTAGGCAATAGGTTCAGTATCAGGAAAATTGCACAGTATGGAAAGTCATTTTTCTTGGATAAATCCTTGCTCCATTGTTTAGTATCATTTTATTTTTATTTTTTTTTTCATTTTTTTTTTTTTTTTCCTAATAGGATGTCAATTTACACCTAAAGAAAAGTTATGGCATGTTCTGCCGTCTTAATTAGATTTTTTTTATTGAGAAATGTTAGGAGCTAACCTAAATGAAGATAGAATATTACAGGGTCTGCTAGGATATTGCAATTTGATGCAGGAAATATATGGCCAGAACTATAGGAGTATTATATTGTGCAACATCGATGAAGAAGGAATTCCCATGGTTTACATAATTAACGATGTTTATTGATTAAGCCTAAGCTTGAGCTAACAGGTTCTTAATGAAATGTGAAAATTCTATGTTTAATTGATATGGATGAAGCACTTGTGATATAAATTCTTCAAAATAGATAAAGCACCTGTGATTTTTAGAATACAAAAGGCATATATTGCTTTTATTTTCTTATGACGATAGCTACCCTGTTCTTGATCTCTTCAAAAGAATGAACCTTGAACTTGGATCTAGAGGTTGAAACAGAGAAACATAATCCTACATTAATATCACAACTACTGAAAGGCTTTTAGGTTAAACCAATTACAGCTGTTCTGCCTTTTATATCAATAGAGATTAAAATGTATATTTTCACAAGAAAGAGAGCTTAACATTTGCTCAATCTGTTTTAACTACTCATTAGCCAGTAAGATCTTCAAGCATTATTATTAAACACTTGAATTTGGTTAATTACCCAATAACACTATTATAGAAAACTTCCCAACGTACTAAAAAATAACTAAGCATAATTATTACACAGGTATACCACCTAAAGTATGAGAATTATTACATCCACATAAATGGGTAAAGCTCAAAATAAGATTATGAGGAAGCAGCAAAGCACTTGAAGCTACACTAGCTGCAAAATGGAGGTTCTAAGTTGTTTTTCTCAACAAGTTTGGTTAGTTCTTCCATCCTCCAACAATCTGAGTTCCTCAAGCCAGCCTTCAATTCTTGCCATCCTTTCCCCTCTTAAGGTTCCATGTTTTGCCGGTCACCATTTAGTTGGCCCTCAGCTAACCGAATCAGCAAAAAGCACTCGGTTTTCTTTAGTCTACAACCAAATAGAAAACTTGCTCAGTTGAGACAACACATGAAGTTAGCTAAAAAGTAGCAGTTCTTGTTAAAGATCCATTGTCAAAGAGATGATGAATGAAAAGATTTAATGAAAAAGAACAATAAATTTACAGTCCATCCGAACAGGCTATAATATCTCTATTTCAATATTACTGTACGATGGTGTAAGCTGTCATATCAATCATTGGAAAACTAGACAACAATAATGAGACATAATAATGTTTATTTGAAAGGAAGTATTAGCAAATGAGGAAGAAAATTTAGTTCGGATGACACCTGTAAGACTAATACAGCACACCCAAGATAATTTGCATTGTGTGAAATAATGCCATTCATGATCCTTGTTGTTTGTGCTAAAAGATTGCTTATTGTTAAGCAAATGATGTCACTCATGAAGCATTCACCCTTATAGTTTTTGATGCTTGTCTTCCTTGCATTGTAATGCTGGAATTCATTTACTTGCTATTTTACTTCACGTATGTGTTAGCCATATTGTGTATTTTTTCTTAAATGCTTTGTCCTGTGGTTTTAGATAGTTTATACTCTGGATGTCTTTTTATTGCTTGGTTCATACATCTAATCCTCCAGGATAGCCTTAGGTCATTCCCTTATTGTATGTTATACAACAACGTAGTTCTCTATGAGAGAAAGGAAGGACACCTTTGAAGGATATATGGGGATCCTTGTTTTGTGGCTGTAGAAGTAGGAAGAAATCTATTGTTGGAGGAGGGATCATCAGGAAAGGAATGATAAACTATTGTTTTGTGGCTGTAGAAGTAGGAAGAAATCTATTGTTGGAGGAGGGATCATCAGGAAAGGAATGATAAACTATGTAACTTGAATCAGTAATTTTTTCAAGCATGGGACAGCTACAAAAAAAGAGATTAATGCTTTTGAAAGGGCATCAGAGTCAATCATAAAAGAATTCCCGTATAGAAAGCACTTGGATATTTGATGCTCTATCAATAGAAAAGAAAAAGAGAGAAACAGAACCAATGCGCTAACGAGTTCTGCAAACAATTCAGGAGCATCAAAAATCAGCCCAGATGAAATGACTATTAAATGCTGTTGAAGTTTTCATACTTACTAGGGGATGAAATGAAGGATTAAATTGAATAAGAATACATGCATTCACAAACTACAAATGAAATCAACCTGCTGAAACATCAAACACTAAAGGTGTCACAAGTCTCCAATATCATATTGAAAAAGTACAGATAGATTTGTTTAGTTTACTTTGAACAAATCATGGTTATTGTCAATGTATGAAATTTTCATGCAACGAGCACCGACAAATTCTTTGCAATAACAACATGAACGAATACATTGTTCCAGCAAATAAGCATTATCACGAGACTAGAAAGTATACCTTTTTTTTTAATGTTTGTATTCTTTGGTTGATATCTAAACTAGGAGATTCTCCAGATTTTGAGCTCTCCATCGTTTCTGCTGATGAAGAAACATAGAGATTTTTTATCCCTTCTATAACTGATTCTGAAGCATCTAGCCTAAGAAGATCAGTTGATGTGGCCATTTCAAGTATTCGCTCAATAGCCTCCTCTGACTCCAAGTTCTTGCCCTTGTCTGTCACAGCGACTGCAGCCTGCAAACTACTCTTCATGTTCAGACTACACAGCCATAGAAAGTAAATTCTCAAAGGAAAATAAGAGCACGGGCGAATTATTTTCTCTTGTTTGCAACTGTACACTTGAGGGTTTATGTGCTTGTATGCATGTTTTTGGGAGAGTGGCACAAATGTAGTGAAGCATGTTAGTTTGGTGTATAAACTGATTAAGCCAAAGGATGACAAAAAAATAATCTATCAGCCGTTCAGCCCTTGGTTACAAATTCCAACGTACACACACATCGACATGTAAATGGCCCTCTGCTTTTTTTTATCATTTCACAAAACAGTTTCAAGCCATACCGCATGTTCTTATGTTACTGAAGGCACCTATGCTTCCCAGATTTCCTTATCTAAATTCAGTTAGAGATACATTAGAGTTCAGCCCTTTTAGAACACAAGCTTTCTTTGAATATGAAAAGAAAAAATAAAAGACCATCCTAGATATAAATATAAGAGATAACCAAAAACAATGTTATATAAGATAATAAAAAAAGTAATAAGACGGCATTAAGATTTTTAACTTATTTTACAAAAGAATATCTTACATCCACATCCACAAAACAAGGAGAAGAGTAAAATCCACCATCAAGAACAAATACAAATTAAGGAAAGACAACAGGAATCAAAAACTTCTACAGATGTATGAAAGATCATCAAAGATGGAAATAGATAGGTTCTTATCACAGTTTTTCTTCTATTTTGAGAACTAAACCAGGTAAAAAAGCACTATTGTGTCAGTTTTCACTCGCTAGAACTCAAATGTCTCTATAGTTTCATTATCCTCTCACCTCAATTGATAGTAAATACCTACCACTTCACCTACCAATTCCAAATTACTGAAAAATAAACCAACATCAAGAAATCTCTAGATCAATTAAAACAATGAGAAAATCTTCTTTACTTGTATTAAACATCTAGTTTCAAAATCTCAACAAATGCATAGTCTCAAATGGACAACCTTCATTAGCCAGTTCAAACCCATAAACTATGTGAAAATCTTTAAATTCTTTTGTTACCCCTCCAACATAGCTATTCAAGCTTCATTCAATGAAAATATTTTCATGTATTCAAACCATTCCAAAATGTTTCTCTTAACAATAGCATCTGGTACTATTTGAGCAGCATAGATAAGAACAATATTGATTGCTTACTTTGCCATAACAATGTTCAACTGTGTAACTATCCCCAATTCACTTTAACATTCACTACATCATCCTTTAATAATTTAAACGAAAATTATATAATTTTATTTCTATTCTAATTCAATACCAAAGTTTGAATCATCATATGCTCAATGATCATCTCATTTACTAATTCAATTTTTTTAATACACAACATTTATCTTATTATCAACCATGACATTCACTAACTCAATTAATTATTGAAGTACCAATATTTCAAGATCGCATAGTAATTATAGTGTCTTGAATTAATTTCTTTAGTTATATACACCGATGATGATTGGGTACCCTTAATCACTTAACATTACACCTAAAAGCAAATGTTATGAAAATCACTCACTATCCATTATATTAAAACAATATAGTCTATACTTCAAGGGGAGAACTTCGTGTTAATACAATTTCGTCAATAATTATTGTCATGCTTTCTCAACAAGTTTCACATTTTGGACCACAAATGGGTTCTTCATATTGAGACTAAATGAGAAAATGATAACAATACTTTATATTGAAATCTATTTTTTTTTGCATAAACAAATTATCATCCATTATATTCCTAGTTCACGTCAAGAACAGCCTCTATTAAGCATGTAAACACACATTCTACGTGTAGGTGAAAAAAGATCAAATCTCACAAAGGAAAAGATAGGAGAAAAATAGCTTGCGATAAAAGGCAAAAAAAGGAATTTATGAATGGACGAGAATCGTGATGCAAAAAAAATTCCAAATGCATACAAAGTGTAGGCCTTTTGGGAGAAGAGGAACCCTACCTATCCATAGGATGACTTTTGGGGTGAAAGAGGGCCCCCTTTCGGGATCTAACTTTTATATTGAGTCCTCAGAAGTGCGACCCACTTGGGGTCAGATCAGCTCAACAAATCACTTCATAGTCTTTGGAGGAGTACCCCTGTTTTAGTGAATCCTGAGAGTTGCTCTTATTGCGTTGCGACGGCTCAATTTATTGAGTCAAACAGTATTCCGGACCAAAGCAGGTATTCCATTCATAGGCATTTATTGGGAGTATAAGCAAAGCCAATCCTATTCTCATTGTGGTACAAGATTTGGCCTCCCATCAAGTTATAAAGGTTTCTTAATGAGTGAAGCAAAAAGTGATTAAGTAAAATCTATAAGTGTAAAATCAAGTAATTTTGAAAAAAGAACACAAAGGGTTCAAAAAGGGGTTATTTCTTCTTCCTCTTAGGTAACTTCATTAAAGAAAATAAAAAATTGGCCAGGTCCTAAAAAAATGCATGGTTACCAAGGCTGCAATAGATTGGTTGTAACCAATAATAAGATCTAACAATACAAGACCTAAGACAATAAATAATTAATCAAAGAAAATCTAAAGCAATTAATAAAATGCTGAAAACTGAATGTCACACTCTAGACGGTGGGATAGCAACCAAGGTTAGCCATAGTAAATAAATTTTGAACAATGAGCTAAGTTGTGTATAGTACCCCTAAGATAGGAACTAGATGGGCATGCAGCCAAGAATGGAAAGAACAGCCCTAGCTACTATAAATGGACAAAAAGAAGGCTACACCAAGAACTCCATGCATAAGTTGGAAGACAGGAACTAACCAACGAGATGAGGATAGGTAAAGAGGCACTTAGACGAATGAGGTGATGGCGGACTAGTTGAGGGAAGTAAGAAATCCTCACCAAAGGAGATCCTCATCAAGGGTGAAGATGAATCTAACTTTGATAGAAGACATAGGTTGCCCAAGAGGATAGAAGTTGTCCCGCTAAACCATCCAAGAGTCTCAAAATGATTTTGATATTTTTTGAAAGTTTGCTAAGTTGACAACATTTACAACACATTGATTATGATCTACCATATAGCATGCAAAGACTGACAAACAAATATCATAACCTTATGTGAGTTCTCCTATATTCCAAGTACAATAATTTATGGGGTCTAAAAAATCACACAAGTATGATTGATGTTTTTCTCCTTTACACAAACATATCTTAAGACCATGTCAATTCACCATGATCAATTTGTTGAGAACTTGACTTCCTTTGACAATAGATTTCTATAAGAATGCTACATTATAAGAGAATGGGTGTTTAACACAAAATCTGAATGACCAACAAAGAAGATGAAAGTGGAGACCCTACTAGTGCTCCTTAAATGAATGGTGTCAATGGAACATAAGGGATAAAAACCTTTTGTTATAGCTAAGGGAGTGGTCAAATAGAAAGAATGTCAACAAAAACAAGAGAGAAGGCATTAAAGCCACTGTAAAAAGAGAGATGCAAGCAATCATCTTGATATTGAAAGTGAAGGAGGAAATGTTGGTTGAATCATCGATGCCAAATAGGTAGATGCAGTGGTGATGGAAAGACCACTATCCATAAAGCGGGGGGAGGGGAAGAAAATAGTGATGTAGCCATTATCAAGAGACCTGACAATATACTCCTAAGCCACATTGCTACTAAAGGGGACTATTGATGAGTTAATTCGAGTAAGAGGGATTGAAAGCTTCACTCTTGCTAAGGTCATACTAGACCATGGAAGATTGCTATAGCATAAGATGCTTTTAGCTTGAGATAAATTATTATGATCAATGAAACTGCTAGTGATTTCAATAAGAGTGCACCTAACTAAAACCCGAAAGAATGACAAAACCTTAGAAAGCAATCGTAATGTTCGCAACTTCTCATTTAATAGGACATCTTATTGAGAGCCAAATGTCTTCACCATTCTTGCACATACCAAATCTAATGAGAATTTGTCAACTTTCAATAATGAAGGTTTGTATTCATGATTATTAATGAAGATCTCATCTTTATTAGGAGCACTACTTCATAGAAATTTATAAAATATGTTTTGAAAAAAAGTATCTCTAAGCTTGTAGCTGATAAGAAAGTTGTCCTAAGTGACAGCAAAGGAAAAGGTGGTAGATTTCAACCAGCTTTACTAACGATGGGTTAGCAATTTGATAATATAAAAACTTAACTACCCAATTGCTACTGCTAAGATCATTTATAATAACAAAAAATTAATAATCAAATCTTCCATTAAAAAACTAATTATATAAAATATCATTAAGTCAACTGATGAGCTTAAGCATCAACTGAGTCTTATGTCAACGAAAAAAAACAGTTTCGCTTTTGAGGGCTACTGGAAATATTGATTCGTACTCGCACCTCATCTAATGATAAGGATCCCATTGCTACCACTGCGATTATTTATAATAATAGAGAATCAATAGTTGAATCTTCCATTAAAAGCTAATTGGGTAAAATTTCATCAAGTCAACTGATAAGCTTATGCTTCAACTAAGTCACATGCCAATGAAAGAGAGCATGATTTCACTATTAAGGGCTAATGGAAATAGTAACACATACTCTTACTCTTCTAAATATTACTTTTTTTACCTTTTTTTCTTGCACAAGGTTTAGTAATTAATGTAACACATCAAACAGATTTAATAAAGCATAGGATATAAGAAATCTCATTTTGTCATAAGCTATGATTTAGATCACAAACAATGGCCCATAATGGGGCTCATACAAAACTTTCTTATTTATTTAGCTCTTTTAATTCATTATAAATGGTAATAGGTTCTATATAAACACTTCAATAGTTTTTAGTTATTTATACAAATTTTGATATGTTTGTAATTTTTTATTAAGAAAATCATTTTTGTCATTTCTTGCTTTGTGGTCCAAGATTTAGTATTCTATTTAAATTCTAGCCATGGAATGAAAAAGAGAGATATGTTGTTTGGAATTATCTCTTTTTTGAAACTATGGTTTCTATTGTTGTGCATATGTGCACATTCTTAAATTGTAATCCAAGTTTTTCACATTGTGATTTGAAGAAATACAATTTATGATTTTAATCTACTCATTGGCTTCCTCATCATCATCCTTCACTCCAAATCCCATTGCATCCAAATCCAATTGCAAGATTCAATATTGCCTCATCTACAATCAATAACTAAAGGACTAATCCTTATTCCTCCCTACACTACATCTTTGTCGATTTGCTTTTTCTCTCATTTTTCTTAAATATCAAGCAGAATTAAAAAAAAAATAATAGTGAAAACATATTTTGAAATAACGAACACCTGTTAACTTCGTATTTTTACTTACTGAATGATTTCTACATAAAGTTTGATCAAATGCATTTATGACACGAACTTCAATGTGTTGGCATAATGAGGAATGTTTCTCCTCAATGTATAGTCGAAATAGACATGAAATACCATTAACATGCAGAATGTCAAGGTGGACTAGCTATGTCAAATGGTCAAAGCTCTTGGACTAGTCATGGACTTAGATGTGAATTGGATTAACAATAACGAGTTTTATCATCTTTGAACTTGTCAAGCTTGTCTTCATAAGATCACTCATTAATGAAATTTTGTAGGTATCAATGTTCATCAATGTTTTGACTACTTTTTTAAGGTTTGGAATCTAAAGGAAACCACAAGGAGATTTTTGTATAAAATATACTCCTCTAGAAGGTAGTAAAAACCTGTTCTTTTAGTAAATTTGAGTAATTTTTTGTGTATATTCATGGATCTACTTGAACTTTATGTCATCAAAGTTCACTTCAACATCCTCGCTATTCTTGATCTGCATAAAGGACATCTTCTAATTTGTCACGAGACACTTTTTCAATGAGCAAAGTTTGCCACATGTAGTGATTGGTTTAGAAGCACTTTTGTATTTTCTACAAAAAGTTCAATCATTATCATTGAAAATTTATTGGCAATAAATAAATAGATGGGCCTAAAGCAAACTCATTAAGCAAAGCAAACTTTACAATGTATGAATAAAGCTCTATTTGCATTGTTTTTCTAATAGATGAAGGTTGACATCTAATGCTACCTCTAAGTGCTATAAAAACTATAGTTGAAGTCTTGTAAAAGCTTAGCAATTGCATAAATAGACATTGGCATCCATAGAACCATCATAAAGCAAAATCCCAAATAGCTTAAGATGAACAATCAACATTGTAAAACATCATATTTTAAAGATATGGTTATTCTTGAACCCATCAAGTGCTTACACTATTGGGTTTTTTGTTTAAGGTTTTTATTGATGCTACTTTTAGCTTCTTTTTAAAATTAGGGTAGGGTTTACAAGGGAGACAAACCAAAAAGCTATCGAAGAAGAAAGAAGTAAAGGATGAGAGTACATGAAGGAATTTTTATATGAGGGAAAAAACATAACCAAGAGATAACAAAAGTGTCCATTAAATGCATGGGTTACTAAAAGGGCCTCATGTAAATGTAGTCCAAACTTTTACAAAAGGACAAGGACTTCAAAATTGGACTATAGAGAGTTTGTGGTGTCAAAAAGAATTAGCTTGATTGGTAATGCATTAATGAGCTTATAGTTCTTGGTTTTCCTTGGTATTGATGTATATTTTGGCTTCAAGAAGTTTAATAAATGCTTACATCATTGAAAATCTTAGGAGTGAAATTACAATAGTACAAGAGTAAAGGGAGCTATGTCCTTACAAGTTGAGAAAAGCTTAGGAAAGCAAAATGCAAGGAGCTAGGCTTCTCTTGAGTGGTTGATTCGATTCTTTCAATCTCCTGTTGATTTGCTTCTTTAAACTCACACCTTATTTTGAACCATACTAGCCAAATCTCAACTTCACAACTGACTTCTTTTCTGAGCTAATTCTTGAATTTATTTGGACCACCAAACCCACTTCCATGCTAGCCGGATCTTAAGCTTCATGCCTGACTTCTTCTTCAAGCTAATTTTCGAATTTATCCAAACAACCAAACCCACGTCCAAATGAGTAAATTCGCCTGACTTGTACTATTGGCCAAACCTTGGGTTTTACAAGTTCCCTTCAACACATCAACGTACTTGAATCCCTGTTTGAGTTGACCCTTTCATGAATCTGACTTTGTTCATGTATTGGTCTTAGCTAATCTGATCTTAGCATACTATATATATACAACTATTTCAAGCCATTAAAGAATTATTTTTCGTCCCAATCTCGATTAACAACACGAGATCTACTCCAACAATTCATTACATCCTAGATCCATTTCAGGGAGCTAAAACTTACACTTCATTTTCTTTTTGTACCATCTATTATATTGCACACACTTATCTTGTAATCTAGACCATTTTAAAAAAACAATATGGTGATAAACAAAGTCTTGTAAGTCTTGCATAAAAATCAAGGTCAAACCATACAACTTGAAAAATTTAGCACATTCAAACCTTCCCCTTCAATCATTGCATCAAATAATGACTTGACACTTTACATTATTTGATTAACTTGCCTCTGCATTATGTAATTTCTTAAAGCAAGCTTAAAACTAAATGTTCCGAATGGCACAAATCGAGACTCCACAAACTCAAACATTTAGAGAGGCCCACGCCAACACCAGCCTAAGTAAGATTTAGTCGACCCTAGCAAACATAAGCTCTAGATATTGCAGATGATCTAGATGTGTGCAACACCAACACCCCTAAATCGATAATCTAAACTTGACAATGACCTAGGCACTTCTAATTTAGTCACTTATTTAGCACATCTCTTATAAAGATGTTCTAATTGTTTAGAATTTGCTTTAAACATCTTTGAGGTATGAGTAAATTCAAATAACATTACACAAGTTTTTCTAACTTATGAAAAACATAATCAAACCTAACTACAATATTCTTAATCAATCATAATTTAATCAAACACCTCTCAAAGTGTAATCACTCTACAAAAATTCATTTTGCATATTTCAACTAGCACCTATTAGGCATAAAAGATCATGAAAAGTGAACTTTAACCACACTCCATCATGACAATGGACTTGGATTTCATATTTTGGATAGAATTTGAATATATAATGTGACCATTCCATTAGATTTTCTATTTTGAAAAATTCCATTATACCAGATCTTAACATCATATTCTATGACCTAGATCTTCATGAATTCAATTATAGAAGCTATGCAATAACTCTATATATAAAGCACATTGGGCATCCTTTGGAATTTCATCAATTCACTAAAAGATCCTGTTGCCAAATTGGTTGTCATTACATATTATCATCTCTATATGACTTGCTTTTTAGATTTTATGAGTTGTCAAGATAATTCCAGAATTCTATATTTTTTTCACAACACTTGGATTTTATTTTCATGGACATCAATGTTAATTATCATTTCTCCAAGAGTTGGGTTTTAAGAAAGTTATGTGTCATTTATTTCGAGACAAATGGAATCCAATTCCAAAATTGGATATATATTCTTCTAAAGCAGTAAAGCTTTGCTTTCATACATCTTAAAAGGCTTCATAATTTATATGACCTATGATATTAAGGTTGCAACTTATTACTTGGCTATCCATTGGCAGTTCTAGATGTCAAGTATAGATTAATTGTCGTTGGTCTAGTTGGCTGGATATCGGTATTTTGTCTAGAGCTGTATGTTTAGGTTACCCATGAAAGGCTCTTCCTTTTACAACATCCATGCTTAAGGAGACAATACTATGGCTTTCATCCTATTGTGACCTTCCTACAAAACCTAAAATACCTTTCTTATCCCAAAAGCTCTTTTCTTTCCTCTGCATTCATGCTTTCAAATATAGTAAAAGAATATGATGGGCTAAATCTTTCTCTTTTTCAAATTAACACAGTTCCATTAGAATCTCAAATTGCCATTTCACTAAACTCCACAAGCTTCCTTGTAAATAAAGCTATTTGAAGATTGCATGTGATCATTTATATTATTGTTATTATTTTTCAGACAAATTAAAATTGTTTGACAGTTGTTACGCCAGCTAACTTGTAGAATTAATTGTGTCTTCTAAAAACACACTCATTGAATGTAGCCAAAAAGGAAAAAGGCATATTTATCTACTCATAGCAATTCTTGGGCATAGATCTTAAGCCATCAGAGAAAGAGCACCCCAAACAATGTTCAACTTCAAAAACTACAATTTTCATTCCCATTTGATCCAAGAAGATATTTGAGGATTTCTCAAGAGGATTTGATGTAGTATCGAGAGAGATCTAGAAGGTATTAATGTTGTCTCATAGGATTTCTCGAAGGTATTGATGTTATCTCAAGGAAGATCTCAAAGGTATCAATGCTGTCTCGAGGGAAATCTAAAGTGTCGAGTTGTGCAGAAAGAGGTTTTGAGAGATATCGTAGTTGTCCCAAAGTGGTCACGCGCAATGTCTATATAAGCCAAAAAACTATTTAAAACTGTCTTAAGAAGGTCTCAAGAGTTATTGCAACTACTTAAGGAGCAATCATTGAAGAAGGCATCTTAGAACAAACACAAAATAGTTTAGGTCTTGAGAGGTTAGCTGGAGAGGGTTTAAGCATCATGCTCAAGGGGAGATTTGATCTCAAGAAGCCTCAAAAGGTTAGGAAGCATCATAGATGATAGCCTTCAGATGGAATCAAGAAATGGTTGACACAAGAAATACGGTCTCCAGGCATTCTTAAAAGATGTTTGCATATACTTGAGGAGATAGTTTGAGGAGTTTGACACTCAAGGAGTCTCAAGGTGTCAGCATGTATTATCAAGTGTTTTGACCTCATGAAAGTTATTTATGGTCTTAAGAGATAAGCTCAGGCTTTAGCAAGTTGCTTAAATACTCCCAAATTATTATTGAGGAATTTTCAAAGATTAGTAAGTTGTTTTACCTTATGGAGGAGATGAATAGACTTGAGCTTTATCGGGATATTTTGACCTTCATGAAGCAATCATAAGAGGTTGTGATTGAGAGGCAATCTGAATATTTTCTTGCACATCTTAAGGAATTCTTGAGATGGTCATAACAATGGTCATGAGATTTTGTGAGGATGTCTCATGTGGTGTTCAAACGAATGGCATATGGCTCGTGAGGATTCACAAGGATGGCTTATGAGGCATTCATGAGAATGGTCTAGACAAGTGAATATCAAAACCTAAACTAGATCATGTCATGCAGTGTAGGTTGCATCGTATTCTAAGATTGATAGAGGAAGTTATGCTCAAATTACCAATTTTATACTGCAGCCTTCCTAATCAATGCAATTTCAAATTTGAATTTGAAATTGAACAATGTATTAATGGATTCTCGGATTGGGAATAGATTGTTAACGTTTATCTAATATATTCTATTTGTACCTAGGCCCATGAATTGTAAAAGGGAACCATGAGGAATTTAGGGAGAGCACAACTAGAACAAATTTGGGAATGAAAGGGTTGTAATCCAGTTAGTCTAGAAAAAGACACTTGCCACCATATCCATGGAGAGAGGAGAGAAAGAGAGAAAATATTAAGATGGGACCAATAGGTTGCACAGCCACGCTTCCACCACCTTGTTATTTTCTTTTCTTTTGTTAGGGGCTTGCTTAGTTTTTGGGGTCTATTTGTGGAGAAAGGTTATAGTATTTTGTCTCTTTGAATTTAAGTTTGTAGAGTGAGAGGAGTGGCATGTCTCCTTTGCCATTAGAAAATCGAGAGAGCTCTTGGCTGTATCATTCAATGATGGAGATGTTCATTATCCTATTTTTTCTGTTTTGTATGCCTAGGTTATCTACATTAATGCAGCATTTTTCTTGGTTCTTCAATGCCAAGTCTCATGTGTGGGTAGGTTTTCCATTGCACCACACTCCAAATCCAGATACAAATCACCATCTCCCTCTAGATTTTTTTTAAAATACTTGCATTAACAATGATCCGCTCAACATCACTTTTTTATGTTAACATTGACATTAAAAATTATCACACATTTGACAAAAAATAAACAAGGCTCCTTTCATCTTTCATGAACTAGTGCTTGGGTATAAAATGAATCACCGGCAAACATCCATTTTTCATTTACCCACCGTTTCAGCAGGAAAAAGTGCGGGCATTATCTTAATCTTTTATCCTCAAGGAACATACACGTCTTCAAGTAACAATAAAAGGATGTTCAAAATTCCTTGTTAGTATTGGGGAAGAACTCAACTGAAGCTTCTTCTCTTCTTTCTTCGCAGTCCTAGCTTTGGGCTTCTCATCCAACACCGGATCGTAACCAGGAGGAGGTAACGACTCGGCCGCTTTCCTCATCTAAATCACGCCAAATGGACAAGAGCGAGAAAAATAAAATAAAATAAAATAAAGCCTGTAGAAAGGAGCGCAGGAAAAGGAGAGAGTCTATTAAATCAAATCGGGAAGTTACTAGGGTTCCCTTGGACTGGTATATGGCTATTTCGTCCTGGGGAGTGTAGCCAGCTCGGATGCGAATGGGCTTCCGAAGAGTCCCATCCGGACGGCGAGTCGGAGCAAGGATGCGCTCCCCCTCCTTCGGCGTCCGCAGCAGTCGTGTGCTCTGCTCGTCCCCCATGTGACAAGTAGAAATCAGAACTGTTCTATCTTCCCTCCATCCTCTTCAAATAACGGATATGCAACGATCAAAAATTTCTTAAGAGGATTTGTTTCCTCTCTCTTGGCTTCCTCTCCTGGCGGATGGGCAGCTCACGGCGGATCGGACTGCGGAGGCGATCAGTAGCTTGCTAACGATTGTTGCCAGCATTGATCTGACTCTCTTTCTGCTCACGCACTGAACGAGGTTGTGCGTTGTCACGTGATTCATACGTTTGTATTTTGCCAAGTGTTGCGGTTGTCACATCGTATCTTTTTTTAATCTTAAAAATATCAAATGCCGATTTAATAATTTTCTTAACTTTTTCAATTATAAAAAGGTTTCCAATGAATCTTATGTTTTATAAGTGCTTTTTTAAGAAGACTTTTTTTTTTTAAAAAAAAGTGAGTTATACAAAGGATAAATAAAGTTTTGTTATCATCTAGTGAAAAATTTTTAAATTAAATTTTCAAGAAAAAAGTTTTTTAAATTATAGAAATTTGTGATTTATTTGAGTTGTAGCTTTATTTGCTGAATTTATAGATTTGTAAATTTTTTTTATTAAAAAAAAGCTATTATTTTATCTTATTAAAAAGAAAAAATAAGTCTATGACTAGAAATGATATTTTTTATATTGTGCTTATTTTGTTATTGAATGAGATAGAACATATAAATGGTATATAAAATGTGTTTCTAATATTTTATAAATATTTTTAAAAAAATATTATTAATTTACAATGATTGAATTGTGATAAAGTTTTCTTATGTGCGAAACACAATGGTATTTATTAATAACTTAAATATGAAATTAATTGTGATAAAGTTTTCTTATATTCGAAACACAATAGTATTTATTAATAACTTAAATATGAAATTAAAAATAATTATAATTCTTTTTTTAATTTTTTAGGTCTTCTTTGCCCTTGGTATTGCATCCTTTCTTTCATCCAGTTCTGTCGTGAACGCGAATAGGCCTTTCCAAAAGTTCTTAAGCGGATGGACCCCGTAAAGCTCAACGACGCTTCCACCGACGGTGAGCCCTCCCCCGAGATCGACCTTCCGGAGGAGCCCAAGCAAACCCAGTTCTTTGACCTCGAAGACGACAATGATGAGGAGCTCGCAACTCCGAAAGAGACTGACGGTCCCGATGACACTATGACAGTCCTTCAGAAAGAGATCCGAGCTCTCGTCAGAGACCGCCCGCAAGTGCGGCGCCGCGTGGTGAATCTGATGTCGGAGATGGAGGACTCCAATAAAGGAGCGCGTTCCCTCGCTGCTCGCACTGCAGAGCTCGAGGGAGGGCTTTCCCGCGCCAAGGAAGAATTCGCGGACGCCTCTTCGGTCGCCGAAAATGCGCGTGCCGATGCGGAGTCACTTCGCATCGCCGTCAAAATTCTCGAGGCCGATAAAGCCAGTCTTGAGACCCGCATCAGGGATTTCGTGGCTCGGATGGCAGATCTCGAGTTGGAGAAGAAGAAGGCGGTTGATGAAGCTTTGAAGAAGGAGGTCGAGCTCAGGTCGGTTTGGGAGGAATCGAGGCTTGATCTGGAAAAGGCAAGTGCAACTTCGAAGGAGAAAGATGCGGAACTGTTTTCCCTTATGGAGCAGTTAAAGGAGTGCAATGAAGAATCGGAGACGGAGAGGGACAAAACTAAGGCGCTATTGTTGAAGAAAGAGGAGGAGGCTGCTGTGCTCAAGGAGGAGCTGAGAGTTGCAAAGGACAGGACCATGGAGTTGGAGGCTGAGAAGGAAAGAGCACTACTGGCGGCTTCAACGGCATGTGATGATGCCAGACGGCTTGAGAAGGAGCTGAACCTTTCTCGAGAAATGTCCAGTACTGAGATGAAGAGCGAGAAGAGGAACGCAAATCTGGCAGTGCTACAGCAAGAGGAATTGATCAATTCGCTTGAGGAGCTGAAGGTTTCCAGGGAGAGGGTAAAAGAATTGGAAGTTGAGAAGGAGAAGGCACTGCTGCTAGCTTCCATAGCAGAGAATGAGCTTACTTCTCTAATAGAAGAGCTGAAGAAAACAGGAAGGGTGTCGATGATAGAGCAAGTGATCATATCTCTCAGGGAGCAGCTAGAAATAGAGAAGAAGAAGGCAGCTTCTGTTCTAGCAGACAAAGAAAGTGTTGTTGCATTCTTCAACCATGAGCCGAGGAGGAATTGTAATGATGAACTGAAGGTTGGAAACAGCAAGTTGGATGCAGATAAGGAACAGCTTAGGCAGGCAATGGTGAACACTAAGAGGAAGGAGGAGGAGCAGGGGAGGGAAATGAAGCAGCTGAAAGATATCAATTCCGAACTTGAAGGAAAAGTCAAAGAGCTTCAATTCCAGATTGATGGTGACCAGTTAAACCAAAATTTTTGCAAAGAGAACTTAGCCAAGGAGGAAGGGCCAAATATCTCATGGGTTGCCATGGCTGCTGCAGCAGCATCTACTGGAACTATTGCCGCAGCGATCACTGCTTTTTGTCTACATAAAAGCAGTCATAGGTAAAAGTGGGTCAATGATAACTTTGGAATTCTGATGCAAAAGAAGTTCTTGGTATTATTTCAACAATTCATCTTAGTTCTCGTCTTTTATTGTGTTTGCATTTTGACTAAACCACATAGAAGTTTGTCTATCTTCTTTTAAATTTTCACTTTTTATGATTAGTTGCTTAGCTGTTGAAAAGCCTCTGGAAAATGCTATGCAATATTCCAGTTTTTGTGCCGTTATTATGTCTTAAAAAGTTTGCTAATTGGAAGGAAAATTGTCAACATTTTTTATATATTTCCTCTTTTGGAATGTATTGTCAAAATGTATTCTATAAGAATTTGTTCGTTTTTGGGATTATGCATCAAAGGAACCTTCAAGATATTCACAGAGATATCACTATAATTGATTATCCATGAAACTGCTAACAGGGGAAACAATGCATAGCCATCTTTATCAAGATCCAACAGAGTAAACAATGCAGAGCTACCTTCACTAAGAATCAACAAAAGAATACAGAAATAAAGAAAAAATGGGAAAAAAACTTAACTTTGGGCAAAAGCCACTATTGCATCCATTAAAACTTAAAGAGCCGACAGTATTATATATTCTCTTTCAAGCTTCTTAATGCTTCTTTTTCATTGGTGATTGTTTGTTCACATGATTTTGTGTTTCAATGGCACACAACAAAGGAAACAGGGGTCATAGTTTTTTTCCCCAAGCTTGAGTTTGCAGATGGCGTAATTCCTTTTATGGCTATCGTTTCACATGTCATCATCATTGAATCTTGTCAATAAAATTGTTAAAGCCAGCTGACATCCCATGGTACTTTTTTGCTCAATATGTATGGGTCCCTACTATTCTTGATGTATTATTAGTTGCATTTCTACAACATGACGTAACCCCCTTCATAACTTTACAAGTAGGGCCTCATATGCATACAATCTCTGGCAAACATGACATGAATTGTGTGTCCTAGTCTTATCATCTCTTTAAAACTTTTGATTCTTCAAGTGTAACTTGCTATTTATTTTTTTTCCTTCCGATTGAGGTGAAATACAACCTCCTTTTGCTGATGGTAACCACCTTGGTTGATATATCTATACGGTGCTCTTTGTTAAGAATTTTCATTTATAATAGTTCAACCTTCCACACACACATATGTCAATGACCTAATAATATGATACTTCTATCGAATGTGCTTCGTTCTAAGTGAAAATGTTGGATTCCTTGCACCATGAGTGGTGATTTTATTGTCACTAAAAATATGTGCAATTGTAATACTACTTTTCCACTTGTTCAGAAGATTTTAAACCATGTTGTCACCTTGATAATATATGAGATGGTAGTGCATGTCCTGTCTATGCTAAGAATCATGACATCTAACTTATGAATATACCAATAATACTAAAGATGTATTATGAGGTATTCTTTCAAAGAACAATATTTTTAAGTACCAATACAACTTCTTTCTAAATCAACATCTACATACCTTCATAGCATTGTATTATTTTTCTTGAAGCATAGGTCATATATGTTGTTTTTCTCAAATATTGCATAAGTCAATTCTTTGTTTCTCAATGCTTCATGGATTGGTCATAAAATGTCTTATAACCCTAAGTATATCTAGTATCATACAAACCATAGATGCATAATACTTTCTATCATAGATTGAAAGTAGCCATTTGCTTCCAATCTTTATTACTTCAAGTGATTGCCCAATGCTTAGCGGAATTGCTCCCAAGCGGAGTCCCTCTGAATTTATCATTTGAACTAAATCTTTCATATATTTTCAGAATGTATTTTGTTGCGATATCGTTAAAGTTCCCTTAAGTTTACCCCTGCTTACTTGTAGAACCTAAATTTTTTGTTTCAAATTCTCTATATAGTTGTGTTTTTAGCTCATGGGTTCTTTGCATACTTGATCCTTTAGTCAGCATGTCATTAAAGTAGATTAACAAGATTATGTAAGAATTGTTGAATTGCTTGTGGTGGCAATTGTAGTCCATATGACATCTTGTGTGCCCTGGGTCACACAAACATGATGTCATTTGTATCATATCTTGTTTTAGGCCATATAAGGTCTTCTTTTCAAACGACTTGAAACTCTTCTGGCTAAATCAGGAAGATCTATTCCTCCAAATTTTTTGAAAATTGAACTCTTCTCATCAAATTGGTCCAAACATAGACCTTTTGTCATAGCTATCCTCAACACAAACATGGTAGTAAGTTACATAACATGTGAGGATGCCCCATGGTAGCCGATACCTTCCTTTTGTTAAAATCAATTGGCTGTGGGTCTTGCATCATACTTTTACTACCATTGGTTTCTTCTTTTAGTTTATAGGCCTACTTATTTGTAGATTCTTACTTATTTTTGGTAATTGTGTTAACTCCTACATTTTACTCGTCACTTGAGACTATTTTTTCTTACATCATGAGCTCTCAATTGATCAGTTTCTTACTTGTCAGCAATTGAAGAAATCTTGTAACTCTCTTGTATTAAATAAAAACAATTAATGAAGAGGAGTATGTTGTTGGCTTGGAGTACAAATTGATCTTCTCAAGTTGATGTTGATGATGATGATGATATCATAATTTCTGAGCTTGACTTGCCCAAAGTCATAGAAAGTGAGGTCTTATCTAGTTCTAGCTCTTAACTTTGAGTATTCTGAAGACTAAAAGTTAAGAGCTTTGATTGGAGAGACTCTATAGGTCATGTGTGCTACTAGTTTACAATTCGAACTTTGAATATGTTTAATTCCACAATCCCAAACAAAATCATGAAATAATGCTTTATGCGCAATCTAGTTTGCAGCCTTGTTCTCCTCTTTATATATGCGAGTGGTCTTGATACTTCTAAATTGCCTTAGAAAGTGATGTCTCCTGGAAGAATTTAGAATCCACCACTGGTTTATCCTAACGTTGAACAATTCTTAATAGCAATGTGTGAGTTCAATTCAATCCAAATGCCTATAGAACAAGGGAACCAAGCAATAGCCGAGTTGATAGCCTCTATAATTGCATGTTTTTCCATTGTAGTTGGGCAACTAGAAAATTTAGTCTTTCTAGTAATGATAATAGGCCAAACTTTCTTCTCTCTGACCACAGTGCCAATTCCTGCCCGATCTTCTTCAGAAATATTTATGTTGCGATTGATTTTAATCTAGTTAGAGGGTGGAGGAAAACATATCGTAAAGGAGGTTAAATTGAAGCCAACCGGTTTCCCATGATTCCGGCAATCCCTCACCATAAATTTAGTGTAATTCGTTGAGAGAATAAGATGAGGTGCAAAAGAAACTCACTTTGATGGGTAGCGTGTGAATGCTCTTTATTGTCTCAATTCTTCCAAATGAAATGCAGCAGATTGACAGTATAATGAATCATCTGTGTGTAAGCTGAATTGCAAAGATTTCTCTTCATCCAACATGGAAGGTTTTGAATTGAATAAAAGTTCTGATTGCTGAATTTGCATTGCAGCAGTTGAAGATTAAAAAGGAGGTTCTGAATTGGCTGTACCACATAGCAATCCCAAAACAGATGATTCATTATCTCATCAGTTGTGCATCCCTATGGGCGGGAAGCATCCACAGCGATTTGACTTTGAAGCAGCCAACTTTTCATTGGTATATCGCCTCTGCAGACACGCCAATTGAAATCTTGGACTCCCATTTGGACTTTAATTCTCCATGTCCAGCTGCCAACCGAGTGCTGAAGGTGTTGCGTGTGATCCACATTGAGCATGCTGTGATTGTAGTGTTTGGAATTATGCTCTTAGTTGTATGTCAAATCCAGGCATCAATATCCTTGCGCTTCAACCTGGGGCTCTTTTTGATTCTGTGGATCAGGTCTATGCCAAAATAGCAGTGGAGGCTCTCCATGTTCCAACTGTCTGCCTCATTCGTAAACGCATGAAGGAAGTTCTTTCCTAGTATTAATAAAAGTTGGCTATTTACACAAAGCATTGGGATCAATCCAATTATCCTACTAAATAGAGCATCCTTTGCCATCACCAATATGCCATAATGTGTGATCCTCTACAAGATAAGCAGCCATACAAAGCAATCTTTGTATGTGGAAATCATCCTGTTTCCATTGCAGTATATGAGTCCTAGTTTTGGATTTTTTCCATTCACTTTACAGTTGCCTATAATCTTTTCACTTTCATCCTAGTAGTGATATCCAAAACTAACAGTTATGTACCCAATGTAGATACACTTGAGAACCTTGGCATTAAGCTTGTCCTTGTATTTTGAGTTGATGTGTGCATAGAACTTGCTTTTGAAGTTTCACAAATTTTTTGGATTTATATTCTTTTTTGTCCACTATTGTTCTTGTACCTTGAAATGAAGTGGTACCAAGAGGTTTTGTGTTGAGTAAAGTATGCCATTGTGTTTACAACATCTGTCCAAAATGACTTGACAAACCAAATTGCAATATCATGTCTTGTGCATGCTCATTTATTTGTGCCCACTTTTTCAATAAGTCCTTTTTGTTGTGCCTTATTAAGAACCATTTTCATCATTTTGATTCTTAAGTGCTATAAAACTCAAGGAATTTTTTGTTCTTACTTGCCACCATTGTTGAACATATACTATTGACGTTACCACTAATCTTTGCCTCCACGTTTGTCTCACATTTCTTGAAAGTGTTGAGATGGACATAAGATTACATAAGGAAATCCTGACATACATAACATGCATACGTTCTCACTCATGTGGCCATGTTTGTAATACCAAAATTTAGATCAATCTCAAACCTCAATTAACACATAGTTATGTTACTCCATTGTTGACATATAGAGTTCCAAATTTTGTGTCTTATGTTATAAACATGCTTCACATTCACTGTTATTTATGAGTCATCCTCAAATAGTCTTATAGATCGTGTTATCCATATCCAATTTACCAAAATAGTCAAGATTCCTTTTCGCACGAGGAATATCATTATCATGCATATCACATTGAGTGTCTCTCAAAGTTGTAATACACATGCCACCCTTTCCCATAACCTTTCAAGGTCTATTGTGGGATAAGAACATCTTATTGTGATCTCCAAGTAGGAACTTTTGTAGCAATTCTTTGCACAATGTTTGGTGAAATGATGTTTCCAATACAAGAATATAATTCAATTGAACTATCATGTTTGGTGCTAGGGTTGTTTAATGCTCTTGGTCATAGCATGAAGCAATGTGTTCTCTTGCACTAGATCCATTTTTTTGTTTGGGGGTTTCAAGCTTGTATTCAAATTGCTTCGCTAGTCTTAATTCTAATATAAGAGTTGATACCATGTTTGGGATTGGACACAACTTCAAATATAACTTGTGCATTTCATAATTACCTCAATTTCCATTATGACCTCTTTATGCACTAAGCAAAACTTGAGAACTCTTTATACTTCTCCTAGTGAATATCCTCAAAGTTGAATCTCATAACTCTTGTAGCCTTCTAGTGTTTTAGCAAGTTGTTTGTTCTAATAATAATTGTGTTCCAATCATTTGGCAATGAAGGAAGAGAGAATGCAAGCTTTACCTTGTCATCAAAGTCAATATCTATTGAGCACGATTGATTTGTGATGATTTTGACCTCATTGATTAGTTTTGTGATGGCAAAATCCTTAATCGTCTTTTGTTTGAGTGATCTTTTTACTAAATGTACCTTGTTTGATGCCTAAGGCTTCATATACATGTGTAATGTCTTTTTTAAACTCATGGTTGACTTCTTTTACCGCATCAAATGCTACATTCCTTGCAAGTATAAGATGTACATTGCATAATACTTACCAATCAAAGAGTCTCAATCCCCTTCTTTTATGTATTCTTGATTTTGTCCCAACAATAATTTGCAGAGGTTTTTTTAATGAAAAATGATGTTTATAAGTTTCTTTGAAAAATAAAAAATTTGCCATTAAATATGTCCATCTAGACTTTATAATCATCCATCTTCTTCTATGAAACAAAGCACAAGCACACTTTGCTCAACATTTTTCATTATGATCTAGAAACCTAAGAGCATTGGTAAATTGAAAAGCATATCCATATTTTGGAAATGACATTTATACTTTGTTATCTCTTTTTAGGAATATGCATCGACAAAACCTTTAGAATGATTAAAATTATATCAATATAATCATTACTTATAAACCGTTTTTTATCCACATAGAAAATAATACAACTCTCCATTTGTTAATATTTTTTTTATAATCACATATTTTATAAAATCTCACACGTTAACATGATCACATGCTCTAACACGGGCAAACGATTTTTTATATTTATTATAAAAATATTATATTTTATCATTATTTATTTACTCTTATGGGATACTTTATTTTTGCAATTCGTTTAAAATTATTGTTTTCAAATAATAATTTATCTATTGAACTATGTGAAGTTTATTTCTTATATTATAAGTTCTCATGTAGTTCAAGAGTTGAGGGACTATTTTGTGAAAAAGAGAAATTTAATAGATTATTTAAAGTATGTTTTCTAATGATGTTCACGTTTTATATTATATCTTTTAAGAGGTTATAGATTTATGTATTTCATGTGAATAATATCTTTGTGATATGCCTATGTATAATTAGTGGGTTTGGATTGATCTAAAGTTCATGGTTATAAATGTTTTGTTATGATGTTTTATTTTCATCACTATATGTTTATTGATTTGTTGTTCTCAGTCTTGCACTATACCCAAATTTTATCCTATTAAGGTTGTAAGATAGGTGGTGTGATAACATTAGTTTGTAAGGCATCAAACTACAATATTATTAAATGAAGTTGATCATATATGTGTCATTTTAGATAAAGGTTTAGAACTTGTAATGCAAGAACTATTATCAAATTGTGAATATAAAATTTGAATATATCATTTGTTAAAAAAAATATTATAGATATTAATAACAAAAATGAAGGTTTATTACATTCTTTTTTTTTAGAAATTTTTTACTTTTACAAACATGCATGGACTTGATTTTCATATGAAACAGATTTATAAATTGTCACTCTGCATTTGATAATCTATGCACATAACATATAAAATATGCCAAAAAAGACTTTGGTTTTGAAATAAAGAGTGATGAAATGGTAAATAAATTATCAAAATAATGGAATATAATGATTAAAAAAAACAAAATAATTAAAAGTTGCATATTTGGGTAAGACCCTTTAGCCATATAAATGAAAATAATACATGACAACAAAAATGATATTTAACTCCATATAATAAGAAATAAACACAAAAGGTTGTCTCAATCAAGAAACTATAAATGTTATGACAATTAATTAGAACATGTGATGAGGATGAATCCCTTGATGATTGAAGAAGAATAATATGATTAAATTTCTTATGTTCAATCTTTTTATATTTAGCTGTGCTAATCTCAAAGAATTATCATTATAATAAAAATAAATTTTCATAAGAATGTCATATGAATTTTTAGATAAATTTCTTAAATATTTATCAATAATTTGAAAACAATTAAAAGAAATTTTTTCTTATGAAAAAATGAGGCTACTACATGATTTTCAAAAAAAAAATTATAAATTTAAAATTAAAACATAAAACAGTGTCCATGGGTTTATGATAAGATAAGCCTAATGAAGATAAGTTCTCTAAAATGAGAAAATATTTTGGTACCAAATTTTATTTCCACGAGTCAATTTTAATATGAATTTTACCTACATAGGCACACACAAAAAAGAGGTTAATTAAGCTATCTTGGATATGTCAAATTTTTTTATAACAAGTCGCATGACTTTCTTATAAAGAATTAAAGCAATGTTAAATTCTCTTATGGAACTTGGCTTTGATGCTAATACTAGCTAGTAAACAAATAAGAAATAAAAATAGAGGTAGCAAAGTTATTTAGATAGTTTAGCCACTACTTCTTAGCATACATCTATCTCCAACCACGCACAATAGAGTCTTTCATTATGCGAACCCTTCTTTCACTCAACAAATGGGAGAAGTTTTTACAATTTATTACTTAATCTTTCTACATAAGATAGAGACGGGCAATGTTAAACCTCTTAGTCTATACATAATTAGTTTAATAATAAAAAAAGTATTTTATTATATTAATAATAAATTTTTTTAAATATATTAAATTATGCATATCAAAATTAAATAAGTGAATAAATTAGAAAACTTGACATTAATTTAAGAAATTATTAGTTATATTTTTGTGTTTATTATAATTGATATAAAGAGAAACATAATACTTAAGTAAACAAAAAAAAGATCACTTTGAAGACTTTTGTATTGGTATTAGTATTTAAGATTTATAATAATTCTTTATGGTATTAAGACTTAGTAAGCTTTGAATATGAGTGATAAAAGTTTTAAAAATCATTTTACATATATAGAATAACTTAAGGTATATATCTCATTTATGTCTCTTAACTTATATATATGTCTTATAATAAAGCTAAGTTTATAAGTTACATCATTTATTAAGTTTAATAAAATAAAATTATATTAATTTTATAATATAATATATGTATCGTATAAACACGATTGAATTTAATAAAAAGATGAAACTTGAGACTGGGACAAATATAAAGCAAGAAAAGTTGATAGTATTAAAATTGATATAATATGCTTGATTTTAACCCTTTTTGTACAATAATAAATAGTCAATAGTATTAAAATTATCATTTAATACTTTGAAAATGTTCGTAGAGATATAAGGTTATGCACAAGTACAATTCATTATATAAGGAAATATAATTTCATATATAAGAACAATATCTAGATTGTCCCCTTTAAACATTATTAGATTCTCGTTGGTCTAATCAAATTGTATTTTCTCCACTTATTTACTCCTAATGTTACAATATTTTTTTAATTAGTACCCTTTAGAGGCAAGGGTTTTTTTTTGGATGAAAGGCCTTATTTAAACCAAGTTTGATCTTTCTTTATTCTCAAGTGCCACTTCTTATCTTGATTCTACTATGTCTTTGATTTTAAAAGCTATAAAACTTAAAGATAATTGAGATTAATTCTAAATCCAACGAGGAACATACAAATGTGATAGTGACAATCTATTACATATAATGATAAAGGTAAATAGGCCATTTAGTTGAGAATTATTTGAATATTCAAATATTGTTGCACATATTATTAAGATACTATTTTTATCAAATGTTTGTTAATATTTTTGTTATAAATGTGATCTTAATATTATTTATTTGATTTTTTATATTAAGATTATTAATATTTAAATATTTTTCAAAAATATTTTTTAAAATATTATATTTATATAATAAAGTAATAACTTTTAATAATATTATTTAAATATAATAGTAATCTATATATTCAAACCACACTTTGTTAAATAACATTAAAACAATCATATAATATCTTAGAAAATTTCTTTAAAGCATAAGCATAAAAAATTGATATTATTATATCATTTAGATTTTTTTAAATATTTAATTTAATAAAAATATTTTAATGAACATTAATAAATTTTATATTACCGTGTCCTCCTAATTTAGTTGATAGAAAGATGTAAAAGTTTTTTTATGTTAAAATAATAAAACTTATTTATTAAACCAAATAATAAAGAGTATGATACAAAATTTCAATAATAATATAGTTATGTAAGTCGATGTTGAATTATTCAAATAATTCAAACAAACTTCTCCTAAAAATTGTGGCCTTAAAGGACGTAAATTAATGAATGAGAAATAGCTTTTTTTTTTTTTTTTTTCCAGTGATGAAATATTATTGATAAAGCAAAAGGTACAAAAGTTTTCCAAGCTGCGGTGAGCTAGGAACTACATGAGTCCAATTTTAGCAAGAGAGAGAATTTCTGCACTGAGCAGCTGACTAGAAGGTCTAATTAGATAGAGCTTGGCTATGAACTTTTGTGTGTCCCATAGGAAGCGATCAGGAGTAGCTGCTGAACCTTCATGGAGTGCTGAATTCCAGTTTTTCCAGGCCATCCAACAGATAGATGCTGGGATTGAGAAGGCTAAGGAGTTGATAGTTGATTTGTAGGACCACCAGCTGAATATCCGAGGAAGAGTTGGCCACTTTATGTTGATGTCGAGTCGGCGTTCGAACCAAGTCCATGTAGGTTTGGTGATCTTGCAATGCCAGAAAATGTGCTCCAAGGTATCGATCTGGGGGCAGAAAGGGCACTTTGGAGCCAGAGATATGCCAATAGACTGTATTTTGGGTGGTAATGGAAGAGCGTCATTAAGTAATCTCCAAATCAAGATGGAGACTTTTGAAGGAATTCTTTTGTGCCAAATAAGTTTGTTGTGATCATATCGTTTGGGAACCGGGGGGAGAGATGTTGCACAAAATATACCATAAGCGGTGGCTGTTGAAAAGGATCATCGGTTGTTGGTGCAGCTTCCAAGCCAAAGACCAAGCCAATTTAGTTGGCTGGCAAGATCAGTTTGACTAGGCTTGAACCGGTAATGAATATGACCAGAACTGGCCTAACCGGAAGAACCGGTCGAGGTGGGCGAACCGGGAAGTCCAGAACCTGCATCTTCCTCCTCGCGAACGAAGAGCAGGTTATTGCAGAAGTTGACCAAGCGGCGCCAGCAATAGGAGTCGCGACCGGTTGCCCGGATATTATCGTTGCGTGTCATATATGCTTGGATGAGGAAGCGAGACCAAGGGGAAACCGTATGAAGCAACCTCCACCAGAGTTTCGCGGTTTGGGATCGAATTTGCGCCCCGAGATTAATAATACCGATGCCCTGGTGGCTAATAGGCCTCGCAAGCTTGTTCCAGGCCGCCCAGTGATGGCGGGGACCGATGGAGGACTTGCTCCAGAAGAAGTTGGCTAGCAGACTGTTGATGGTGGAAACTGACTTCAAGGGAGGCGACCGGGCGGTGAAGATGTATGCTGACATGGAAGTAAGAACCGAGTTTATGAGTACCTGTCTGCCGGCCATGGAAAGGAATTTGTTCTGCCATGCAGCAATGCGGTGCTGGATTTTATCGATCAATGGGAGCAATTGACGTTCGCGGGGTTTTCCGACGTCGAGCCAGCAGCCGAGGTACCGGACCGGGAGACTAGTCGAGTGGAAGCCAAGGAGACGGAGGGTTCGCTTCTTAGCACCTGTGGATGAATGACGGGCGTGAATTACGGAAGTTTTCCCGCAGTTTAATTCAAGCGAGGAGGCTTGAAGGAAGCTGTGGAGAATTGTTGAAAGATGCCGGAGTGAGTCTTTCTTGCAAGTGGAAAAGATCACCACATCGTCTGCGAACGCCAGGTGGGTGATAGTTCGGCAGTGGATAGGAGTTGAAAATGATTCGATGCTCCCAGAGGCAAAGGCCGTCGAAATGGATCAACTGAGGGTGTCCAGAGCGATACAGAACAGAGCCGGCAAGAGAGGATCTCCCTGACGAACGACGTAACTTGGTTTGAAGAAACCCTTGGGGCGCCCGTTTACCAGTACCGAGAGCCATGTAGATTGGAGAACATTGAGCGCCAATGAGCAGAAGGTCGCGCTGAATCCCCTGTTCCGGAGAACCGCTAGAAGAAATGGTCATCCAATTTTGTCGAATGCGGCTTTGAAGTCTAATTTAAGTATGATATTGTTATGCTTCCGGCGACTGTTTAGGCGGGTGATCATTTCCTCCATTAGCAAGATGTTGTCGGTGATGCTTTGACCTTTAATGAAGGCTGTTTGCTCGGTTGAGATAATTGAAGGCAGGATGATGGCTAGCCGGGATGCCAGAAGTTTGGAGAGGATCTTGCCGACGACGTTGCAAAGGGAGATCGGCCTGAAATCTGCAGGCGAGGAAACGGCCGTGTTCTTAGGAATGAGGCAAATCCAAGCCGAGCCCAGGGCTTTGGGAAGTGCTGAGCCTTCGAGGAATGTATTAGCTACGTCCACTAGATCCGTGGCAAGGATCGTCCAGAATTGTTTGTAGAATTTGACAGTGAAGCCGTCCGGGCCGGGGGCGCTGGCGTCGGGCATTGAGATGAGAATTGACCGCAGTTCCTGAGCGTCCGTCGGCCTGGTGAGAGCGTCATTCTGTTCCAGTGAGAGGGATGGTGGGGCGTGCTTAAGAATCTTGTCCATGTCGGGGAAGCAGGCCGCCCGCCCCCTGAAGATGTCTTGAAAATGATTTGTAAGGAGGTTCTCCAGTTCCTCTTCCCCTTCCGTCCATTCGCCATCTGGCCTTTTGAGTTTCTAGATGTGGAGCACATGCCTCTTCGACTTGACTGAGGCGTGGAAGAAACTAGTATTTGCATCTCCCTCCTTCAACCACCGGAGACCCGCTTTCTGGCGCCAGAAGGCTTCTTCGGCGGCCAGACGATTATGAAGAGAGGTGTTAGCCGAAAGAAGGCGATCTGCGTTTACCGGATTTGGGTCTTCAGATAAGGCTGCTTCCGCCACCCTCACCTCCTGCTCAGCTAGTTTAGTATTGTTGAAAAGATTTCCGTAGGTATTCCTGTTCCAGCATTTCAGCGATGCTTTGAGTCTTGCCTGTTTACCAATGAACTTGTGGATGCCGTCCCCAGCGATTGGTGCATTCCAAGAATGGATTACCAGTTCCTCTAGTCCCGGGTGAAGAAGCCAAGCGTTTAAAAAACGGAATGACATTGGCCCCCCTATGCGAGTGGGCAGAGCTCGGAAGAGAATGGGAGCATGTTACACCCTTGTGTTTGATGAGTCAAGCATAAATGTGTATATTTTATTTGGGCTTGATTTTAAGTAAAATTGTTAATAATTAATTAAATCAAGCCATGTATTTTAGATGTCTAAAATAATGGTCTCTAAGGGCCTTGAGGTCATGGCATACTTCAAGGAATTTTGAGACATGTGCAAGATTTTTTATAATTGAATTTCTTTTTATCTTTCTTGAATTTGATATGTCCAAACTTTGAGATTATGAGGCACACTAGTAGTATTAACATTTAAAAATATTATAAAATTATTTAATACTGAATTTTGATTTTTGGGCCAAGCATATTTGACAAAATGTATAGACATGGGTATTTGATTTTTTAATATTATTTTGGAATCGTTTTCTACGAATTTCTTTTCATAGCCACTTAATTAACTTATAATACTATAAGAATACAAAATTATTTTTATACACTTATAGTCAAATTTTTGGCTAAAAAATTCGTCAAAAATACCCTAAAACAGCCGAAGTCTCGGGAAAATGTACTGTAGCAATGGGCGGGTCGACCCGGCGCCAAAACAGCCCGTCCAGGTCTTTTAGAAATTAAAAATTTAATTTAAAAAATAAAAATTTGGTTGACCCGAAAAGGCTAAACCTAGCCTGGACCCAAAGCACGCCGAGAGGAGCTCGGCTAGAGCTGGTCAACAGTCAAATGAACAGTGCCTGGCTAAGCCAAGACCGCCCAAAGGAGCTCGGCTAGGTCAAACTGCAGCGCGGTCAATAGTCAATGAACAAATGCTTGGCTAAGTCAACCCGAACCAGGTGATGAAATCCCGGTCAAGGAAGGGGGGAGCCGACCCCAAAGTGGCTCGAACGTTAAACGGCGAAAATTCGTTATAAAGAGGTGCGCTGAATTTGCTTCTGCAGTGTGGGACTAAAAAATCCCACCTTATAACTTCGGCCGGATCCAAAGGCGCAGATCAAGCCCGCCTAGATCCAACGGGCGAGAGTAAATTCTAACGGCTGTTTCGCGAGGCTAATCAGCGCCGTTCGTTCAGCGCGCAATCCAATGGCGCAGATCAAGCCCGCCCAGATCCAACGGGCGAGAGTAAATTCGAACGGCTGTTTCGCGAGGTCAATCAACGCCGTTCGTTCAGCGCGCGGGATCTAATGGCTCAGATCAAGTCCGCCCGGATCCAACGCTCTGGATTAAGCCCGAACGGTAAAATGCGTAAACAATCTGCGCCGTTCGTTTTTGGGCCCGGATCGGACGGTGGCTGCTTTCCGTCCGTTGCCCAAACGGCTAATTAATTTTTGGAGCCGTTGGGGGTGTTTTTAGAGCTCAAATCTGAGCTCTATAAATATAGAAAAATTATGTATTTTTTAGTTTTAACCTTTGCTAAATTGTTTCAAAATATTTTCAGATCTCAAACACAAGCATCCGAGCAAAATCGGCGCATTCGAGCTCTAGAAGCAAAGCGGCAAGAAAGCTAGTGGAATTAGAGGTTTTTCAATCATTTCTAAATCTCTATCCCTCTAATTCGACGATTGTGTGTGCCTCCTCTTTTCTCCAATTTTTCTTAAGTCATTTGCCAATTTTTCGTATTTCTGTTTTGGGGCAAGGGCGTCCCGGCGTTTGTGCTAAAGCCCCGGGTTTGAGTTGAGCCCGGTAAAAACTCAAGTAGGTTTGGGATTAGTGGATTTTTCCCAAACACCGGTTGGGGGTGGACGTAGACTCGGTTTTGAGTCGAACCACTTGAAAATTTGTGTGTTCAATGTTCTTTACTTTTGCTTAAAGTCTTTTAAATTTAATTTCGGAAATTATAAGAATTTAAATACACAATTCACCCCCCTCTTGTGGGTTTTCTTTAGCACGAATCACTTCAGAGCGTGGTCGGAGGTGGTACGCGGGAGGATTTCAACGACGCCGTTCGGCGCAGCTTCCATCCAAGCAGCGTTATTAAGAAAGTAATCCAGCCTTTTAAGTACAATGGCGCCTCGCCTTTTGCCCTGCCAGGTGTAAGGGCCCCCAATGGTTTGGGGAATGTGGAGATTAGAGATCGTCACAGCTGCGTGGAAGTCACCGGCGTCTTTGCTGTGGAAACGAGCAGCACCTCGTTGATCCTGTTCCATCATAGTGACGTTGAAGTCACCACAGATGCACCAGGGGGAGTCGCCTATCATCTCACATGAGTCAGAAAGAAAATTCCACAAAGGCCGACGAAGGCTACGGCATTGCTTACCGTAAACCGCCGAGACCCAAACTATCGGATTTTCACCGTGAATGAAGACTTGAACTGTCAACGCTTGTTCGGAGAGGCGAACTGGTCTAACCCGGCAATTTGCGGACCATAATATCCAAATCTTTCCATTTGATGAGCTGAATCCTTCCTGCATTT
This sequence comes from Vanilla planifolia, assembly GCA_023846275.1. Lineage (NCBI taxonomy): Eukaryota > Viridiplantae > Streptophyta > Magnoliopsida > Asparagales > Orchidaceae > Vanilla > Vanilla planifolia. The sequence goes on from CM043868.1 coordinate 28,650,288, forward strand.
CCAATTTGGAACAGAGGAGAGGAATGTTGTCTTCATCGAGGAATGGTTCAATTAGTACAAGGACATCAATGTGGTGGGAGCGGATGAGTTGTCGGAGGCGGCCCGAAGAAGCTTTGCTGGCGGCCCCGTGGATGTTCCATGAGAGTATATTAATCATTGGGGGTGGAAGGCGGTTTAGAGCCCGCCGCGCTTCTAGTACAAGGAGGGGAGATCGGGACTTGATCTCGGTTTTTTGCCCTGCGGGTTTTGAGTTTCAGAGGAGCCAGCGGAGGAAAGTCCATCGACGTTGCATTGGTTTTTCCGACGTCCATTGTCGCCTCAGACTGTTTAGGGAGCTCGAGTATGCCACAGTTTATTTGATTCGCCGGAGTCGTCTGTAGTTTCTCCTTCTCAGAATTCTGCGTTGTCGGAGTAGTCTCACTTAAAAAAGCATAAGCCGAGGCTGTTTCAGCTGTTGGGGATTGAGGCGGGATCAATTCATTTGTTGAGATTGCATCGGCAATAAAAGTTTCCTGGGAGGACGGGGAGGGAGTGAGAATCGGGTAAGGACCTCGGTTTTGGTCCAGCTGGGTTTGTATTTCCTGTAAATTGCTTTCCATTTCACCAATAGCCAGATTAGGCTTAAGTACCTTCCTGGGGGATAAGATCACCCCATGCTTACGGGTTGGAGTCGAAATATTCTGGCTCTCTAACTCAACCAAGTGGGCCCTCCTTGGGACAGTCTGACAGTCAAACATAATCGAAGCAGGGGATGGCTGGGCCGCCAAACCACCGAGTCTTGGAGAGAATCCCGTGGGTCTGGCCGAAATCGGGGAGAAAGATTTGGCAGGCGATTTTGGAGACGAACATTCCCCTTTTTCCAGCATCCGTACGCACGGCGTAGAGTAGGCCGACCGCAGCGAGGGCGCTTTCGGCGTTTTTCCTTTCTCCGTTGGTACTTGAACAGTATTTGCCGTGTGGTTCCTGCAACCCTCCCTGCCGTGCCCAATAATCAAGCATTGGGGACAGTATAATGGCTTGTTATCGTAGGAGACGCTCTGCCAGTACCCACCAGACACCACGCCTGTCTGTGCCGAGATTCGTATCCTGCTGGGGTGTTCTTTGGTAAGATCCAGCTCTACGCAGACCTTTGCGATGTGTGGCCGGGAGACCGCCGCCGTTGCCGTGTCAATCTTGAGCGGGGTCCCAATGGCGGCCGCCATTGAGAACAGAATGGATTTATCGAATAAGTGTAAAGGGAGATTGTTGAAAGAGATCCAAACTGGCACTATTGTAGGTTCGGCATCAAAGCGAAAGTCCGGCGACCACTTAAGCAGCCGCATCGGGAACTCCTGGATGTACCAGACCGTGCGCAACCAACAGAAAAGATAATCTTCCTCATTTATGAACCGCAGCAGTACATGACGTGAGTTCAGAAGTCCAACTGAGACTGCTCCGCGAAAGCCCGCCTTGGCTAACAACGAGCGAATGACGTCAAGAGTAGGGCGGCCGTGGGAGAACTTACCCACCAGCGCGAGTTTGAAAGGTTCGGCCAACCTGGAAACCTCATCAAGCGAGACTGTTATTTTCGGCTCTCCGTTAAACCACGTAACACGCCGGGGCTTGCATGGCGAAGGACGAGCTCCTCCGCCCAATACCTCCGCGAATGATCTATTGACAGTCCCCATTAGAATGACATTTTACCTTGTCCGGGCAAGGCCGGAGGCGGGACTGACCGGCGATATCGCAGCCGTCTTCACGATTCGCGGTCGATCTTTGACTTCGGCTCTCCGGTCGATCTTTGACTTCAAGCCGTTATTGCATTGCTACAGCGTTGAAGCACTTGAATGAGAAATAGCTTTAGTTTTTTATAAAGCAGTTGTCATATTTTTATAAAAGATTTAGTCCCACATGTCAAATATGCTTAATTAAATTATCTATTTAAGTAATCGAAAAAACAACATTGCGGTGTTGTTGAATGAAGTGATTCGGTTTCATAAACCGAGGAAAGTCCCCGGGCCTTGACGCAGAAATGCGACCGCGGTGACGCGGATAACTCCTTGCCGGTCGAGTCTTGAGGCTGAGACGTGCGCGGAGCCCATGATGGACGCGCAAGGAATGTCGTGGCTGATATACAGTAATTCACTTATCCCGATTAGGGTTTAACAGAACGGGGATTACAATTCAACAACACCTTTTCATTGATCTACTTTTCTCTTGAACAACTTCATGATTTATAATACAATATAAATTAATCTTACGATCTTAATTGAAATACTAGAGAAAATTTATTTAGTTCATACCAAGTTCTCACCTTATGTGCTCAACTCACTTGTAATCACTTTTTGCACATTTTTAAACTAATTAGATTAAAATAAGAAAGAAACATGACTTTAATAACCTATAATATTTAAAAAAAAAAATTAATAAAATATTTATAATATATAATGAAAGAGATTATATATATCACATATTTGTATAGGGTTTGTAAGTTTGGTTTGGATTACAAAAACATAGTTGTAGAGAGTCTGTAAGATTTGTTTGAACTAAAAAAACTCTTGAATAGTAATCTTAATGACTTTATACTATAGTAATTATACTTGCATGTTCTTTTTTTTTAGGGTTATAAGATGTCTTATCAAGAATTGATATGATAAAAGGTTTATATAATGAATATATTATTCAATAAAAGAATCCTTAAGTCATAAAAAGAATCATTTGAATTGTTAATATGATTGAAGTGTAATATTTTGTGTGGTGTTATTAAAAACTTGTTTGTAAGGCATATTAAAAATGACATTGTATAATTGTTGAGCAATAATTGAAAGAGATGTCAATAAAAAAGAGAAGATTGAAATATGAAATTTTCAAATTTAACATACACAAACAACAAAAGACTTTTATGTTTATTAATAATTATTATAAACTTGTTTTAAAAAATTCTTATTTACTTTTAATTTTTTTTTTTTTGCATGGGAAGTGTAATAAAAATTCCAAGATGTTTAAGTTATTGGTTAAATACTGGTTTTTTTTAATATTATTATGAAATTTTGCTTAGTTCTATAATATATACTTAACATATTAAATATTATTATTATACTAATTTAATAATGTGGATACAAGGTATATATTGAATAATAAATTGTAGGAGCTTTGTAATATGTCTCAATAAAAATATTTTTTAATAGTATTTTTTTGAAGAAATGTAATGATATCACTTTTAAGTCAATTGAAGTTCGTTTAGAATTTATACAAATTTTCAAAGTTATTATATTATAATACACACACACACACACACAATACCAATGATTTAATCAAGAACCCATTTCTTCCTCTACCATTACCAGTTGCAAATCCTCATCCTTCTCCTTTTTTACGTAAAAGCTTCAAGATTGTGAGCGAAATTGTTGATTTGAGTAAAGGGAATTCTTCATTTTGAAATTATTGCTTTCTTGCAACCTTTGCTGTAAAAAATTTTATCAATCAGACGAAATTTTTGAATTATTGATTTAAAATTCTCTACTTCTTGCATGAATGACAACAAATCAACAATTAATATTACAATCTCTTTATAGATTAAGCACCCTCCTATATTTAATTAATAAATTTTGGAATTTGCCCTAATCGTGCATGACTTACTCTCTTGATAGTCAAAATTGAGGTGAATGCTTTGATTTTTTTAGCATTGAATTAGAATTTCAAGTTATTGTGGCTATGATAAAAAAATTTTAAGGAAATTAAGCACTCTTTGTGATTGTGGAAGTAATGAGAAAATCTGATGGAATTTGAAAGTTAGAAATTTCATGTTGTTAGTGCAAAAATTAAAATGAGGAGCCAAACAAACAAATAATTAAAATATTATTTATTATTATTATTATTTATTTAAAATTAATTATGTCTAGATGTAATATGCATAAGAAAATTAAGAAGTATTGGATGTTAATTTTATTAGAATTATAAGTTATGATTAATTTAATCACGAAATAATTTAGGCTAGGTGTGAATAATGTAATTATATATATTCTTTTTATGTAGTATTGAAATGATAAATTAATTTAGGAAGTAAATCTCTATAATCTAAATCAGATAAATAAATCGTGATGTAAGTATGTTTATTTATTTAATATGTTTAAACATATTATAATACAATAATATATTTATTTATGATTATTAAATTAAACCTCTTCATATATTTCAATTTAAAAAAAGATTTATATAACATAATAAGCACAGATATGATATGATATTTATTAAGGGATAATTGTCAAAGAAAAATAAAACCCAAAATGAGTCAAGAAATGAATTGAGGGAAAAATTTAAATAAATAAAGAAAAAACCCATAAGTTGAAAAATATAAATTTGATAAAATGAGTTATTTATTTATTATTGTTTTTTAATTTATATAGTTGTTCTTTTTTTACTTGTGTCATTGTTATTTGACTCATAACTTTATTATATTATTATTATTATTATTATTATTATTATTATTATTATTATTATTATTATTATTATATTATATTATCTTATTATTTATAATTTATCTACTAAGATTTTTTAAGCTCATTTCTCGTACTTATATTATAAACTAATCAGGTTTATAGAATCGAGATGAGTATCCTTAAAAGATAGAGTTTTTAGGTACATCATAAGTATGTATTGGATGTTTGTAACTTTATCTAAGAATATTAGTTATGTTTGTGATATATACTTTATGATATTTTTTGGACTTGATATTATTTGTTGTGGATGTACTTCAAGAGTTTTGTATGACTTGTATCTTATATATTTTATAGATTTTATGAACTTAGTTGATATAAATTATGATTTGAATATAGTTTTAGTTTTAAAATTTATGTGAATGATAAAATGTATTATTTATATGTATTAATTATTAATATATATATATATATATATAATTATACAATATTGTATATGAAAAAAATTAAAAGCATATAGACAAAACTTTGTTAATTTGTTTTTTAAAATTATAATATTTAAATAATGATTCAATAATATAATGAATGTAATTTAAAGTGTAATTGGATACATTGTTACTCCTCTAGGTGGGTTAGATGGGGAATAACACTAGACAAAAAGATTGAACTTATGCTATAAATGTTTTTTTTATAAAATTATTTAAGTCAAACCTCACACTATGCCAAAAAAACTTCAAGATCACAAAGCTAAAAGTCCCAACAAAACATTAGCTCAAAGAAGATTATAATATTGGACCAAATGACCTCACAAATTATCGAGGCAAAAAGACCCTGCAATAATAATTAAAAAAATCAATATAAAATCCAAAATTAATTTCTAACAATTGGACAAAAAACCAAAATAAAAAACTCAGTTGCAAAGCCTTATAATTTAATACAATTCAATTGATTTTTTTGCTTGCAATTTATAGACATGGCCAATCCAATATAGGATCTTACTTAGTTCTTAAGGAATCGGTTCCAAATTGAATCACTTATTGATCCTATTTATGATTTTGTGGAAGTAAATTATCTCAAACCAACTTTTGGAACCAATGTAAAATTCATATAATAGATTCAATTTTAACCCATTTTACACAACAATAAATAGTCAATAATTTTAAAACTATCACTTAATATTTTTAGAAATGTTCATAAAGATATAATTTTAAGCTCAAGTATAATACATGATATAAAAAAAATAATTTTATTTATAAGAAGAATATTTGGATTGGCCCATTTAAATGCTATTATATTTTCATTGGTTCAATTAGATAATCTTTCTTCTCTTTTAGTTATCTTTAATCTTATTATACTTTTAATTAGTTCTCTTTAGAGGCAAGGGTATATTAGATTAGGGTGCGATTTAAGCCAATTTTGGGTTTATTTTATTTTTAGGTGCCATTTCTTATCTTAATTTGATTTTAAGTTCAATTTTAAAAGCCATAGACCTTTCAGATTGACTTGAGTTATAATCTTTTTACATGTAATGATAAATTTTAATGGGTTATTTAATTAAAAATTATTTGAATAAAATTCACATCTTAAAGTCCTTATTATCAAGATATTGTTTTATCAAATATTTGATAATAATTTTTTTTATCAATGTGATATCAATATTATGATATTTTTTAAAATATTATTCAAATTTAATAACTTTTAATATTATATTTAGGTGATAAAATCATAATTTTTAATCACATTATTTAAATATATTAATAATTTAAATATTCAAATCACACTATCATTAAAAAATATCAAAACCATTATTTAATATCTTAGAAGGTTTTCCTAAAACATAAACATATAAAATTTGATATTGTTATATCATTTAAAATTATTAAGTATTTAATTTGATAAAATATTTTGATGTATATTAATAAAATTTATATTATCATATCATCTAAATTTAGTTGATAGGAAGGTGCAAAAAAAATTATGTTAAAATAATAAAAACTATTTATTAAATAAAATAATCAACACACGATAAAATTTTCAATGAAAATATAATTATCATGTAGATGTTAAATGTTCAGATAATTAAAAAAACTACTAAAAATTTTGTCCCTAAATGGCCTAAATTGATGTATGAGAACTGATTGTTCGTGTCGAAGGCCGTTGAAGGATGGAGGCTCTAAGACGTGCTCTGTCGGATCGTTGCCTGACTGTCTCATGGCTGCCCGGCAAAGGCCGCGGTCTTGTCGCTACCAGGGATTTCTTCCCAGGTCCATGTCTTGCGCTCTTTGTATTGGTCTCTCCGGATTTCTGCCAAGGGATCGAACTTTGAGATTAATGATGTTTTGCCTCAGGGGATGCGATTATTAATGAAGATGCTTATGCAAGCTCGCCAAGTAAATCTTCTACTGGTTCGGTGTGCGATGGATGCTTTGCTTCTGCCAAATTAAAGAAATGCTCGGGATGCCGGATGGTATGGTATTGTGGCAGTGCTTGCCAGGTACTACTTCTGCCATCCTCTTGCGTCTGCTTCAGCTCTTAAGCTTACTATGTTGGGCTCTTTCTTTGATCCGTGTAGTCTCTTCAGTTACTTAGGATTAGCATGATCTCACTTCAGAAGGGTCAAGCTAGAGTAATCCTCTGAGGCATAGTTGGTAATTTCATCTGACATGTTATGGTTCCTAGCCAGGATGTGGGCTGTTTCAGACTATCCTTTATCCCAAGAAGATGGCGTTTGTGTGTGATAGTTAGACTATTGCTTTCATCGAAAATGGCCATTCTGGGCTTCATTGCTTACTTTTTTTGCCCACGTAGAAACTAAATACGAGAAACCCAAAAGTATGATAAATTGATCATATATAAATTCTTGTTGGTGGCTTCATATAAAGGACTGCATAAAATTGAGGCAATGCTACCAATAAATTCCTAAAATTTCAATGCCACCATTTATTCTGATGCCATGTTCACTCTTTGCTGATTAAGTTTAGTATAAAGAGCCATTTACTGGTTCGAACTCTATATTTTTGTGTCTTGGCAACCGTTATTATGTCCATTACAATTTACTGGGGAAGAAGTAATGATAGAATCTGCATCATTGTGTCGCATCAATATCATGTATAGACCATGTGCTGTTGTTAAGAAATAGGGCGATGCATTAAAAACAATGAACATTTACTGGGGTAGTGTCCTTATTTGAGGATGATAAAGTAGAAAGTCACAACAAAAAAAGAAGGATGCTTAATAGCTGAAGTCAATTGTCCCCTAATTAAACATATAATTAAGTAGAAAAAAAATGTTGTTTTGCATGGTGTTCTTAACTCATGCATCTTGGTGTTGTGGTTGTCATGGAAATCAATACTTTATAGTTATTAGAATACTAAATTGTAATAATTTAGAACAAGCTGTCTTGTATTCCATTCATTTATGGATCATATGTGGAGGCATATACAAATGATATTCAAGAAAGCGGGTCTTTAGTTATGCCATTTAGTTGGTGATGTCTTTATATAAGTAAGGGTTTATGTGAAGTAAAAATAAGTGAAATTCAACCTTATATAGTAGAGATATAGATATAGGCTTCATTTGATAATCTTGTTTGTTTTTGTGCTAGCTATTTTATATAAGCATAGTCATTTTTATTTTTGAACCCATGAATATTAAAGGAACTTGCACGTTGCATCACCTAGAGCATGCTTGAACAAGTCTTTGGGTGCACAACATCAATTAGAATATTCACAAACATTACTTCTTTTATTCAGTTGAAGAATTGCACAAAAGATCTCCAGATTTGAGATGGAAAACGATCTCAAACTGTTTTTGTGTGCATCATATTATGAACTTTTTAATTGAAAGGAAGAATTGAAGCAAACAAACTAATATATACCTAAGAATCTTCTGAAAACGACCAAGGAATAAAAACTTGGCTGGAAAAAATAGTGTCCATCATGCTATAAGGTCCACGGGAAGATGCTGTTGTACAATGCAAGCATTATAAGGTACAATGGATCTTTGGAAGATGCTGCTTTGCCTGAAATAACTTTTTCATCTTTGTGGCCATCTTTCTTTCATTTTCTGCTTTTATAGATAGTTTCTTAGCGTGATAAACCATTTTGTTAGAGTACTTAATGTAGTGATTTGTCCTCTTGGTATGATGCCCATAAAGGTTTTGGTTCTGTACAATATGATGAAAATATCAGTCTTTGTGGCCTGCCTAGACTAACATCTTTGTACAGTTGGTATTTTGACATGATTTTGCTCCACTTCAATTGCTCTTCCATCACATGAAGCTCATGTATATCCATGTTCCAGTAAACCTAAATGACTCGGGGATGTCATTAAATTACTTAATGAAGATACAAACTTAAGACATTATTCTGCCTAGTCATGTAGTCATTCAATCTAGTCTGACATTGGGGCGTTTTGGCATCTTTGTCAGTAATAGTAAGGATCTTGTTGCTTGAGTCATTCTTTATGGTTATTATGATGACTGTTCATTGATGTAATTCTCCTTTTTTTTCTTCTGAGTGGTACAAAATAGGATGCTGAAAAAATTGCCATCCTATTTAGCATGTTATTAATAGTTGCAGTATAATTTTTTTCTTTTTGGTCTAATATGTAAGTTATTATTATTATTTTTACTAACTTTTTTTGTCCTGTAATTATTTGTTTTTTGGCGATTCTTAGAAATCAGAATGGAAGCTACATCAGCTGGAGTGTCGTGCTCTTGCAATGCTTAGTGATGATAGGAAAAAGATGCTAACCCCGACAATAAAATTAATGGTTCGACTCGTACTCAGAAGGAAGCTGCAAAATGACTGGGTGAAGTATATTATTTGGCCCATTTAAACTTTCCCTTATGGTTTCCTGATTCATGAAATCATTGTACCATTATGTTTACAATAGTTTGTTTTGTTTCTGTTTGGAACTGGCCCTTTAACATTCAGACATATGCCATTATTATTAAATTATTTTGTAGTAGAACCCATCTAAGAACTTTTTGGAGTGGTCAAGTCTATGAATTTTCGTCAATTAGAGTTGGATATTTGTCCAGGTTCACCTGTAAATCAATTGATGAATTTATGTTCTTTTTTTCAGTGTTTGTTTGATTAACCTCCTTTATGCATCCATCTTCCTGGGATCTGTTTCGATGTAGTAGAACATTCCCATAACAATTTTATTGTTTTTCCCAGCTACTTTTGTAGTGGCGTTTTTCAAGAGAAGGGGGGATTTATGTCAATTTTGTTTGGTTTTTAGTATAAAGGTGGACGGAAGTGGTGTGAACTTTTATGCAACAGGATTGCAGGTTGCCCTTTATTATGAGAGAATAAAGAATGTCCTTATGTATACTTTGTAGTCATCAAGCTTTCATTTGTAAATATTTTCTTATGAACTGCTTGTCAGAACAAACATAACGATTTTTGTGGTATAAAATGCGCATGACTTAACATTTGCACCCTCCGTATAAGTGTATCATAGGATATGCATTGCAAAGAAGGTTGTTCATTTCTGCGGGAACAACATACCTCTGTCAAGTTTAAGAAAAATAACTAAGGATAGTGAACAATTAAGTTTACATTTTTATGAGTAGCTTTGGCAGAATCATTGTTGATGCATTTTTACATCACATAGTCCTGGCATGTGATTGATTCTAAAATCTTGCTTTTTTTTTTTAATTACAAAGTAGCTAGATCTCATGTGATGTCGCATATTCAGTCATGTCCTCTGATCTGCAGTTCTTTATGAAATTCTTCTGTTGAACTTTTGATTGCTGAGCTCTTGAAGACTGTACATAGTAAATGCTTGCAGTTGTTAGTTTTTGTTACGTAGTTTGTAATTTCATATGTGCTTTATACTTTCCAGGTTATTCCAACTACTGAAACAGACAATTATGACTTGGTGGATGCACTAGTATCTCGTATCCTCCCTACATTTCCTAAATTGTCTTAGACAACTTGCTTATTTGTTTCAGATTTTATGCTCAGATTAAGATACTTGGATTACGCTCTTTTGTAATGTTGGCTATATTTTGCTTTTAAGATATGTTCTCTCTCGAGGAGAAACAACTTGTATTGTATGCTCAAATGGCCAACCTTGTCAAAGTGGTACTACCTTTTGTGGAGATTGACCTCAAAGAAATGACAGAGATCTTCTCAAAGGTTAAAAATATTCTATAACCTTTTTTTCTACTAATTTTGTGAATTTAAGATTTTTGTGGTTTAGTTTTTTATTCAAAACCTACTGTATTGTGAGCTATTGCTTAGCAAGGTAAGGTTGTGAGTAATGGCAAGAAAATAACACTTTTGAATTAACAATTACGTAGTAATCTGGTTGGATTGAGTTCTCTTCATTGCTTTTCACGACTTTTTTTTGCAACAATTCCGAGTTGTCCTCAATAGATTTGAATTGTAATGGAACAGTTTCTCAATCTGAGTTTGCCAATCTCGTATTAGGTCAATCAGTAGTTTCTTACAAGGATTTATTCTGCAATGAAGTTTGAAGTACTCTTATTGAATTGCATTTATTCTAGACACTAAGATTTCTTTTTTTTTGTTATGATTTCTCCAATATATACTGAATTGGTAATGTTCTATTTGTTCTGTTTCAGCTGTCTTGTAATGCTCATACAATTTGTGATAGTGAGCTCAGACCACTTGGAACTGGACTATATCCTGTAATTTCTATCATCAATCATAGGTTAATGCCTCTTAAGTTAAATATTTTATTTGCTTCTGTTCTTTCTCAAATCTGCTTTTGTAGATTCCCCACTTTTGTATCTTAAAAATTAACTGATGCTTAAATCATGTGCAAGTTCAGTTGTGTGCCAAACTCAGTCTTGGTATTTGAGGGTCGAAATGCTTTTGTTCGTGCTGTGGAACGTATACACAAGGGTGAAGAAGTAAATTCCCTGTTGATACTATTCCGAATGGCTATTATGTATTTGATGACAGTTTTAAATTTGTCTATTGGTGTTGTTTTGCAAGGTTGTGATAAGCTATATTGAAACTGCTGCTACAAGCAAGACAAGGCAGAACGATTTGAAACAGTATTTCTTCACGTGCAGTTGTCTAAGATGTTCCCAGGTTGTTTTTTTTAGGTTTATCTAAAAAAGTTTGGTTTTCTTAAATAAGTGATGTTCTTTTTCCTTGTTGCCATGAAACTCCCCTATTTGACTTCATCAAGAGTCTGCTTCAGGATCTGAAGGAAGATGCTATTCTTGAGGGTTTTAAATGCGTTGATTACACATGTGATGGCTTCTTGTTGCCCTGTGTTGGTAAGTCACAGAAATACCTTTAGCAGTTTATTTTAATATGTCGTCTTATAGACCTCAACCTGACCATTTTTTGTAGAGAAGAAAACTTTCACATGCCATTGGTGTGGCACTGATTGGGATGAACACAAGATAAAGAATCTTATTAGTGAGTTAGAACAAATGTGCGGCAAAGCTACTGCTTCTCTATCGGCTGGTAGTATCCTTTACTAACTGTTTTATGCTTCATGATTTGATGTTTGCGTTGATGATGGCTATTAAAAAATGGACAAATTGTAAGAAAGTCTTTATTTAGTATCTTGTACAATTAGGTGTCTCAAGCATCCAAAATACTCATATAAGTCGGTCTTTTTTGAAAATGGTTCAAATAAGCCCTTTAGATATGGGAAATGCTACAATTGATGATTTTTTTTCCAGGTTAAGGTGTATTTGCAATATTAAATTCTATTATGCCTGAACTGTCTTTCCCAAACTCCTCTTAGGCTATCTTCTTCTCTAGTTACTGTTAGGGTTTGTCAGGCAATTTTTTGCTATATTGAAACTCTATTCATCAACAACTGCATCGGTTGATTTCATCGGGCTTTTCTCCTCCAAATATTAGTTGGATTATTTGTTCCAACATTGATTGATTTTGTTGATTTCATTTACTTTGGTAATAGTTGTGAGCAGTTTCATTGGGTCTGCATCATCAACTATAATGTTCATTCATTTAAACAAAAGAACTTTTTAAAATCTTTTTCTTTGTGGAAACTCTATTTTTTTGTATCCAAGTTACTAAAGGTCCACTATGATTTTCTTTTGAATCTGTTTGGATTTTGGGTTGAGTTGAAATTTTTGGTGAACTAAATCATTTAATTATGATAGTGATTTTTTTGTGATATTGTGAAATATCAATGTTTTTTTTCTTTCCATTGAGACTTACTTTTACTATTTGATGACATGCCTGCCTTTTGCGGGTAAATGTCTCATAATTTATCCAATGCAAGTACTAATTAAAGGAGTAATAAGCCATATTGCCATTTCAGGAATAGGAATTGCCTGTCATTGCCGTTGCACAGTAAAAATACCAACATGGATTTTTCTACATAATCCAAGCTACTGCACCACATGATATATTTATGGTTGCCATTCGTCAGTTTCTTTGATCTTGTACCTTGATAAATAGAGTACTCAGTAACTGTTCTATGTAAGTCAACATCACAATTAAATTGCATGCTCTCCCTCAAGTCTAAACTCCCCATAATCAGTATCAACATTCTCCTTATCACCCATAATTAGGCACCATAACAGATAGTTAAAATTCAGTTCAACATCACACCATTGCTAAAAACTTCCTGTAATACCTTGTTGCTTTGTTTACCTTCTCAAATAATTCATTTGGTAAACACAACCTTTGTGTTAGTTGTGAAATGCTCCTAAACAAGGTTCACACAATCTGCACTGTTGATATCGTCATCTTCCTTGTTGATTTTGTATTCAGAATCTGAATATGTTTGCATTTGCACTGTTTACGCCATTGAAATGGATTCTCCAACGTTTGCTGCATGACCACCTTCTGATTAGTCTTCCTTGGATTAATCAGAGCTAGACTCTCTATCATCAACAACCTCAATCATTATTTCAACATCACAAGGTACAGTAGTTTTCTTTGTCATTTCCTGCACACAATCTTCCAACAATTTTTTCCCATGCATATGCAATTCAATAAACTCTTTCTCAAAACAGTAAACACGTTGACAATGTAGATCACCCTTTAAGACACATTCCTGAAAGTGGCATGTCAAAATATAGTCCAATTTTCAATTGATCTGACCCTTGGATTGGCCACCCTAGTAATAATCGATGGAAGATCCTCTTTATCGAGTCATGCATGCAAATTGGGATGTACATTAGGATATTCATGGACATTCCTTTTATTATGCACCTTGAACATATGCATGTTTATTTTACCTCTTTTTCTAGTCATGCAAATAAGTGAACATGTATTTCAACTCACGTTGCTTATTGACACGTACACTTTTAACAAAGTAAGGTATAAGTTTTCCTACCATAATGTTAAAAATGATTGTGCACATTTGATGGGGCAATTTGCATGGCAAGGGAAGAACATAGAGAAACAATGAAGGTGACTCGGGACATAGGGTTAATTCTTAAGGTAAGGTTGATTTGAGAAGAAATTTTCCTATTGTCAACGAGAGAGACTCAAGTCAAGAGCACAATTCAACTAGCAAGCGATGATCAACAATCGAGTGTGAATCTAGGAGCCTAGTGTTATACTATTCCACAAAGGTGTAGTCATGATGAACATAGGTTTTTTACGGAGTTTTGTCTAAAGGCCAATTTGCCCAGACCAACAAGGATGATCATGAATGAGATGAAATGTTTTGGGATTTGGGATATTTAAGAGAGTTCTTAAAAATTTCCTTTAAAACAAATGAATTTTATCATGAGGGTAAAAAGTACATTTATTATTGTTTTAATATTATGGACAATAGGACCTATTTGTAATATTTCAAAACTAGAGTTACTTATATGAGTATTTTGAATATGTCAAAATCCTTGTTGCATATGGCATTAAACAAGAGAAATCTGTTGCAATTTAAAGTTCTATCTGTGGAAGCTAGCCAAATGTATGATCAGTTTTACTAAATTCAATATTGAGAGTTTGACTAGAAATCAGATCCCTCTGAAGCCAGTTTGTTGTACAGAAATGTTGAGCAACTCGAGCTTAAGCTGTACCATTGTGATTCAATAAAGTTACTGAGAACTCGTGAAACTCTTTTGAAGGTATATATCGTTTATGAGCACTTTCTTCTTCTTTTTCTATTGTTTTATGCTGTTTTTCTATTAAGATTTGTTATAAGTATTCTTTTTGTTTTCCTTGAGTTTGAAAACAAATCTAAATGATTTTAAATGGTCATAACTGCTTATGCTTTTCCTGAAAAATAGCTTTTTACAGCCTTGAAGTTCGATAATCATCTTTACTAATATTGATACTGTTCTATATGTGGGACTATCGTTCTGTTAACTGTTCGTTGTTCTTCAAGCAGATTTATATGGAGTTGAATGACTGGAGAGGTGCCTTAAGATATTGCAAATTAACCATTCCTGTCTATCGAAGTAAGCCATGTTCTTTAGGAAGTTATTCTGCAACTATGTAATTGTACAATAAATTTTTTTGAATCATGCGTCACTTTTCCTCCAGTTTAAGTTCTAATTCTGATGCTTGTTTTGTTCTTAACTATGGCCAATACCTTTTATGATTCATCTTGCTAGATGCTATTGATTTATTTTTTTTACCTAGTTGATATCAATGTTTTGTTTCTCAAGAAATAATAAAGTTTGTTCCCCTAATTCAATACTTAATCAGTAGTTATAGATGACTATTGTTGCTGGAAAATTTTTGATAAGGTGGAGACATCAACACACAAAGAGTGTTATAATAGCTATGAGGGAATTCGTTTGAGGGCTGTAGATATCAGAAATAAATAGAGATAAAAATAAAATTTTATATGACAAACCCCTTCAGTGGGGAAATCTAACAAGATGGGGTGCCATATGATTCATCATTAACATTGAGTATAGAGGTGATCTCATGTCAAAGCGAGCTATTGTATTTTACTGAGTGAATAAGATGTACGGTTCTCTGGGAGGACAATGTTTACGTTCTTGGAGGCTTATTGGTATCTTAGGTGGAAAGGTTTTCTCTTATAAACTAGTTAGATGAAATTATCTCATTATTCAGTGCTTAATGGAGCTCATTGAGTTGTACGCTTGGTGTCACCCACCTTTTCTTTCCCCTCTGATAGTTTTTCTCATACCACATTTTGGCATGAAAGTGCTTCACAACTTGGCAATAAGTGTAGATGTTGACATTGGAATGATAAGGCATAAGCTACAATAGCCTTAATGCGGTGAGTATCTTTGACTGTGGCATGATCATCTCCTAGCACTCTTGATTGTTATGCTATTTTTGTGTCATTAACTGATGACATGGTTTTTTAGCTGTCATTTGATGGCTTTATTATAGTTTTACTCCTGGATGAGTTGGTGAGCTATCTTCGCTGGCATCCTGATCTTTGTAGCCATTCCTTGTAAGCTCAGGTTGTTATTGTTGTGTGATAATAATTTGTTATGGCGGATTACTTATCAAATGATTGCCTTTTTTATTTGTATGAATGTATCTGGTCTTGTTGTTACAATTTACACTAATCAAGGTGTAACCAAACATTAATTCCTCATTTTGGTAAACCATAGATGTGCCCTAGTTGGAATCTTCCTCGAAAAGGAACTTGTGTAGCTGAGTCAGTTGATGATGCATTTAGATCATTGAATTGGAATTTTTGGACCAAGCAAACTTTTTATTCTCTTGATGCAGTTTTCTTTTTCTTTCTATCTAAGAAATGACAATTTAATAGGAAGTGACATTACTTGACTTAGAGAGTTGCTTTGTTTCTTTGATTCTTCTTTTCCTTTCTTTCATCGTTCTTCGACTCTAATGGGTCATAAGCATTGAATGTTGGATGTTTCTGAGAGAGTTCTAAAACATGCTTGTGGGCTCTTGGGCTGTCCTGGGTTAATATGGTTGCTGTAATTGAGATTGCAAGGATTGTGGCTGCTCTGAATGTTCAGTAGATTGCACTCCCGAACTGGCTTGACATATGCCCCCTGTTTTGGCAGCCATCCTTGAGACCAAACCATCTGCAAGTGCTCACAATGGTCATTGCCAAAAGAGGGAATGCTGGAAGAGCTGACTTTCCGAGCATGTTTGAGTTTGTTTTACTTGAGCATGAAATTGTTGTGGATGAAGAGGGGCGATGCTCCCTAATGTATTTAGCCAAATGACATGAGATTTACACTTTTAGGACCAATCTAAACTATGGGTCTATTCTTTGTTGGTACAAGGTGTACCACATGCTATGTTTGGACTTGGTTGGGATACTTGATTTGTTTTTTTAAATGATGAAACTCCATGATAGTTAGCATGAACACTTTGTTTAAATAGATGAAAGGCTAATTGTGTTGAATGATGGAGAATGCCAAGTTTGTAGTGGATCCAATCGATAAGTGAGCTTGCATCCAAGCCATCAAGCATGACAAGGACGCTCTATGGTCGAAGCTCCAAGGTTCAAAGACCTCTTCATTTTGTAGATTGAGGCGGCTTTCATTAAGAGTATTTTAGAGGAGACCTGACTATAGGGGTTAATTTGTGATATTATCTCGAACTCTTTTAGGAGATAAACTCCATGTTATCAAAAGATAACATCGAGTAGGTTTTATCCCATTATTTTTTATCCAAATGACAACCTTTTCCAACAATAGTTATGAAAGAATCCATGTCAACCAAAAGCATGAAGTTTGTTTGTGCTGGTCTCAACTGTTCGAACTGTTTATTTGGCTTACTCAAACAATGGCTTCATGTATGCCATGATGGTTACATGCTTGAATCATTGGTAAGGTTAATGCAGGTTATGCGGACAAATTTAGGAAGATAAATTCCATGTCTTAAGCATGACTTGAATTGTTCAATAATATCAATTTTGCAGTAGCAGAAAGCAAATGGAAAATGGTTTCTTGTTAATTTTTGTATTGTTCTATCTTTTCAGGTATATATTTTTTTTAATCAATGAATGCTTTTCTTCAGCTGTTGCACTTTCTCAATTGCAGGATTATATCAGTCTATTCATCCCATGCTTGGTCTACAACATTATACTTGTGGAAAACTTGAATGGTAAGATATTGATCCCATCCTTGTAAGCTAGATCACCTGCAACAGCTACTCTCCAACATTTTACTCTGCCTTAACCATTGATTTAAGCTGCTTACGTTGGTTTGGGCCTCTTTCTTTTCTTTCTGCAGGTTACTCGAAGAAACAGAGGATGCTCTGAAATCATTCACCGAAGCTGTTGATATCCTTGGCATCACTCATGGCACCTCGACGCCATTTATTAAGGAGTTGATAAGCAGAGCTGATGAAGCACGAGCTGAAGCTGCTTACAAACAATCAAACGAAGACAATAAGTAAGTCAACAAGAAGCGAGGGAGAACACAAGGTAGTAATCTTTAGTTATATCTTCAAAACTTCTGGAAAGAAATTAACTTATATTTTTCAGGAAAATCCTTACATATGACGTTTTATCATGCATTGTTTTCACATAATTAAATATTAAATTGATTAATAAAATGCATTTAAGTAATATTATATCATATGATCTTGAAAAAGTAATAACAGATTTTTCAACTGAATCTTTGTGTTTTGATACATGTGTTGATTAGCATCATATTAATTTGATGTTTAGTGTTTATGACATATCTTGGACCATAATGACCATAATGGACATATGATATGTGCCATATTTGGATTAACATAATGTCAACTAATCAGTATCAAACAACAATTATATTTAACCATTATACTATTTATGAGATAAATTTATACAAGGTGATTTACGAATGATGCAAGAATTTTACATTTTGGCACGTTTACATTTCATCTGTAAATGGCCGCCATCATCTCCAGCTTCTTGATTCGTTGAGGAAGTTGTCTGCTCGTCTTCATAAACAGATGCACGATCCATCACGTAACTTTATGTAAATAAATCAATTGCTGTGTTGTCACCATGGTCTCAATAATGCTTTGTTGTCACGACATGAATAAACCGCGTGACATAAAGCCTGGAACCCAACGTGACGTCACTACGTGTCCACTTGTAATTTCTCAAAAAAGACGAACAGAACCAATTTTATTACATTTTAATTTTGATTGTTTTAAAATTGTATTGGAAGTAAAATATTTTTATTGTATATATCACTTTAATAGTCATGAGCCTTTAAAAATCGGTCAGCCAAAGCATATGGGTAAGCATATTTTGGGATAAACAACTGTATCTGTAATGGTTCAGTGGAAAAGTATTTATTGAACCGCGTCGAATGGAGGAGGAATTGAGCGGGTCTAATGGGTCCGAGTTGAAGTGCAGTAATTTACATAAATGGACAAAACTATAATGATAAATTTACGGGGGATGCGGAGAAGAATCCGAATAATACAATAAAATCTGAGAATTAACTACTGCCGTTCTGCCTTGGAGCGGTGACTTCAGTCTTCAATTTATCCCCGTCTGCAAGAGAGATTTTTATCTCTCTCCCGCTTCGCATTCGCATTAGCATTCTTCTTAGCCACTTTGATTGGAATTCTCATTTTTTTTTGGGAGTTGTTGAACGGTGATTCGCATTGGCGAATCGAAAACGCTGTTGCTTTCGTCGGCTCGAATGGTTCCGGCCTCGGCGTCAATCCTATTCGCCACTTGACTCCACGTGTGGTGGCTTCGGGACCATTTGTGTGATCCTTGTCCTTCTACTTGCATGCATCTCTTCTGCTGCGCTTCCCCGGTCCCCGTGTCGCCTGTCGCCGTCGTCTCCACAACGTTGCCACCACCAATGACTCCTGCACCGCAGCCGCCGTCGTTTTCCCCTGCTTCCACCAATCAGGTACTTCGTCACTCTTCATTCTCTTGCAGCACGCGTGCCGCTCCTGCGGCTTCCCCTCCCCAGTCCGCCACGGCTACGTCCGCCGTTTGCGCAAATGGATTCCGATGGCCGAGCCGCCCTGGTCTCTCTGCGGAGTTCTCCTCCATGCGCGCTTCCTTCCATGACGCCGTCGCCGAGGTCCGACTCAATGATATCGTCGGCAGCGGCATCGCTGGTATTCTTTACAAGTGGGTTAACTATGGCCGTGGGTGGCGTCCCCGATGGTTCGTCCTCCAGGATGGTGTTCTTTCCTATTACAAGATCCACGGCCCTGATCGCATCCAGCTTGGCGAGGAGGCCGATAAGGGCCCGGTGCTTATCGGTGGTGATTCCCTGCGTCGACTTAGTCTCCACAGGCGAAATGGATCGAACACCCTTAATTCCCCCCCACGTAAAGCAATGGGAGAAGTTCACCTGAAGGCAAGAATCCTCTCAATTTCTCTTGTTCTTGATTGGTTTCGACGTTTTGATATTGGTTTTTGATTTATTGGATTCTTCCCTTGCCGCATTTAGGTCGCGACGGTGAGAGAGAGCAGATCAGACGATAAGAGGTTTTCGATATTTACTGGCACAAAGAGACTGCATTTAAGGGCAGAGACAAGAGAGGATCGGGCTGCGTGGATGGAGGCGTTGCAGGCGGTGAAGGAGATGTTTCCGAGAATATCTAACAGTGAACTAATGGCACCCGTGGACAGCTTTGTTCTGTCGACGGAGAAGCTGAGACAGAGGTTACTTGTGGAGGGTGTTAGCGAAGAGGCAATTCAGGATAGCGAACAGATCATGAGAAATGAGTTCTTGGCATTGCAGGGGCAACTTGCCATCCTCAAGCAAAAGCAGTCGCTTCTTGTTGACACACTAAGGCAGCTGGAGGTTTGAACTCAAGTACTCTTTGCTATATGTCTGATCTTAGATAGGTTCGTAGAAAAAATTTATTTCTTTAGGCATGCTTATTTTACAAGAAAAATTTTGATAGCTTTATAGATTATAATGTCCAAAGCTTCATACTGTTCTTTTGCTGGAAGTATCTTTCTTAACACTGTATTGTATTACGTGTTGCTATTCAATTAAGATCTGTTGCTATTTGATTACCTTGAAGTTCTTTTGCTATTCAATTCTTGCATTTTGTACTTCAAAATAATGTATTGATTTTTAATAATTGGTAAAGTAAATGTGGTACAATAGCATGTAGCATTTTCGGTTATGCCTGTGTAAATGACAATAAGATGCCTGATCATAATTTTTCTCTATTGTTGGCATTAGTGGCTTTGAAGTTTGTTTCCTTTTTTATTTATTTGCATGAATTGATGCACCTTCATTAATTCTCTTTGCATGCTTAAATATATAGTGAAATGAAACACTTAATGTAGGTTTAAATAGGCAATTGTATATAGACAATTATCATATTTATGAATATCCTCTTAAATATGTGTTATAGGATTGAATGATTTGTTTCTAATTTGATTTGTAGGTATGATCTTACTTTTTTTGACACATTCAAGTAAAATTAGAATCGCTCCTCGTTAGCAACGGTTTCCATAGTTTTGTGGTTTCTTGTGTTATCTTGGATCTTTCAAAGTTTATAACGCATCTATTTTGTCATACCTTAGATTCAAAAGGTGGTCTAACCTGGCAATTTTGGTCTAATAAAATGAACTCTTAATCTTACTACACGAAGGATAAGATGGGATCCCATGCTAAGTATTATGGGTTCATATATTCAAAATATACACATATGTATGACATAACATAAATAGAGAAGGTTAACGAGATAAGTACAATTTATTCCAACAATCAACTAGCATTATGGTTTTGTTAAAAAGAACATCCTTCAATCGAGAAAACAATATGTCAATTACCAAAGCAATTTCATAAGCTCATAAAATAATCAATTGCAATAGTTAATAAATAATCTAATACCTGTCTCTAATTGATATCTATTGTAGATGCTCTTGGTGTAGATTCGTTGATCAAATAAGCTAGATTGGAAAAAACATGTGATAATAGTATGTGAGTTTGTAAGACAGAAATGGATGAAAGTACTTGCTAAAGCAAGAACAACAAGGTATCAAGACATGAATATCCACATTGAATTGCACACAGCATGAAAAACAAAGTGACAATTAGAATTAATATGTATTTTCATAATCCATGATATGTCTAAGAGTTTAATCCAAGTAGTATGAAGTAATGCATCTAAGTGTATCATTATAATGTTGAAATAAGATGTATAAATCAGCTGTCATATATGAAAGCTTATAAATGAGATCAATCAAAATATGCATCTATTATCATGTTTTGTACACATACAAATTCACATACATATCACATGTATCATTATCATCATTTTCACAATCAATATATGATAATATCCTTGTTGGTATATCATGGACATCCTCAACATACTTGAATTAATGGAGTTGGCACTTTGTAAGCTCGTCAACCCTACTAGCCAATTTCATATCATGTATCTAACAAGATACCTCTAAACATCTCATCCATTTGCATATAATTACACACACATGCAAAATATAAATAACATAAAGTTGCATTCAATGGTACAATATGAATGTACATTAGGTGTCTCCCATGAATCAAATATCAAAACAAATAAGCATTGATAACAAACACAAGTATAGACACGTATAATTTGTATGATGAAATCTGTATCAAATAATCTCTCATGAATTAAATACCAATTTAAATAGCCGTCAATAACAAACATAAGATCTAATAAAATATACATAAATTGATCTCAAATGGATCAAATAACAATGTATAAGGTCTAAATGTCACAATATGCATTATTTTTCCGCTCCATTGGTGTCATGCTATGAGTGTAAAAAGACATTACTTCATATAATATATATCTACAATGCTAGAGCATGGCTAATAGAAATGATTATTTGAGACAAGGAGCTCCTGACAAATATAATAACTAAATAAGCAAGGATGTCATACACGATGAAATGATGAAGAGAGATAATCATTATTCTATCTTAAACTATGTCTAGATCCAATGGTATTTAAGGGGAAAAACAAAGTCTCAAAATAGAAAACTGGAATATTAATAAACCCTATAAAATAGGAAAACAAATAACATTTCCTATTTCTAGAAGGAGGTCAATCTAATTCAAGCAAGAATATTTGATCAAATAATTGAGATTGTTCTACACTCCCCCAGTTATGGTAAAAGATATTATT
This sequence comes from Vanilla planifolia, assembly GCA_023846275.1. NCBI lineage: Eukaryota > Viridiplantae > Streptophyta > Magnoliopsida > Asparagales > Orchidaceae > Vanilla > Vanilla planifolia. The sequence goes on from CM043868.1 coordinate 28,672,692, forward strand.
CATCCATGCTTGAAATCAAGCTCAAAGTTTTCTTAAGGCTTAGTCAAGGTGTCAATCATTTGAGGTCCCGTTGGTATGTTGGCTTTTTTTGATGTTATCTTTAATCTTCTCCTTGGTGAAGTATCAATCAATTAACATGGTCAATTTACTTTTATGGGATCTCTTTACAAAGTGTGCATGATTGGCTTGGCTTTAAGAGTAGCCATGAAGTATTACTGCATTGGTAAATCTCTCGAACCAAGCTCTTGGGGATTTTTCTTCAGTCCATGTAGTGACTTCTTCAGTTTGTGGTTTGTCTCTTGTTTAAAACTTTGATGAATCTTCATGTACACTTCTTGTAAGTTACCATTCACAAAGGCATTCTTCACATTCCATTGAAGGAGTTGCTAATCTTGGTTGGCTGCCAAGGATTGGAGGTCATGAAAAGTTTTTTTATTTGCAATTAGTGCAAATTTTTCTTAGTAGTCAATGTCATAAGATCGTGTGAAGCCCTTTGCAACAAGATGAGTTTTAGCTCTTTCAATGCTTCCATCCTTCTTATATTTGATAATGAAAATCCATTTGCATTCAATTAGATTTTTTCAATAAGCTTTGTCATTTCTCAGGCTTATTCTCTTCCAAGGCATGATTCTCATCCATCATGGTAGCTTGCCATGCAGGAGTTTTAATAGTCTCCTGAATAATGGTGGAAACTTGAAATGTATCGAAATTGGTCATCAATTTGAGATAGACTAGTGTGAGATTCTTATATGAGATGTAATTATGAAGGGAATGTTGAATATGAACAGTATTCAGGTTTGCAATTAAAACAAATGTTTCTTAGTAGTCAATATCATAAGATCGTGTGAAATCCTTTTCAATAAGATGAGTTTTAAATCTTTCAATGCTTCCATCCTCCTTATATTTGACAATGAAAATTCATTTGCAATCAATTGGATTTTTTTCATGTAATAAGCTTCGTCATTTCTCAAGTTTGATTCTCTTCTAAGGCATGAATCCCATCCATCATAGCTTTCCATGCAGGAGTGTTAATAGTTTTCTAAATAATGGCAAAAACTTGATATGCATCCAAATTGGTAACAAATGTTTGAAACATTTGTGAGAGATTCTTATTATATGATGTAATTATGAAGGGAATGCTGAATACATGATCTAACACTCGTTTGGAGAGCAATTGTTCTACTCAAATCATTATTTTGTGTATCAATAGAAATATTTTAAAAAATATGTTACATCACTTATGGGTATGGATTGAATTTTTATTCAAGTTCAATCACTGTATGTGATTCTCAAATTTGTTGAGTATTTTTCCTCTTCTATTAGCTACAAATTTCCATATTTGTTAGCAGAGAAAGATTTATAGTTTTAGACCTAGTTAAGTGGTAATCGACTTGGGTTCAATGTCAATGATTGAAAGAATGGTAATAAATTCAATATTAATAGACTAAGTTTTAAGAGAGAGAGAGAACAAGATTGTCATGAATATCTCAACATTGACATTATTTTCATTCTCCTCTTGAACAATTTAGAATGAAATGGTTGATTTTCAAAGAAGGTAATACCCATTGTTTGGTTATACTTCTTTGTGTTCGGAGAGATGTTTGTATCTCTTTTGATGTGGTGAGTAGCTCAAAAATATGTGTTTGATGTGCCAAAGGTCTAGTTTTCCACAATTATGAGGATGGACTTGATCAAATACTAAACATGCAAAGAATTTGAGATTAATTGTTGTTTCGACCAAAGCATGGAGATGGCTGTTTGAAGAAGTTGAAAAAATGTTTGGAATTTTATGACTGAAGATGGCATATGGTTAATGAAGTAAGTTGTACAAATAACACCTCTTCAAAAATGTTTGGAAATAGAGGTGAACATGAGAGATTGTGCAACTTTAAGAAGGCATATATTTTTTCTTTAACAATACCATTTTGTTGGATAGTGCTAACACATGAACTTTTATGGTAAAAGATATTCTTTTAGAGTTCATTTGAATTATTCCTTGGCATTGTCACTCAAAAATTGGATTTTTGTAATGAATTGGGTTTGGATCATAGTGTTGAAGTTCTTTAAAACTTGATTAGCCTCGAATAATGTGTTTGATGGGTGAGGGCTACACATCACTATGAAACGTAGCAAATGTATGAGATTGTTTGTATGGCTTTAAGTGTGTTTTGCAAATTGACACACTTAACATTGAAATGAGTTTGGATTCTTTTTTTAATTTTTGAATAATAATGGGGACAATTTTTCACATGGCTTGATTAGTGAAAGTTGCAACATTGAATAAGAACTATGAGAACTTACATTATCAACTTGTTGAACTTGCTCACTTGGAGAGTTATTGCCAATCATCTTCTTTGAAGCCATGTCCTAAATAATACACAATTTTTTGAAAAATGTGGCGGTTCAATTGCATTCTTGAGTAATTTTACTAATGGGGAACAAGTTGTAATATAAATAAGGGATCAAATAAAGCAGATTTGAGTGTCAAATCTTGAATCAAGTTTATTGTTTCTATTCTTACAACTTGTGATTGTCTTATCAATAATGCAGACAATTCATTTCTTTAGACAAGATGGAATTTTTTAAATGAGTTTTGAATATCTAGTCATATGATTAGATATTCTAGAGTTTATAATCCATACTTTTTTGTTATTTCTTTTAACATTACAAGCATGCAAAGTATTACGATTATGTGTTATTGTTTTGGTCATGGAAATGAAGATAAGGGGCTACTTTGAGGTTGGCTAGACATTTTGTGAAAAAAATCCATTACCTCTTGATGAAAAGAAGGGTTTCAATAGACTTGAGTGCATTTTTAGTTTTCGTAGTATTTGCATTGAACTCTTTTGATTAAAGGATTATAATCATTCAGTCTCCATGAAGTTTCAAACACTTGTCTTTTGTGCAATTTAACTAGTGGCAATATTTAGGCCTTGGTCATTTTTTGTTTATTGTTTCTTGATGAACAATAAAAGCAATAGTCTTGAAATTGGTGGATGGATTTTGTGTCCATAACATGACTTTCTTTTAGCTCACTTCTTATCTCACCTTAACAAATACTTCATGAAAATTTGGTGTTGGCCTTGCTGGCAAAATTCTCCCTTGAATGCCATCCAAGTCTTTATTAAGACCACTTGAAAACTTGTGTAGGTGTTTTTGTTCAAGATTCTTGTGGTATGATGGTAATTCCACTTGTGCTTTTCAAACATATTTAAAAGCTGCAATTTTTGGTGAGGATTGTTGAAATATTGAGTGAATGTGTGGTCTCCTTAATTTTGATCATAAAGAACACACTCAATGTTTGTTGGTACACATTAAACCAAGGGAGTGGGGGGGATTAGTATTTCAAGTTTATGAAAACATGTTCAAATTGTAGAATTTTGTTTGTAAAGTTTTTTAATGCTTGAGCTAGTAGAACATCAATTTTGTGAATCTTTAGTATATCTTGATGAAATTTGAGCTAAGTGAATGGTTCTTTTGTGTTAAAACTTTTGAAACTAAAATGAGGAAAGCAATATCAAAGAACATAAAGGGCAAGGAAACCAAATTTTTAGGTGATTGAACTCTATTCACTAGCCTATGTCTACTCCCAAGCCATACTCTTGGACACCACTAATCAAATACTCTTTTGTCATATTCGAGTAGAGAAAACTAATATAAACGTGGCTTTTTTCAAATCAACCACAACCCAAACTGCTCCTCGCTAACTAGCCTAAAGCAATGGCCAACCCATGCTGCCTAGAATTTGGGCAAAAAGGGAAAAATACAAAGAAATAATACCTCATGTAGTACTTCAGGCATAAGAAGCAAATATACAAGTCCTAGGAGTGGCTCAAATGAGAGTGCAATGATATGTGTCGGTTAATCACAAATCATACTTAAAATTAAGTTTGAAGAGGAATAGAAATGAAGGCCTTAAGTTTTAGTACTTTGAAAAATGTTGGAAAGTTGTTAAACTATGCCAATGTAATGTTTAGTAGGGTATATACTTAATATCAAGTGAAAGTTTATAAAACCCAAATCTCTTTATTTATAATGCTTTTGGACTTAAAGGATTGAAAATTTGAGGGTTTTGGAGTCCCAATGGCATTCTAAAAGCGATGAATCGTCTAAATTTTGTTACTCTATCACTTTTACATTCTAGTGGCACCCGAATTTGAACTTAACATAATGTACTTTAGGTTTACCATAGCATACATTGTTCATATTTTGTTTATTATGTACAATACATAAATAATTATCATGTCATACTTTTTTCTCTACTGTTCCTTTCTAAATTCTAAGTTGGATAACTCCCTATTCAAGTCTAGTTTGCATGCCTAATACAAAGTAGACATACTTGTATGTGTTAAACTTCTTTGTCATAGGTCTATTAACTCTTTGTGTTTTGAGAAAGACATTTTGGCAATTCTATCATCTAAGTCCATTACATAATTTTTTTCATTTCTACATCTTATAAAGATTATATCCTCATTTTTTTAACCAAACAATATGAAGTGCGAAATAACATATTAAAGCCCCTGTCATAAAATTGACTAATACTAAGTAGGCTATGCCTTAAGCCTTCTACAAGTCATTCAATATGGCCACCATTGCTATTTTCTTCTGCCTTTATGAATTCTTTTGTAGGAATTTAGTGCAAATGTGCTTGTGCTTCTTGCAATTATAACAATCTTTTTCTTTATCCTTCTCCTTTCTCTATAAAGAATTCCTGAAATACGTGTTACATGAAAACTAGTTAGGATTTTTTTACCCCTATTTCTCTTGTGGAGCTACTTTAGTTTCGTTGTTAGATAAACAATCTCATACTCTTCATCATTATTCGAAGAGGTGAAGAGCCGAGATGCCTTCAAAGCAAGCTACTTCTTTTTCTTATGTTCTCCATCTTCCATCTCTTTTTGTTTCAACTTTTGCACATGTGTAATTAAGGTCGTAGTTAACATATTAATGAGTACATGCATAGATCATAGTAATAATAATAACATGGTTCATCATATTTGAAATTTATTCCCCATTTTTTTGGAGAAGAACTAATATTAATGAGTGAGAATGTTGATATGAGATTTCCATATCTTATTTGTACCATTATGAGTGATGATTAGCTTGTCTTGTATTTTCTTACTTATGTTGAGTATACAAACATTCATATGGTCATCTAGAGTGAGAGCACCGTATAAGCAAGTCATAGATTTCACATTAATGTTTAGTTGCAAAAAACTTGGTCTTCTAAATCTTTTAGCATACTTTGATGAAATTTATGTTAAGTGAAAAATACTTTTGTTTTAATGAAGCTAAATGAGAGAAAACAATATCAAAGAAGGTAAAAGACAATGTGACCAAATTTTAGGTGATTCAGCTCTATCAACAAACTTATGTCCACTTTCAAGCTACACACTTGGGCACCATTAAACAAATAGTTCTTTGTTGCAATCGGGTGAAGATACCATACAAATGTGGTTTTTCTCAAATCAACTATACCCAAACCTCTCCACACTAACCAATCTAGAGCAAGAGCCAAATACTTTGCATCATGTGATATTTGTTTTGTTTTGCTTAATCCCAATCTAAAATTCATGTGATATTTGTTTCAAAATAATTGAAAACCATAAATATTATCAATAGATAATACTTCGTATGTAGGGAAAGTTTGTGAGACAACTCTATACCTATTGATTTTTATATTTCAACATTGATATTTAAACAATTATCAAGAACTAAAATATTAACAACTATATACTAATATTCATAGTAAATATTTAAATTTATAAAAAAAAATATTATAATAGAGTTAGAGTTATTACTAAATAGCTATTATAGATATACTAAGATACCATCGATATTGATACTATGCATATGGATAATATACAAAACAATCTATCAAACTTTTGTTATCAACTAAGTATGACTACTATTTATCTTATCATAATTTTCTTATTTAAGTAATATAAAAATATGTTTTATGATATAATTATTTAATGAGACTCAAAATAGTTTAGTAGATAAATCAATAAGCTAAGCACGATAGAATAATAATAGTGCATAATAATGTCAGAATTAATTAATATCTCGTGAACAATATACCAAAAGAATACAATTATATCAATACATAAAGCCATACTAAGAAAATAATTCAATATTTCTTATTCAATTTTCTCATTTCACATTAAAACAATATTATCTTAAAACTACCATGTTTTTCCCTAAGTATGTCACTTTCATTATTATAGATTTTCGCCCGTAAATATGAAATATCAAATATAATTAGTATCCAAATCACACAGAGTTATGGCTCTCGTAATCATGCCCATCTCCTTGCCTAAAGTACTAGTGACAAATTCATAACAAATAAAGGTATGGCCTTAGACTTGTACCTACCACCATACATAGATTATTAGTGACGAAACCAAGATCATATTTTATATAACGCTATCTCATATTAAGAGGTATGGTATAAAATTAATCTCATCGCCCTATTCAAATTATTAGCAACAAATCAGAATTAATCTCAAATATCCATCATGAGCTGTGAAATAATGTCTTGGGAAAATATTTATTTTATATAATATTTTATTTCATATATTTCATTCAATGTATTATGTCATAAAGTCATAATATTAGACCAAATTTTTTAGATTTTTTTCTTTTGCATTATTATTTTATCAAATATTATCATCATTTTAATTATCTTATAAATATTATAAAACATACAAAATACTATCATATATAAAACATATTAGAATAATGTTACAAAGTAACAAAAGAAACATGTATATATGAATCAGATCCAATTGATGTTGTATTATATGTCATGAGAGATATAAAAGTATCACACATGCAAATATAATATAATAATAAAAAATTTACATTATAGTTAACAAATTTATCTACTTTATTCTAAAGAGAATATTTTATTTTAGTTTGTCATTTTTTTTTGTTTTTATGTAATAAAATTATACAAAATTTTATTATATATTCATTTTCTTTATCCATAACATGCTCTTATTTTTTCATTTTATTCAATTTATAAAATTTTACAAATTTTAGAGTTTTTTTTCATAGATGTTTAGTTATCCAAATAGACCTATTGTATGTCCAAACACAGCATTCAATAGAATCAATGTACCGTATGTCACTTGTCTCTCAACTCATGTATCATCTACCATGTTGTCAGATACAGTCAGCTTGACATACTTTATGTTGACTTTGATGTACCATATACAAAACATGGGACAAAAATGGAAACCTTGCAAATCTTCTATTTTACTATATTCTAATCTTTCTAATCCAAAGTAGGGCATAACTAATAGCTTTAATAACTAAAACAAGCTAAATAAATTACTAATTACATAGCACATCAAACTTTTACCAGGTAATTGCTTTTTATTTTCTTCCTAGCTTTTTGCTTGTTGCACCTCTCTTGGTTTTATTGTTTCAAACTAAACTCCACAGGTTTTCTTCCTTAATCTTCCTAGTTCTAACAATAATTATCAACTCTCCATCTACATCGACAGCCCAACTCATACCATCCTCTCCCCTCAAGCTCTTAGTCTTCCATCTTCAAAAGCCAAACCACCTTCTCCTTTTTTTTTTTCTTTGCATGCTAACTAAAACTACCTCTTCCTTCTTGACCTTTCAAATTTCTCCGATAATCAATTTAAGCAACGACTTGTAATTGGGAAAATGATCAAATTATCTTTTACAAATAGCAAAATGATTATTAAGTCATTCTATTTCACAAATTCAAAACAAAATAATTAAAACTATAAAAATTACAAAATAAACATTTATATATGTTCAAATTGTAATTTTGAGAAACCATTGTCAATAAGACTGGACTTCTAAAAAAACAAAAAATAAATTTCAGTAAATTATGAATAAAATTGGAATAAGAATTTTGATTGGATTAGTAAGAGATAAAGAAAAAATTAGATCCAAAAAAATGTAAGGTTTTTTTTTATGAAATGAAATCATTGCTCCAGACTTTCTTAGAGTAATATTGGTGAAGGGGGATGCTCCATATAGGAACGGCCCATTTAAGGCACATTTCCTGTACTTTTCACATGACTCGTTTTCAAAAACAGTGAATCAAAACAGCATTACCTAGTTGTGGCTCTGCATAATGTTTTTGCAATTATAGAAGTGTTGCTATAGTTCTTTTATCATATGAATCGTTTATTGAACCGATAAATGATCTTTATGACAGTTCAAATAATAATTAAGGGCAACTGAATCGGACTGAGATATTGTTATTTATTTGACATTTGGCATTTATTTGACATCATGACATTTTTTTGTCTATTTTGCTTTGTTAAATATGCTGCCCAGTGTTTTGTAGGTGATAGTTATTTGTTTGCTTCATAGCCATGTAATAATACTTGCTGACTGTTATTAAATGAATGAGATTTAGTGGGCATTACGCTAGAGGCAGCATAGGTGTGATTTTTTGGCTTCTGATAGACACTAAACTATACCTTATCAAAAAACTAATAAAAGCATAAATGTTTTGGTATATTGAACTAGGTTTATGGTGGGGATTCAAGTAAAATTTGCTCTTGCTCAAACACATTTGGTAATACCCTATATAACAGCAATATAATGAGCAGTCAAACATGGTGATATCAGTTGTTGACTGGGTTAAGTTCCTCTAAGATGGCCAAAAGATCAGTGGTTTTATTTGAGGTTTTAAAATCTTTGTTTGACTTCTATGGGTAGATTTCACGTCTTGTCATACTGTTAGTTTTAGGTAATTTATCATGTTTTGTATTTGTATTTCTTATCAACTGACCTTTTCTTCCAATGTTTAGATTTTTCTACTGAATAGTTCTTTTCTTGGTTCCTTTATCCTGTAGACAGAAAAGGTTGATTTGGAAAATACGCTCGTCACCGAAAGTGAAAGACAATTGAAAGAGCATGCTTCTGCTTCAGTTTCAAGGAATGACAGATTTAGTGGTACTGGCATATCTTTGATGGCCTCTTCATATCAAAACTGTTCATATCAAACCTCCATTTATTGTTAGCATAAGCTCTTGCCTTGGAGTTCATTTGCTTTTTATATTTCCCTCAACTTTCTTGGTTGATGTTGATAATTTCTTCGCTTTATGATGACGTCGAGGGTTACTGGAGTGAAAAATAATTAACGTTGCTTTGGCCTCTTTCGTATGGAAAATAACACTGGAGGGATCGTTTCTTTTTTGACACTTGAATTTTTCCAAAAATAATTGCGGTGGCAGTTTCATATCAAGGTTGCTTGATGTTGGAGGGCTCGTTTTCTTGAGAGAGACCATGAATCATGATGCGTTTGCATGTGATAGATGAAAGGGCAGTCCTGAACTTGAAAGATCTAGCAGTGCAAGGTGTTAGGTCTGGGGAAATGTAGAACCGCAAATTGTCTATTTTAAGCAACCTTATCCTTCAATTTATAACGGATGCTTTTGAACTGGTTTCATACTATTATTATTGGTAGTCAGATGGAGTGAAACCAATTCCTCAAAATAAATGCAAAAAAAAATTTCCATGATTTTTTTGAATAAACATTCTGCACAAGTCCCATCCCAACACTTCGAGGTTCAGGATTTGGACCTGTTTCTGTATTCCTTTGGATCAATCCACCATCCTTTGCAGTTGAAGTTATTGTTCTTTTTCCTTGTTTGTCTTCATTTTCTTGAAGTATCTTAATGAGTTGTAATATTGGTAACTTATTTGTTGATTACTATTTTTCCCAGAAGCAAGTTTAACTGAATCTGAAGATGATAATGAAAGACAAGATGTGGCAGAAGAAGAGTCTGAGGATGATGATAATACCTTTTTTGATACACAAGATCTCCTTTCATCTAGTTCTTTTAAGAGCAGTGCATCAGATTTCTTTAGATCTGAAATTGATTCTGATGAGGAAGAGCATTTTGGTGTTGTTGTAGTTGAAAGTTCTGATCCCTCTGTATGTTCTTTGGGATTTAATTATCCATATGTAAGGAGGCGGAATAAATTGCCAGATCCAGTTGAGAAAGAGAAAGGAGTTAGCCTTTGGTCAATGATAAAAGACAACATTGGGAAGGACCTAACTAAAGTCTGCCTTCCCGTCTACTTTAACGAACCTCTATCATCATTGCAGAAATGTTTTGAAGAACTTGAGTATTCTTATCTGCTTGATCAGGCTTATGAATGGGGTAAAAAGGTTTGTTATCTCAAGTTTGTAATGTATGATAGTTGCAACTATGTCGTTTGCCAGGAAAGCTGTGCATTATACTAATAGGAATCATATCGGGGTACATTTTTTTAGATGTTGCAGAAGTTTTTGAAGTTTTACATCGTTCTTCCTGATATTTTAATATTAAATATTAACATGTTCAGAAACTGGGATAATTATATCACTGATCCACCTTTTTGTCAATTGTGAAGTTTTGTTTTATGCAAATTTATCAAAGTATAAAGAGCGTGGTCAAATAGATAAAGGCACTAGGTGAGGTGGTTGAAGTTTGAAAGGTGAAAGTCCACAAATTTTTCTAGATATCACAAATTAGGAGATTTTTTAATAGCTTATATGTAGTCATCAACTTAAAGTGTTGCTGATCACACTTTTCTTCATACAGTTCTCCATGCTTCCTTAATAGTTGATTTGTGGATAACTAAAAGCTTTCTTTCTTTTTCTTTTGATTACTCGATATCCACAATTCTTGTTTTTTAATCATGAAAAACTTGTCCTAGTTGTAGTTCCCATTGTTAAAACAGTTCAGCACTATATCTTTTAATTGACAAGAAAGAAAAGTGATGAAGTCTAGAGATGCAAATAAACCACGAGACTTTCGTAGCTTCTTTTTGCATTAATTATTGAATTTGTTCTGACTATATGGATTGTTCTTTGTATTATATTGTTTTCCATTGGGTGTTAGCAGATTCTCGTTCTATATCTTCTAAGTGATGTTTTATACCTATTGGTTATTTGTCTAATTATGTTATGGTTATTGTTGACTTTATCTCTCTAGTTAGCAATCAGATTCTTTAATTTCTGCATAACGTTTTTGTTGCTTTATGCATGAATACTAGTCATGCTTTGTTTCTTGATTACTCTTGATCTGATCTATTGATGTCTGTTGAGTAAATTTTCTTTTGTCATCTGAAGGGAAATGGTCTTAAGAGAATTCTAAATGTTGCTGCTTTCGCTGTTTCTGGATATGCTTCTACTGAAGGTAGAATTTGCAAGCCTTTTAATCCGCTTTTGGGGGAAACATATGAAGCTGATTATCCAGACAAAGGGCTCCGGTTTATCTCTGAGAAGGTGTTGCGTTTTTTTTTTTTTTTTCATTTAATGTGATTATATGATTATTTTAACATTAATATTCTGGAATCTGTTCCTTTTTCACTCTCATAACTTCAATTCTATTTAAATGTCGGCATAAATGGTGCACATTAATCACCTTTTATTTGTATACTCTCAAATCATCTGAGCAAGAAACATTGAATACTTCATGCAATTTAAAGGTTATTTAATCTTGCATTGGATGGATAAAATTTCTATAGATGGAGAGCTTCATTTTATGGTTCGTATGTTAGTGATTTCATATGTGTGTTGTTTGGATTTACTTACAAACTTGACATTATAGATTGTCAATGTATTCTTATTCACGTGGCAAATCTTATTTTCTCATGAAGATTAGTCACCACCCTATGATAGTAGCGTGCCATTGTGAAGGAACTGGGTGGAAATTCTGGGGAGAAAGTAATCTAAAAAGCAAATTTTGGGGTCGTTCAATTCAAATTGATCCTGTTGGCTGTTTGACTCTTGAATTTGATGATGGTGAAGTTTTCCAATGGAGCAAGGTACGAGTATAATGTGCATTCCATGCATGTCTTTGCTTTGGATTCTTTTTGTGGACAGTTTACAACTCTGGTTATTTGCTTATGAAATCTGAGTTCGTATGATCTTCTCAGGTTACAACTTCCATCTATAACTTGATTCTGGGAAAATTATATTGTGAACATTATGGAACAATGCGCATACAAGGAAATCGTGGTTATTCTTGTAAATTGAAGTTCAAAGAGCAGTCAATAATCGATCGAAATCCTCACCAGGTGATTCAAACTTTTCATGTTCCTAAGGAAGATTAATTTTCAGCTGGATGTCTTTCTTTTTCTTTATGATTATGTATTATGTTATGTTTATTTTCAGATGATTGCAAAAAAAAAAAAAAAATATTGCTTTTCCTTTAATACCCTCACTATTTGATACACTATAGTATGATATTTGGATTTTAGTTATTTATATGCTACTAAACATGCCTATATATTACCAATGGCTTGTTTTATTAGATGCAGTCACTTTTATGATTCTGTGCTATCTGAATCATCATAGAAAGGTAAACCCTAGCTTCAAGAAATGAGCACCCATGTAAAGCATGGATATCATTTTATTAGAAGGTCATAAAAATTATATGATTTTCTATGTTTGCCTTAATATAAGGTATGATAGCAGAACTTTATATTAATATTCAACAAGATCTTATTGCACCTTGTTGGTGAATTTATAGAATGTTGTTGACATTTGGAAAATATGAATATATAAATGTGTGGAAATATTTTTTGATAAAAAGGTATATATTGATAGAATATACTAATTGATATCATTTTTAAGACTAATAATATCACACGAGTGGAAAAAAATATATTTTGATGTTTGATTGTAAGAATAAGAAGATTTGTGCTAATTATAGAAAAATTGAGTTGAAGTCCTAGTTTGAAGATTTAGAAGGAAAATATTTAGTGTGAATTTTAGTACAAGTACATCTCTAAATCAAATGATTTAACTTCAAAATCTATATAGAGAATGTGTTCAATCAAAAGATATAAAAGATTTTTTCTATGCTTAGATGTGAATGACTTGACTTACCATGAATGACTTTTTGAGTTATTCTCTACAATGAGGACCAACACACTTTTTTACTTTGAAAACAATTACTTCTTGTGATACTATCAATAATTATTTTAAGTGTAATGATTGGCTCAAATAGGATTAGATTGTACATGCTAGGCTCTTGAATTGATTGTATTTTGTTTGAGTTACTCATACCATATGCACTAGCTTTTATGTGATGTCTTTATTAAATGGATAAGTTGTTAAGAGATTTAATGGCAAAGTTGTGTAACATCTCAAAAGTGAAGGCAAACAATTTTGTTATTCAAAATTAGAAGATGTTGACAAAAAAATATATTAAAAAATAATTAATAATCTTGAGAAAGGAGTTATAAAATAATGATTTTGATTAATATATTTTAAAATTTTTTATAAATTTGTTTATAATTTTTTAAAATATTGTATAATGTGACATCATAGGAAATATTATCATGAAAATTCATTTTTGTTCATTTTTCAAACTTGTTATTGCTTGGATAAAATTATACACTCTTGAAGCATACGATTGTCTGTGCAGGTGCATGGTACAATTCAAAATGAGAGTGGTAAAGCAGTGGCGAGATTATTTGGTAAGTGGGACGAAAGCATGCATTACATTACTGGTGATCCCAACGGGAAGGCAAAAGGCTCCGAAACCTCGTCGCAGGCTCATCTATTATGGAAAAGAAGTAAACCCCCCAAGTGCCCAGCTCGATACAATCTTACACGCTTTGCAACTACGTTGAATGAACTCACCCACGGTTTGAAGGTTGTGGTTAAGACCAGTCATCTCTGTAAAGGCATCACATGCATCAAAACTTACACTTAACTGCTTTTTGAATATTGATAGGAAAAACTACCACCCACTGATTCTAGGCTAAGACCAGATCAAAGATGCTTGGAAAACGGAGAATTTGATGTGGCAAATGCAGAGAAATTGAGACTGGAACGAAGGCAACGCCAGGTAAACTAGGAACATAAGTTAATTCCACACGCACACACATTTATCGGTCATCTTAGATGACTGACAGCCTTCCTGTATGAACTAAGTAGTTGTTGTGCAGGCACGGAGCATGCAAGAGAGCGGTTGGAAACCACGGTGGTTCGCCAAAGACGGCGACGCCTACCGATACGTTGGTGGCTACTGGGAAGCAAGGGAGAAGGGCCTTTGGGATGGTTGTCCCAACATCTTCGGCCAAGTCCCAAGCGGGGCCAACTGACGTCATCACATTCTTTCAATTCTTACTCCTGGATAGGATCATGCAGTTCCAGCTATCTTGCTCTCGCTATTTCGAGCAGCACAGAGGTACCCAATGCGTTTTAAACAGAAGCCATGCATGATTACTTTTAATATTGTTTTCTTTGTTAAATTTATAAATAAAACTTCACCCCTTTGTGCTAGCATCCTATAGTTAATAAAAGTATAAGTAAAATCTTTAGATATTATAGAAATTTGTCTTTGTATTGGGCTTTTGTTGCTGAAGACTATAATTAGTATTTAATAAAGTTACATAATTTTAATCCATGTTAGCTTTTGAGTGAAGTGAACCCGTGTTTCATCTATTTAACATACAGAGGTTATTCAATACATATAAGATGACACATTAAAAATAAACTAAAATAGGTAGCGTCTTCAGAAATAGATATTATTATTAATTAATGGCGTTGGCACGACGGATGGTTGCGCCGCCCTTGGCACGGAAGTAGCATACGCTACCTATATTACCTCAGGCATTGATGCGATGCGAGCGGAGATTTACGTGTCGGGTTTCCTTTTCCATCAAAATCTGTAGAGGAAACACTTGAATGAGTTCAGAGAAGAAAACGGCAAGCGGCGCCACCGCTGTGTTTCAGATTGCACATCACGGCTTGCTCCTATCTAACATAGGCAAAAAAAGAAAAGGAGCATTTATGCCGACCGGAGAAGAGCAATAGAGGAAAGAGAAGGAGTCCGGGATTAATGAAGGGCACATGGATTCATTCATCCGATTTTAAGACAGAGTGTGGCCTGCGTCGCTTTCGGCTCTTCCTTTCTTGCAATTAAAGGGAGTTGGCTCCAAAACAGACCTACAGAGAGCAGCAGAAGAGAAGGGATCGAGCGGGAGGAGATGAGTGCCAACGGTGGAGCGGTGGGTTGTCGGTTGTTGAGGCGGCAACTGCGCGCGGTGAAATGTGAGATGCCGCGACGCCGCCCACTTCCGCCGTGTCTTTCTCTGTCCGTGTTTTTTTAGGGTTCCCGTCAGTCTCGAAAATTTGTCTCCAATGCCTTGAATGCAGTTGCCGCCCCGTTTTCGAAGGAAACTGCGTTCCACCCACCAGCCATAACTAATGGTTTCACGTGTGACCAATTGCTAAGTTTCTAAACAATAATTATAAATTTCATATTAAAATTATTATATTTGATATTTTTAATAATTTTATTTTATTTTAAAAATATTATGTTTGTACAAAATAAAGAATCATTTTGTGTACAATTTATTAAGTAATTTGTCACACTCGACCAAGAATATAATAAACAAAATCAAGTGACCTTTCTATAGTGTCAAACATTATTCGCATCTATGATTTCAACTTAAATCTTTGAAATTTTCTATAGTAAATTTTATGATATTTTTGTTTGATCATCATAAAATTCTTCATCTTTATATATGTAAATAATATGAATAATTTTTGTCCCTTTTTATCTTTTGTAGTTTTAAGTGATATAAGGACATAACCATCTTATTAATTTTTATTAATGACTATCTTTTCAATAAAAAAAGAAAACAAAAATTAAAAAGGTTCTAAACTAAAATTAGTATATTTTAATCCTTCAAATTAAAAAATAAAAATATATATTTTTATATTTGTTGTAGCTAAAGATTTCAAGTTTTATTCTTATGTTCTCAACTAATTTATAATTATATTTTTATCATAATTATCAAAACAAATATTCTTAAATAAATATTTAAATATTTTTGAAGTATTTTTTATCACAAATAATAAATATTTATTCAATAAAATTTATCTATTATTATTTTTGTCAACAAAACAAATAAAATATCCAAATCGTAAGAAAAATCCCAAAAATGAATTAAAAAAAAAAGAACAATCATTATTTGTGTCGAGTTTTTTTTTTTTAAGAAATAAATAAGTGTTTGTAACGCTGTACCAAACGAATCGGAGGATTTCATTTGAACGTAATAATAAGACATTATTACCAGTATCTACTTCTCTACAGCTTTAATAGCCGACATTTTTTACGGTAACTGGAAAATTCTCGGTAGTAGGAATTGCGATTTAGGACTAAAATAGCATTTTTTTTTTCATAAGTGGATCGTGTTTGAGAGTTGTGTCATAGGAGCCATGATTAGAGATGTGTTTGCTGTTGCTTTTTGGGACAAAATTGCTTTTTTCCATTCTAAGTGAAATGGATTGTTAAGCTTGAATTAGCGATATGCTTTATTAGTGGCTATTAATCCACTGTTTCGGGTGGCCTGCTTTCGCGACAGGAAACATCACTGTGAGGGATGTCTTTTTCTTAAAAATGCAAAGTGGTTTTTAATTAAATATAATATTATTGATAGATTTTTGTGATATCATCAAAAATTATTATCTATATATTATTTAAATTTAAATTATATATATATGCTTTTTTTTGTAAATTAATTTTGTAATTTTTTTTTTTTTTTTATTATGATTCAACTTCATGTTGTTCTCAAAAAAGCAAACTAGACTAATCATGCCAATAATACAATCCAACTATACATTTAATAGCATAAGCAACTAATGTGAAAAATAATGATAGAGCAAACTATTAAATATATTATTGTTTATGAATAATCTTTAAATAGTAATAATTTAGAAATAACAGCTTAAGGATGTGCCTGTCATTCATGTCCATCCATGCTTAAAATTATTGCAATAAGTGCTTTTGAAATTCTTGTTAGCTCTCTTGTAATTGCTATTGTTGATAGAGCTCTAAAGGTGCTCATGATGAAAGCATTACTTGATGCACAAACTCATCTTAATTCTTATGCAAGTGCAGTGATCGTTGATTCATTGAGAATGCATTTCTTGCAGCATGTATTAAGGTTGAAGGTAAAGTAAATGGAGGGATAAGTAGCTCCTTTCTAATATTTCTTAGATATAATAAATAGAGATGTATAATAAGAAAACATTACAAATTAGTTGTCAAAAGTTATATAACATTAACAATAAATAAAATAATTATTGTATATACCATTTATTGTATATTTCTAAACTATCCAAAATAGAACATCTCAAAATAAGTTTGTGATATGAATATACATTCAAACACAACAACAAAATTATGCATTTCAAAAAAATAATCAATCATGATAAATTACATGTATCTAAGTAAAATCATAATTAAATAGCACAATGCAAATAATTTCGTTTAAATTAGTTTCATGGTAATTGCTTGAAAGTCGAGCCATAATGTCACATCACGAATGCACATTGCATACCACAAAGCTACATTCCATAATCCAAACAACAATGTCACACAATGCTCACTGAATTACAAATCGCACAATGCAAAAAAGAATAACATAGTGACAACAATATGCATTACATGTGACATGATGTAATTTATATGTTATTTACATGCCACACGTCACATGATGAATGAGAAACACCCCACACCACATGTGCATACACTTGTCTTGTGTTGCATTGTCACTTGGATCCATAAACATTGTACAAGCTAGTCCAAGAAAAGGACAAAGGAGAATAAGCAATGTACATCTCAAGGAAGAGTTGTGACTATGACAAGAATATTAATGGTTGACTTATTGAGGAGAGACATTAGAGATTATAGAGGAGAAACTTGGTGACCGTAAGGCATCCTCATAGGTGAGGGGGAGCTTGTGATAGCCAATTACAAGTTTTTTTTCAGTGCATAACTCAAGAAGAGTTGCAACTATGATAAGAATATTGATCTACACTTCAAAAAAGAGTTTTATTGGATAGATAATATCAATCTACACCATGAGGAAGAGTTGAGGTTATGATAAGAATGTTGATGGATGACCAATTGAGGAGAGACACCAAAGTTCGTGGGGAGAGGAGGAATTTAGGGAAGGATAGGTGACCTCATCAGCTAGGAGAAAGCTCATGATAGCCACATGCAAATTATGTTGAGTGCAAAACTTGATGAAAGGATGTTGAGGTTAACATTATGGCATAGAGATCAATATCTGGTCGTCATTGAAACTTTTTCCTTTTTCTTAAGAGTCAAAGGTGGAGCTAAAGATCTAAAGTTTGTTTTGCTTACAACTCTATCTATGTCAATGAAAAAAATTATATTATGTTATATAAGTTGTTTTTATCAATAAGAACATTAAAAAACAATTGCTACCATAGATCGCAAACATAAATAATATTGTTTTCATTCACTTGATTAGTTGACAAAGGCTCTTTCAAGATGATTATTTTAAGCCTTATGGGGTTATGTCACATTCTCCTTGAAGCCTCACATTCACGCAAGCTCCATATTAATTGCAAACAATATTTTGAATTTTGAACATTGGTTATACAACAAGTTGAGCTTCCCAACTCTTAACTATTATCGAGGCTTTCATTCAAGAAATGATAGATGATGTGGTGATAATGGGTGGTTTGAGAGAAAGTCAAGGTCGAGATCTGCTTTTGTCAAAAACTTGCTTATCTCATTCTTGGTGATTAGAGAAAATTCAAGAGCACTTACTCCTCAATTTTGTATTTTATATAGGAGCAAATGCCTAAAGGTCTAAATGCTCCATTATAAGCAAGAATATGCATAATTAAGTCATGATGACACAATGTTTAGTGAAGAAGTAACAAACCAACAAAGATATAAAATACTATTTATAAATCGTACATAAAAAAATTAAAAATTAAAAAAAAATATGAAATATATCAAATAATGTAAAAAATTTATATAAATGAAATTACATATAAAACTTGTTAAATAGATCTGCATAAAATTAACTAATAATTTTTTGAAAATGATTTGGATTAAAAAAATATATAAAAATTAGATAAGAGACTAAGATTTAATGAATCCTTTAGAATATTACTTGTAAATAAACGGACTGAATCAAATTTGGACAACAAAACACCAGAAGGAATTATTTAAGTAATTAATTGGATAATTAACAATTAATTAGTTTAATTTCTCTGGCAATTATAGAAACACGTAATTAGAACGACAAAAAGATATATTTAAGAAGAAGCAATTAGTCGGGCATAGGAGGTTGCTAAGCCCTTTTCGAAAGAGAATTTAACCACATCTAAATTGAATTAATTGAGAAGCCACGTAGGATACCCGTGATATTCTCCGTTGTATTTTTTGGCGTTTTGCACGGCCGAGAGGTTGTCCAGCTCAGCTGGGACCCAACGCACACGTGACCGTTTTCCACGTTTAGTCCTGTGACCCACCAACGTCTAAGAGATCAGTCACTTGCGGAGAACCCATCTATGCGTGGTCTCCATCTCCCTGACGCCTCTCTGCACACTCGAAGAGAACTTCTTCAGAGCACGTTGTGCCCCTTGGGGCTGCGTCTGTTATAAATTTTTGATGCCCAGTTAGGCTCCGTCCCCATCATCCTTTCCTTTCGCATATGTTACAACACCGGAAGCCCAAACCCAGCAGGGGAGAGAGGTAGTGGGTACGGTAAAGGTTTTGTCAAACTGACATCGACTTTGACCTAAGAGGAAAAATGGGAGACATTAAAAATTAAGCCCAGGGAATTGAGAGAGAGAAGAATCGGAGAAGAAGGCGCATGCACGAAGTCCGACGTGCGCACCTACTTCCAGTGGAGCCTATACTCTTCCCGAAATGCCCCTAGCATTGGAGAGAGCACCCAAACAAACAGAGCTGCTTTCTTCTTTTCTTGTTGCATTTAGAGGCAAATACGCAAACAATGCCCGGCCGGTCAAACGGCAGCGGGTCGGGTCCACCTTCGAGCTTCTAAAGAAAGCAAAAGAGGAGAAGGTGGGGGGCAAAATAGTAAATGCCTGATAAAGTATGATGCCATATCAAAGGTTTTCTGCGGGCATCCTCACTTCATTCGCTGCTTTTCATGTTCTTCTCTCTCCCCCGTCCTTCCATAACAACTGCCCAGTAAAATAATCACTCGCATAATAGCAGAATTAAAAAGTTTCTTCTATACATCCGCATTATTTAAGGGCATGTTAAGCACGAAAAATGCCCATTTTCACTGCTGTATAGATATATATAGATATATATATATATATCTTCGTTCGCCAACTTGGGTGGCATAAAAGAGCCAACAAATTAGAAACAAAAATCAATGAAAGAAACAATTTACCCAAAAAAAGGAACTGCCCCAACTCGAAATGTTCCTCACCGGTTGTACGTCAAGAACCAACACAGTCGACCGGACGCAGCGCAGCAAGCTCGCCACTAGGCTAGTTTTGAGGCGGTGCCTCGCGCAGTTTCTTTCTTGGAGCGGTTCCTCATCTGCTTGGTGTGAGAAACATAAATGGCTCCACCATCACCTTGCAGGAATCTAAAATTAGGAATTCCATCTTTCTTTTTGTTGTTTTATAGCTAGTCATCTTCGACGAAGACTCTGCGGATGAAATCTCGAAACCTTCTGGAATAGAGCTTTGGGTCCACGGCCGAGATCGATGTGGGATCAGCTTGCAATGACTTGTAAGCATGCTCCAGCTTCTTGCTGATGTCGTAATCCTGGAGAATGTCGATTATTCCAAAATAAAGGATGACTTCGTACAGTTTGCCGCTCCGAGTTGGAGACGAGGGCAGCGGAAAGCCGCCTGCGGCGAGAGGGGAGTTCTCCGAGTCGCTCAGCCTCTGAACTTGCTCCGCCCTCGCCGGCATGTTTGCACCCAATCTAATTATCGTCGGCTGCTTTCTGTGTTAACAACGACGACCAGAGATTAAAAACTATTAAATAATTAAAAATATGAACGGGAAAAATAATTTCTAAGCAAGGTCTGAATGATATATTTTCAAGTAAAGTTATTCTCACAGACATTTTGTACAGTAAGGAAAAAAAATTGTTAAAAGAAATATTAATAAAACAGTAATGTTACTGCCATTGATTTTTACTAAAACCAATTACAGCGTAACATCAATTTTTACAATGAAATAAACGCCTTACATTTGGCCCCCTGCTTCAAGTCCTAATTTGCCAGGCAAGAAAATAATTTTCCATCAGATGGATTGAAAAGCAGCAATAAAAAAACAATATCATGTTGACTTCGCGATTGAAGAGGAATAAAATTGTGGGAAAACACAAACACATAAGTTAAACGTTTTCTTTCTTTAACTTCAAATCATGATAAAGCTTTTTCTTGCATTTCTGAAAGAAGAAAAATCTATGGGCAACTAAAAGAAATTTAGGCAGTTAAGGCGTAAACAGCAAAGACAACCAAACATACTTAAAACTGACAACCATTTAGGTTTTTAAAACATACCGGCCATCTACAAATACGGTTGCATCTCTCCACCCAGATGGAGAAGAACAAAACTCCATTAAGGGGCCTCCACCAAAGAAGAGTACATTCTTGCCTGACATTTTCGAAAACAATTGGGGTTGCCTCATTAATACCTGGTATGTAGAGTAATGTAAGAATTTCAAAGTTCATGAACTTACTCTTTGGCGAAGTATGCATCTCTAAGTCAGACACTGTTACATCATCTATGAAATGAAGTCCTACCAAAAGGCTGTAGTCCATGATGCCCTCGGCTTCAAGAAATTCACAATCTCGGTCGATGTTCCTAAGAGAGCAGCAATTTAGAATAACCAACAAAGATATATAAAACTAGCAATGAAATTTAACCAAAACCCTCGTTTTACCACAGAAGTTTACTGAACCATGGCGATTGCAAGCGAAATACGTAGTTAAGGTCCAAATCCTTCAGAGTAGTGGTCTCATCAATATCTTCCTCAGCTTTGTCAGTGGTTCGACCATAAGATGAGCCTTTGAGGTCAAATCGCCTGTGAATTCTCTGCTCCGAGCAAAACAGGTTGCCCATAACTATAAAACGAACCTGATATCCAGCAATTTTAAGAATGGCAACAACAGAGATGATCAGACTTTGCATAATGATAAACAATCAATGAGTTAAAATCAAACAATTGAAAGCTAAGCTAAAACATGTCTGCACCTTCTGCCCACCATTTGGCTTCACGCAGTGTACACCATAGAACTTGGTAACCAAAGAGTTCTCATACTTGCTAACATGTTGGTAATAGCTGGGTAGCATCCTAATAAGAACCTGCAGCAGAAGGAAGAAGATGAGCCATTAAATGTGAAGTTTTTGGAGCTTTCACAACAGGGAACCACAACGCAGTGCTTAATTGTAGCATAGTTGCCAGAACAATTGCGTTGCTTCTAATAATGTTGCAGTACAAAAATGTAGAATTGTCAATTCAATGACAACAATATAGGAACATCATTCAATTCCTCCTTGGCAAGACAACTCTATTAATCAGGATATTGCAAAGCGTTTTAGAAGCACAAACAGAACAATATGTTCATAAATGATTTTTGCAGTGGGAAAAATAAATGCAAGGTAAAACCATTAACTTTTGACTAGATGGTCAAATCTCAAAAAGGTTCATTCTAGACAAGAGGCAAGCAAGGGAAGGATTAAAGTAATTAAAGAAGCAGGATCATACAGTACAATTTCATTGTTTACAATAGCATTTAAGTGAGTTTATGTAATGAAAGAAAAACTAACCATTAATTCGAAATTAAAATAATGATTAATTTTGATGAATTACGTTCTATAGAACAGGACACCAAAATTAAAATCTGAAAAGGGAAAGACAATAAAGTACCTTAACCTCGGATTTCTTTACTGTTTTTATCATGAATCGGTCGTCCTGAGTTAGATAGAAGAAGCTACCACTCTTGCCAGGGGAAGACAGCTCCCTCAATGCATCATTTCCACATATGGCCATCATATAATCCGCTGGATCCACCATGAACAGTTTCCTCAGATGTCTGTAACGTATCACAAACATAGGAAGCTAAAGTTTCCATAACCAAAAGACCAAAGGATGAATAGGGCGTTATAACAAGAGCAGATTAGGTGCAATCCATACCTGAAGACCATGGGACAGTAGTCCTTCCACCTGAATTCTGCTGTCTGATGCGGTGGTGTAATCTTCGAACCCTCGGGAGGAAATCTTGTCCAGAACTTTTCCCTAGGATCAAAATCACTAAGTCTAAGCTCCCTCCTCCGTGTCAAAGCTGGCTTGCCCACGGAGTATCTGCGATCAAAAAAATCACATCAATAACATTTACCATAAGAAAGAAATAAGGAAAGGGGGATGTCACGCCGGAGATACCTTATGCCTAGTTGAAGGTTAAGCATTAGCTCGTAGTTCTTATGCCCCTTCGATATTGTCTGCCCCGGCTTCTTAACCTCACTGGTAGCAAAGCAGCAAGGGTTCCGGCGACGAAGCTCCCTGAAAACAGCGCCTTCCTGGTCAAACTCGGTACCGTCTTTATAAAGCATAGAGGCCTCTATCGGATCGATGATGTCACAGGTGATGTCTCCAGCGTCGCCATCGGACTCCCATATGCAGATCCGAGGGAAGCTCTTCTCCGTAGCGCTTCCCCTCGGAGGAGCTGCGTCGACGGACGACCGTTTTCTCGACGCTGGAAATGGAGCCAGGTTGTCCTCGAGGAAAGAGAAAGAGCTCCTCGGAGTCGAACCAAAGCGAGCAGCGGCAGTGTAATAGGTACCGTTGAGCTGATGTTGGCTTTTGGCGTCCTTCGACCAGCTGCCAACATAGCAGCTGCCGTCCGGCCAAGTAAAGACGCCGCTACCTTTTGGTACGCCATTCTCCCACTGGCCATCATAGCGGTTGCCATTTGCCCAGATGAGCACTCCTCGCCCGGAGATGACACCGTTACGCCACTCTCCGATGTACTGGTTACCATTGCGCCACACGTAGCGGCCTTGACCGTCCTGGAGGTTTCGCCGCCACTGGCCCTCGTAGAAATCCCCATTAGCGTAGGATTTGCTCCCCGACCCGTGCTTCCGATCTGCCACCCAAGAGCCGCAGTACGTGTCTCCCTCGGCGCCGATGAAAATTCCGAACCCCTCCATTCTCCCGGCCTTGAACTCGCCCTCGAATGTAGCGCCCGACGGCCACGAGAATTTCCCCTTCCCGGCGGCCTTCCCACGGCGCCAGTCGCCTTCGTACATGCACCCGTCAGTCCACAGATACTTACCGCGACCATGAGGTGCGCTTCCGGCGAAGCCACCACGGTAGAGATCGCCGTTAGTGAGAACCTTCTCCACCTCCGCCGCGTCTCTCTCCTCCAAAGTCCCCGATGCCGGCGCTACTCTCCTCCCCCCGCCGCCAATTACCCTTCCTCCTGATCTGCTTCTCAAAGCACACGCTGGCTTCGCTGGTGTCTCAGTTTCATCCACCGTTTCAGAGTTGTCTTCCACACCATCAACCCCGCGGCAGGCCCTATCGTCGGAGGAACCTTGACTCCGCATTCTCTGTATCCCAGCTTCCCCCACCGACACCGCTTTCAGTCTTCACCGATCTAAAGCCGCATTTCTCCGGATCGACCTCGGTTCCGTTGTATCAGTTCCAACCCTAGCTTTTGCTCGCCCTCGTACCTAACGGAAACCTTATCCTTGACAAAACCAAGCAGATTTCTCAGTTTGTTCCGGCAGAGATGGAGCCAACAATGAAGCGATATCAAAATGGAAGCATAGAGAGAGACAGAAACTTTTTTATAAATCATCAAATGAAAAAAAAAAAAAAAAAAAGGAGAGAGAGAGAGAGAGATTCAAGGGGGAATGAAAAAAGCTGGAGGAGAGAGACTGGGAGTTGCGTTGCTTTGGGTCGCCGCACTTTGCTCTGGCCGGGAAACGTTACGGCGGAGTGAGAGGAGCGGGCAGAGAGGAATACAATTATGTACAACTGTTAAGAAGTGAAATGACAGTTTTGTCCCTACTACACTACCCTTTGGAATTCCATTACCTTTCTATTGCCCCTCCACTACACTCACCATTGCCGTAGGTATTTCTTTATTTCGTAAGGTTCGATCGATTATTTTTTTTATTTTTTAGGTCAAGATTGTTCTCTTTCAAAATGTGAGAATAAATGTCGAACGGCCAAAAATATAAAAAATAAAATTACACAGCTAAATTTTAAATATTCCATTAAATGGAGTTGTCTAAAATACAGGCAACATTCATTAATTAATTTTCTTAAGAAACAATCATCTAAAATTCAATTTATATTTGATTCCTATTGAAAGACCTAAATAGATAGAGACCCCTCTATGCCAACATTTGAACATAGATATTATTGTTTTGCTTTGCTGATAATTTTTAATTTTTTATTTTATTTAATTACTATTTCTATGACATTATTTTAGCATTACCAACAAATTTAATGATTTAATTATTTTTTAACATATACATTCAGTGCATATAATATATTATTTTAGTATTAATGATAAATTTAATAATATATTTTACTATTCATGTTAGTAATGAGATGTTTTTTTAAGACATTAGATATTCAAATTGTAGTGACAAAATGAAAAAAATTATAATATTAAAGTATAATAACAAAGTAGGCGATGTTAAGTTAATCATTTGATATGCAATACAACTAGATACAAATGCACATCGTATTAAGATCATATACAAATATCTTGAGCCAAAGAGCATACTTAAGCTATTAATGACAACTGTGAGGCAATATTCGATTAAGATATTATTTTGCATCTAACATTATATATTAAAAATGTACCACTTAAAAGAGATCATATACAAATTCACAATTTTAGTATGTGCTATAATTTATAGAGGTTTTTTAGAATCGAATGAAGTATAGTTTAAGTATTTTACACAGTGTGTGATAATTCTCTATGTCAAACTATCATAATATATGAAATTATTCTCTTACACAAAACAAGTGACATCTAACTAATTTATTTTTTTTTGGAATTTGTTACTAGTTTTATTTTTTTTTTAGTTTTTAAAAAAAAATACAATGTTAAATGTCATTAATAATGCATGTATTGTTGTGCAAAATTTCAAATATTGATGTCAATGTGGATGCAAATATTACAAAAAATAGTGGCAATTATTTGTTAATGAATTGATTGTTTTTATTATGCTTACAACTATTAAAGGAGTAAAAATAATTTTAATAACTTAAATGGATCATCTAATCTTTCAAGTCAAATAATTTACCAAATCAACTAGCAAAAAGTTAAATATAACCTTAGATTGATAAGAATCTATGGTGAGACCTAGTCGATTAAAGTGACCTTGCACTACATATGATTTATTTTATTATAATAAGATCAAAATTGAGACTTAGCCATATGGAGTTATTATATAGCAACATCTAATCTAGTAAAGTTGTACCATGCTAAGATTTAGTTGAATGGTTATAATAGATTAGCTTTACATAAAGATTTACCCAACTAAAGCTACATCGTCTTAAAATTTAACTTGATAGAGTTATGCACACTAAGATATAATTGTGTTAAATACTCCTATTTTAGGATAAGATGTTTTAAAACATAGTGACTCTATACTAAGAATTAAAAGAAATTACACTTAAAAAAGTGAGTTGGCAAAAGAAAAAATGAGATGACAAGATGAAGAAGAAATAGAGAGAAAGAGAGAGAGATGAATAAATGAATTATTGTCAGCTATGAGATGAGAATCAAAGAGATAAAAAGTAAAGTTAATGTTACTATAGGAATCAAACAAAATAAAGGAGTTATTGTAAGAGATATTTGCAAAACGAAGTTAAAATTTTTGCAAGAAAAGTAAGGGACATAAAAGTAAGAAGATTTTTGTTTCTTTTGATAATTTAATTAGTTTTATAAGATGGTAAGAGTAAAGTTCAATCATGTGTACAATCCATGAGGTTTTGTTTAATGTAAGAAGTTGAATATAACATATAAGGGAACAAATGCATGGTATATTAGATTAAAAGGTTAAGAAAAAAATAAAAATATAACTAGGTGACCATAATGGGGTTATATATATATATATATGATGGAACTAATGTACAATATAATAGGTTATGGCTTAATGAGAAATAAGAAAAGTGAAGTATTATGTAAAAGGATATTAGATGGTTTTAAATAGTGCATATAATATGATTAACTTGATATATGCTACATTATTGAGAATTTGTATAAATTATATAATATGTCAAGAATATCAAGTATAGTATGTTAGTATTATAGTAAATGAAAAAAATTAGAGATGATGTTTTAAACATAATAAGTATATAAAATATGTAATACATACACACATACACACACACACACACACACACACATATAGATTCATGTATGATATTTATAAAAAAATTAAAAGAAATAAGAATTCAAAAATATTATTCTCCTTTCAAATTTAATCAATAAATTTGATACTATATATAAATATAATAATAAATTAATTTATAATATTTCATACTTCAAATATCACATATATTATTTAGTATTTGTTTATTTTAATATATGATATGATTATCTTAAAAATTATTAGTATTCTATTAGCATATGATTTTATGTCATTAGGATAATTATTTATCTATAGAAAAATAAATAGATGTACATAGAATCATGTATATAAAATATATTGTGACTATATATATTTTGAAAAGAAATAATACATTATCTTGGTTTTAGTATAACATATAAATAAGTATATAATTTATGAAATTAAATTATGAAAATAGAGTTGGGGTTTCTTAATATTTTATCCTTAGTTTATATGGGTATTATTAGATAACTATTAATACTATGTGTATGGTAGTTAGGTATAAATGTGAAGATTATATTTAAATTTATTATTATTAAATAATTATTACAGTCTAAATGTCATACCTTATTGCATATTAGAGTCATGGTATAATATGGTCTTATTGGATAGCCATTAGCATTTTATGCTGAGTGATTTAGTATAATTTAGAACGTCATTTATTTATAGATTATTTAAATAATATTTATATAGGGTGATTAAACATAAGTCTAAAGGTTGTGCTCTTACAAATGGATGTGAGCTTATTTATGTCTATAACCAAATTCTTTTGGATATAATAGGATAGCTAAAATAATAATAAAAGAAAAAATAATATCTTAAAGGAATAAAATATGAAAATTTTGTATAATTTAATAAATATTAGAAGATATTATATATATATATTTTTGTTTTATATCATAAATTTTGGAGCTTATGTTATTTCAATAAATTAGTCTTAATTTGAAGCATTATATTATTATATTTTTGATATGTTATTGATTTATTTATTAAATTTTATAGATCTCATTAGTATTTACATAATATGTCATATTTTCATTTCACAGTAGGAAAGAGATTATAGTAAAAAGAATGATGATTGTACTCATTATATGGTATTGTGGGTAGAGTTTGAATATAGTGGCTATATATTATTTTGGTTTTATGGGACACCATATTGTGTATTTTTGTGATAATTTTATATTATTGTAGATATTTGGTATCTTATGATAATATAAGTTTATTTATTATATGTAATTCTTTTGGTTTTGATGTTTTAAATAATAAATTTTTTTATTCTAGTTATATTTTTAATTAAGATTTGGTATAATTTGGCTTTTTGTTTTATCATTGTATTCTTACTTAAGAAAATAATTATACATACACATATAAACACATGCACACACGCACACATACACACATATATATACATACATACATACATACATATATATATATATATATATTATGTAAAATATTTTATAATTATTCTATTAAATGAATAGGTTTGGGAGCTTCTAACAAAAATAATAAAATTTAAATAACAAAAAATTATATAAAACTACTTGTGAGTCATGAAATTAAAAGATTAAAATGTTTGGTAGCTTGTAAGCCATGTGAAACATATATATATAAAGGCTAAAAAGTGTTTTTGTGGTTAAAAAGTCATGTGAATTATATAATGATGTTAAAACCTCTATGATAAATAAATGAGTGATAAATGATGATAATGAACTAAATTACAAAATGTGTATGACAATATGAAAAATAATAAATAAGGTTGCTTCTATAACGAAATAAGCTCAAGTAAAATATAAACTAACTACCTAGGAAAAGAAAGCAATAGGATACGACTAGAAGCTTACACACACACACACAAGCACGCATGCGCACGCACACACACACACACACATATATAATCATGTTATTGTTTAATTACTATGATGAAGATTTTATATATATTTATTTCTTATGTAATCTGTGTGATAAAGATCTAGCATGCAACATGGATAAATATTTCATTATTTATTTGTAATGATTGTGTCATATTTAACTTATTAAAATTTTTATGATAACTAAGCCTATTTGTTTGTACTAAAATTTAGGTACACTAAGATAATAATGCATAAAAGAAAAATATAAGGAAGAATAATAATTATATTATCTACTTTAAATAATATTATTATAATAACCTAAGATTTATACTTGTGGTTTTATATTTTTTATATAATATAATTACATGGATGCATAACAGATAATTGTGTTGATATATAATAGATAATTATGTTGGTGCAATAGATATCTACATGGCATGTATATATATTAAATGTTATAAATTGATGTTTATGTTTATAGAAAAAATAAACAAAATTTAGGTCATCCTTATCTATTTGAAATCTCAAATTTGGAGAAAATGAGTTTAAATTATTTAAGATTATGAATTTGGTTTCTAAACTCATGATAGTTATGAGAACATCACAATTGTCTTTTGATTTTTATAGAATTTGATAATTAATTAATTATGCATTTCTTATACATATCTATGGAAATTTTGAAATAAACTTTTTTTCATAAAAATATTTTATTTCTCTAAATAAAAATTATGTTATGTATATAAATATGGATTTTTTTTATTGTACAAATTGTAGTATCATATCTTTTATCTGATTTTATGGGTTAGTATGACTATAGTAAGAATCACTCATGCTTTGTGATTGATTATAGGTATTTTCATAGATATGTGCATGTAACATTTTAGAAATATAAGAAATTTATTTAAAAAATACATGATTTCAAGAAACAATTAATGATATTATGGATAGTGAAGTTATAAAATAATGATTTCAATTTAAATATATTTTGATATTTTCTTATAATTTTTTTAAAAATATTTAAGATTTTAAAATTTAATATAGTATGATATCATAGAATGATACAATAAGATCAAGTAAAAGAATCAATCAGGTTATTTAGATTTATAAAATATGATTATGTTATATAAGTATAATTATGATAATATATAAACATGATAAAGCTTAGTTGGTGAATTGTTATTATAAATCAAAGCAATCCAATAGTTAAGGTATGAGTTTACTATAAAGTATGATCATAAAGTATTGTATGGTATGATCAAGTAAGATATAGAATAAGCTTGAGAGAAATGTGAACAAGCACAAATGTAGGTTGAGGACCATACAAGATGACCATGGCATCATATTAAGATGTTAATGCATAATAACAAATGATCAATATATATAATACAGTAGCATATGATAAGAAAGTAATTATGGTACAAATATGATCAATTTGAGAAAAAAATTAACTAAGTTTGAGTATATGGATTATCTATATAGTTGTTTCTTAATTGTTATGTTGGTGCTAAAGTTATTGGTATATTTCTAATCATCTTGTGATTATAGGATTGTAAGGTTATACATAATCATAATTTTTTTAATATTTTCTTATTTTTACTCAATTTTTTCCTCTTTAGACATTATGTTTTTTTTATTCTAACTCTTCTTGTTCATTTATATTCTTTAAGTTTATAGTTATAGATCTCTTTGGATAGTTTGTAGCTATATATCCCTTTTCATAAAACTTAAAATAGGTGATTTTAGATTAAGTGGGTTGGCTTAAAGAAGGTTGTGAAGAAGTGGATAGTAATATGGGCTTTTGAGGTTTAGAAACTATGGTAGATTGGGTAAATGAAGTGCAACTATGAGTGGGTTCAGAAATTATGGTGTGGGGCTTTAAAGGGTCTAGCTCATCATTCTTTTTAAAATATAAAGTTTTATTTTTTTTTCATATTTCTAGTTGTGCGATAGGAGTTTTCTAAAATAGTAACATTTCTCAAGTTAAACTTAGCATGTATACATTTCTTTAAACCTATCTTAAAATAAAAAATAATATACACTAAGGTTTATCTATATCATACCTAAGTTTATGATCCTCGAACTTATTAATATACTCTTTAACAGATCGATCACATTGAAATAATATTTTTCATTTATCTAATTTTGACACTATAGATTATTAAAACAAATCTATTACATAACATAATTTTAAGATTTCTCTAAGTTTAGGATATCTTTTCATCATTATTAACATATTATCACTCTAAGTTTTTAAAGAAACTATGAATAATACCAATGAGTTTAGTCTTAATAAATAATATTCTTCTTGCTCAATTATTTGGTACTAGTTGAAGTAATAATCTATACTAGATTGCTAATCTATGTAATCGTTATGATCAAAATTATAATCAAAAGTTAAGGTATCCAATTCCATATTAGGGATATACTCTCTCTCTCTCTCTCTCTCTCTCTCTCTCTTTCTCTTTGTTTCTTAAGTCTTTTCTCTTTACTTGACATATCTAAATCATCATTATGGTCTAATTCAATGGAAGGTTCATTTCTTCTTTTATGGTCATGATTTTTCTAATGAATATCTTCATTGGATTCATTAGAAGGAACATCATGTCTATTATGATTCCTATGTCACATAAGATTTTCTTCTTTTAGATCATTAGGTGTAATACTTCTCTTATTATATCTCTTTCTCTTTTAGAGTAGGTTTATACTATTGATTTAGGAGAATTTGTCTAATTATCTGGGTGACTTGTGCTATATATTAAGATATTCGTAACATGAGATATTGGTTTAAATTTTGTCATTAATTTTGAATTGATTCTTAACTTTAATTTATCATTTGATAAAACTTGCCTGATCTTGTGCTCATTCAAATGTTTGTCATATAGGGTAATATTAAGGAAATAAAATAATTTGAGATATATTTTTTTATGAAAAAATTATGAAACTAAAAAAATCATAGCTATAAACTAACAAAGTTGAGTTAGATTATGCTTCTAGGAAAATAACAAGTGATCAAGGCCCCACTTTTGTTAGACCACCTTCTTGATAGAATCAGATAGTTCATAAAAATGATGGTAGAAAGTTGCATCACTACTTTTTTATTATATTCTAAGTAAAAAAGATTTTTTTTCAATAATTAATAATATTTTTAATACCAAAGTAAATGTCTAATAAAAATTATATTCTTTAATATCAAAGCTGAATACATTAAATGGAAGATTTTTTTAAATTTATTCAAAAATTAATATTCCAAAGTTGTAACATAAATTATTAAGTAGAATAGGTGACAACAAGTTAAACATTAAGCATAAAATCTTACAAATTATTTTTTTTATTATATCTAATTTTTTGCATATAAAATAAAGAATTAAAGACAAATTATATGTGAAATACTTTAATTGAAAAGAGTAATTCTAACTTTAAATTACTATCTAAAAAATAAAAGTTATTAAAAGAGCACACTTTTTTGGTGATAATGTCTTGTAGTTTCATAGATGTTAGCATTTTAAGCACCAAAGTGGTCCAAAGGTGATGTGGTGATAATTTGGGTTAGTAATGAAGCTTAGGATATTGACAGAAGCGATAATTTATTAGGTTCCTGATCTCTTAGTAGAAAGTCTCTCACATTCGATCCTTGTCTCTCACGAGAGATTTGTTGACTCTCCTAGTGGAAAGCCTCTTATCTTCGATCCTTATCTCTCATAAGAGAAGTTGAAATCTCTTTAACTAGAGTTGGGTGCACACACTTTATTCACAAAGGCGTAACCATATAAATAAACTAAATTTTTATTCCATCATTTTTTATCTTTAACTTGGTAAACATCCCTGTTTATAGGAATCTCGAAGGTTTATTAGTAATTTAAGAAAATAAAAAATAAAAAACAAACTACAAAATTAATTAAATTAAGTGATTCCTAAATTAGTCTCGCATTTCGAGCTGCAGTAACGACAAGTGGCAAAATAACAGGGCAATCAATGCGACTCACGCATGACAAATCATTTTGGGTTATGTTTCAGTGAGTAGTGCGAGTAGAGACACGTTGATGCTTTGGGATCACTTTTAGGTCGATACGAATGAAAAGAACCCATGGGTTGACTGGTCGACAAGTTGATGTGGGTCTAGCAAGTTTTGAGTTTCACGGGTCAACGTGGGTAGGGCGGATGCGAGATAAGTGGCGATGACAATTTTTGATGACAGATTTAATGGTGGTAGATGTCAACAGAAATATCTAAAAAAATCAATTTTAAACATTTAAAAGAAAATTTTAACCAAATTTTGTACATACAGATTTATTAAATTGACTCAACGCCAGCGGGTGAGTGTTTGCAAGCTGACATTAGATGTTTCTGCTTGAGCAAATCTAACTTTAGATAATTACCTAGAAAATAAAAGGTTGATAGGTCAACACGTCATAGATCAGGTCGACGCTAGTTTCAAGTTTTGAGAGTCGATGTTGGTACGAGATGAGTGGCAATGATAGCTAACAGTGGTGGTAATGGCATTAGTTGGAAGAGAACGAGGGAAGGAGGCAAAAACAACAAAAAAAAACTCAATTTTAAGTATTTTTTGAAGCAATTTTCAACTAAAGTTTACATCAACTGACTTATAGAACTAATACTTCAGTAGATTTGTAATTTAAAAATTATGGTAGAGGATAAATATATAAATAATAGACCATCATAATCTTATGTGCAAATATTGAGTTAGTTTTCTTTTTTGAAGGGAATAAGAGTTTCGCGACGATGGAATTAACATTAGGAAGTGAATTTTCCTTAAAATATGAAGAAAATTGTAAGCCAATAATTGCTTTTAACAATTTCCTAATAGTTGTTTGTTTTAATCGAATCTAAAGCATGAACTATTGAAGATTAAGCAAGCTTTATTGCTATTGAGTTTTATTCGACTTCTCGTATGCCTAAGTTAGGTTTATAAAGATGTAATAGGCTGTTATTTATTAGTGTGAAGTTTTTATTCTAGAGAAAGGGAGACATTGAGGAACTTGGGCATAGAAAAAAATCATAAGGGGAAGGAAAAGTTATAGAAACATTTGAGAAAACTTGCTACAATTTAAGCAGGAGAATCGAGAAAATGCTGAAGGGAAGACACAATGGTTGCAATTGCTAAACTATGGTAAGAGTTTAAGGTTTATTTCCCTGGACTTATAATTATGTTGTGAGCTAATTAAGAATCGAGTTTATGTAGATTTGGATGTGAAATGGAATGAATTGCTCGTGAATTAGAGTAAACTGAAAAGATGGAGAACAAAAGTTGTTAGTTGATATGCGAAACATACAAATACATTGATTTATATAATGCAATACGATTAGTTTAAACTAA
This sequence comes from Vanilla planifolia, assembly GCA_023846275.1. NCBI lineage: Eukaryota > Viridiplantae > Streptophyta > Magnoliopsida > Asparagales > Orchidaceae > Vanilla > Vanilla planifolia. Next base: position 28,707,071 of record CM043868.1, read on the forward strand.
TAAGGAATAAGAGATATTTGAATATTACGATGTAAGATCGAATTGGTAAATCGTACCAGAGTATTTCTTAGGACATATTAGTATGAGAAGAATTTAAGTTGTAAGTTGAACTATCAAGTTCATCACACAATAGGCGAAATAAATATTATAGTGTACGATCACTTGGGTCGTTAAGTTCACATTCCAAAGTGATATAAGTATCAACGTAGTATGATGTAATCAATGCATAATATGTGTGGTTACACTAATATAATTATAATTATGGGGATTGTACTAAAACAGTAATTCGAATTTAAAAATTTTTTTTTTTAAATAATTTTTTTTAGATTGTTTAAAAAATAAAGATGTTTTTTTTTTCAATTTATTTAAAAACCAATTTTTAATAAATATATATATATTTATCAAAATTGTATTTCTGTATAAAATTTTTAAAGCTCTTTTATCGATGCTAATTTTTAATTTTTTATTTTTAAACTATATGAAACCAAAGGCATCTCAAACACAGCGCAGAAAGCACGAATTGCAAGTCAGCCGACGTCGGGGCACTCTGGAGCCGGGGAATGTGTGCTATATAAATTTGGTTGTAGCCGTCGCCGAGCTCGAGCAGTAGGCCTAAAGCAGTGACATAGGGGTTTTTTTTTTTCTGTACTTCCCAGTTAGGGCCGACAAGCAGGATTGGTGGCGATGGCTCAATCACTGGAACTTCTTCTGATCCAATTCTTGATGCCGGATAATGACGCTCGGCGGCAAGCGGAGGAGCAAATAAGGCGTCTAGCAAAGGACCCACAGGTAATTCCGGCGCTGGTTCACCACTTGCGCACTGCTAAGACGCCTAATGTGCGACAGCTCTCAGCCGTACTCCTACGTAAGAAGATCACCGGTCACTGGGCCAAGCTCCCGCCGAGCGTTAAACAATCTGTCAAGTATTCCCTTATCGAGAGCATCACAGTCGAGCACAGGTTTTTTTCCCTTCATTGAGATCTTCTGTTGTGGGCATCCTCTGGGGAAATTTTGATGTTTCAATTTCTGTTTACCGCATTTTTATATTCTTAGACTATAAACTTCGTAAGAGCCAGGGACATTGCCGAGATCTTGTCTTCATATTGATAATCCAAAATTTGGATTTAAGGTATAGTTTGTTCAAGGCAGCAAACCAATATTCGAGTAATTGATTTTGTATTTGTTAAAAAGAAAAAAAACGGCATGCATATCATATATTTAATAGTAGACATGTATTTGTAATTAATTTTAGAGGCTATTATTTGGAGATATACTTGAAGAGATAAGTTGTTTAAGACAAGCTATCAAAGGAATAATCAAACTAAACAAAATGACATCTGGAAAATCTCAAATAAGGTCTTAGTGTTTTGATTGTACTTGTTCATTTTGAATCTTGTAATACGCAATCAGATCACCCATAGGCAGGGCTGAGAATTTGGCTCAAAGATCATGCGTAGTTTGGATTATAGTTTAGTTCAAATTGGACTTCAATTGACACGAACTATCTATCCGCAAGCCAACAATATGGCAGTCATTATTATGAGTTGATTTTGAGCAATGGTTTGCTTGGCTCTACATGTTCTTAAATAAACCCTTGTACACTCATGCACATATAAACATATATCTATATATCTATATCTCTTTCTCAATATTGATGTACGTATGTTGATATACACAGTCCATAAAATAATGTTGCAAGCATGATTGAATTTATGCGCACATAATTTAATGTGTGCATGTATAATTTTATGCCTATGTACATTTGATAATAATGTGAACTTGTACGTGCATATAAAATTATATGTATATTGTGCATGTTAGATCAAATCTGCATCATACTATTCAAATTATTTGAAGCTGTTCCATTTATCCAATTTCTCGAACCAATTCAACTCAAAATTGAGCCTTCTTAGAGGCTGAGTTGATTTATAACCTATTAAGGATTGCTCAGTCAGATTATGAGTTGATTGGAAATCAGTTCAAAATTTGTTTGTACTTATCTATGCCTACAAATTAGTTCCAACTAGCTTCAATACAAGCATTGGATGGTGTTAGAATAAAGAAGAAAAACAAATGAGTTGTATAAGAACATTATCTTAGTCTATAATAAGCAGAGGGATTTGATTGTATTTTGTTATAATAATTGGGAGAATCTCTTAGTGATGATAGTTTGTGATAATAGAGTTGGAGGCAATCATAGTCTCAGGATTATTGTTGATTGTTTCAACAACATTGGCTTTCAAAGCAAAGTATTGAGCTCATTCTTTAGTTTTTTTGAAGAGTGCATTTGCTTTTAGATCATTCTTCTCAAAGTGGGAGAGAAGAAAAGAAGTTATGAATGATGTTGGGTTTTATTTCATACTGGTGAAGTGATTTTTTACCTTTCCGTGTAGTCATGCCTTTTGGAGACATGGAGTAAGTCGATTTGGTATTTAACGGTTTTTCATATTCTCTTGGCTGATGCATTTTGATAGTCTTTTTCATTTTTTGTGAATCTTAGTTTATGGTGTATCATATATTTTGATATTTTTTCTCCTTAGTGAATTTTTTTGATTAGAGAGAAATTTGTAAGACTTCTTAATTGACATAATGTGTTATCTATCTTCTGTTTTGTACACTATCATTGAGACTTCTTTATTAATGAAATATTGTCCTCTTTTACGAACATAGACTTGATTTGTGCTAAAACGCATCAATCATGATATTTTCTTTTGTGTTCTTTATTTCTTTAGGCTATTGCTTTGGTGTTTATTGCATTCAATTCTTTTAGAGTATTGATGCAACAACTTCACTCTTCCTAATAAATAGTTTGGACATAAAGGGTTTTTGATTGATTAGAATGTAATGTGACCCTACAGTTGTATCTAGATACCTAATCAAGTAGCCTTTCTCATACGAGAGTTAATGTAGGATTGTGATGTGTAAATTGGCCTTTGAATTTTAATTAGTTGTTTTGATATTGGGAACTATCCCTCTGAGATACTAAGGTGTTTGAATTCCTTTGAAATTTCAAGCTTTAGTGTCTGAATTTTATGGAAATGCTAGATGAAGTGGGTTTTAACTCAATTTTCCCCTCAACTTTAGGTATAATAGTTGTGACTTTACTTTGTTGGTTGGTGCTATGACACTTTGGGGTGGTCAAATATGTATATCTAATTTTAATCATTTTAGTTTGGAGGAATGTCCGCTATTTAAAATTGGTTTATTTGATTAATATATTTATTTGTCAAACAAACTTGGTTGCATTCACATCTACTGATACAAGGACACATTAAGGAGTGAGCTAATTCTCAAAATCACTGAGTGCTAAGTTCTCTTAGAATTGTTTGTTTGTTGAATATGCATTAGTTCTTTTTTAACTATTTTTTTATTTGTATTGAAGAGGAATAAATGATAGATGCTTCTTTGGGTTTTTAATTGTTTATTTAATGTGTTATCTATCATTTTTTTAGTATTGATTTTTCTGAATTTCATGACTACATTGGGTAATGTGATGTTTCTTATAGTTCTCTTGTTCGGCGAGCAAGCGCGAATGTTGTTAGTGTCATTGCTAAGTATGCTGTCCCTGCTGGGGAGTGGCCTGATCTGTTGCCTTTTCTTTTTCAATGCAGTCAGAGTTCTCAAGAAGACCATAGAGAAGTAACTACTGATTACATTTTCTTTTTCCTCAAGTTTTGCAACATATTAATGTACATAGGTTGAATTATTGAAAGTTGGTATGGTTGTAATGCTTCTTTCGCTTCTTTCCATGTGAATATGACTGAATTATTCGCTGCATGATTAGGCAATTATTGCAAGACTGCAGGGCAATCAATTCCATTATCTTGAACAGCATATGAAGCATACAAGTTTTTTGAAGAATGTAGTGTAATCAAATTCCCAAATATCTAAGTTAATATGAAGCATACAAGTTTTGTAAAGAATGTGGTGTTTGTGCAAATTTTATTGAATGATGCTAGACAATGTTGGTTATGCATATTGTGCTTTCCAATTTTAATTAATGAGTCTGTGGATGTTTTACTTATATTTGATATGAATCACTTTTTTTAAATATTCAAAATAATGAAATTATAACACCGTTTTTTAAAATTATGCAAACATCTAGCCCTGCACAAAATTAAATTCCCATATCCAAGTCTCTCCACAACAATGAATATTTGGATTTGAAATATTCTTGTTTAATTCCTACTTATTTACCTCTTATGTTTCAAGACCGAACTGTGTTCCAAACAAATAGTTTCATGAATTATTTCCTGTGTATTGTTTGTGTTTTGTTACTTGCTACCATGTTCATTGCAAATGAAATGGTCAGACCTTTAAACTCTGAGGTTGCTTAAAATGTGTTCCGATTAAGAAAAGCAGAATGGAAGACTGAGTGATTTTGAGAAGTATGAACTTTTTGAGCCTAGACTTGAGGATTTCTGAGCAGATAATCTTCTGATCAATGCTGTTGGAATGGCAATAGTATTTTAAGTACAATTTAGCTTTTAAAAGTTTTCACTTTTGATGCGGTTTACAGCTTGCAACATGTGTTTAGTTACTGTAATCCAATGTGCTTGGGTAATATTTATCACAATATTTCATCAGTCAAAAATGGAATCGATTGCCAGAGTGCTTCTTGCATAAAATTCTTAGTTATGTGCTGAGCATGGATATCCTTTGAATCAAGTGATCGTTGGGCCCTAAATTAAGCTGATATGCTGATTGAATTAATTCTGTTGTCATGTGGGAGGCTATATGGGGTTTTAAGTGCTGGGTGCAAGGATCTTGCATCAACTTTGTCTTCATCTTCAAAGTGACTGCTGCTTGGAAGCTGTCACTTGCATATAGAAAAAGATGGGTATTATTTATTGTTTTTGATGAAACAGCTAGTGGCAGACGACAAATGGACTACTGTATTGTTGCATCATTCTGCGCCTTTGCAAATAATGTATTGTTGATCATTCAGCACTATTTATTGTGAGCTTGGATGACTGATGACCATATTTATGAGCTGCAACTTCTATCTTGCTAGAGCATGGATGAGCTACTACTGGTCTAAATCTAAATGGCATTGAAATCTAGACGATTTCCTTATCTTACAAGTACGATCACTTTTATAAAAGTTGAGCCTTAAGCAATTGCGAGATCTGAAATCTTTGTACAGTATAATTCATCTTATCATACTTGCATAATCTTATTTTTATAGAGAGAGTTCTAAATGAGAAGGTTTTCATATAAATACAATTCTCATTATCGTATTGGATAATTCTAGTAAAGCATAGGGATGTAAATTAAATCATAGGAATATGAAGAGCTATGAATTTTGTACACATGCGATCGTTTGTTTACAGTAAAATAACCTTGTCAGCCAAGTCTGAAGGGTCAAACGATCAGCTCATTTATATATATCGTACATGATCATTGTAGTAGAGACAATATGATCAATCTAATTGTAATGGTTAGTTTGATTGGTTTTGGGGAAAGTTTTATTTAGCCTTTAGGGGATTGGTTAGAGCTGTTTGAGAACTTGATAATGTATATAAACATAAAGAAGAGGGCACATCATTAAAAAGAAAGCTTTCTTGAAGATTTACATTGCAAAGATAAAGGAACTCAAGGTCATGGGATTTAAGCTTATATCTCATCCTAATCAAGCTTTTTTTATTCTACAGTTGAGCTAAGTTGTATATCATTATTGAGTTATTTTTATAATATTCTTAATGAGAACAGTAAGATAGATTGCATATTTTTTTTTTACATTGCTTCAATTTCGATTTAATATGCTTCTTAAATTAAATTGTATTGGTTATAAGACTCTTGTACTTGATCTTTTCATTATATGTTTTGCCCCATTTCTTGGATTCTGTAACTCGATGATTTGCCAAGTCATTTGACTTGATGTTGTTGACCTTTCTAAGTTAGCTATTGTAGAGTCTTTTAACCTGGTGTTTTGGGGGTGCATTGAACTGTTGTGTGGTTTTATCTTTACTAGTTTTTTAATTATAGGAAGTGGTTTTAGTACGAGCCTAGCCTTTTGATTAGAGGTGGATGTAAATTCTATTTTGGATCAAACTACCAAAAAATCATATTGTCTTTACTTTATTTGTGCTCACATACAAAGATTTTCAAAACTAACAATATTTTCTAAAATAAGTTAAATAAGAGCCATTAAGTTTATTAAAATTTTTTGTTACAATACTTGTGATTGTTTGAATTTACATACATAATTTACTTTTTCCTTATGTGGATATTAAGCTCACTGATTTTCAAAAGTAAAATTAGAGTTTGGTTATATCTAGTCATTAAATATCCTAGAGAAGTTCCTCACGATATCTTGTAGTATGATAATCAATCATGCTATTTTAGAGGTAAGGCTTCTTTGGTTTGTTTACATCTATTTATAGTTGATTGTTATTTGTATTGTAAAAATCGCATATTTATTTTTTTTAAATCCATTGATTTTGAAGATTTAGGATATTATTGAAATTGATTTTAAGTTTTCCACTAAAAAAATGTGTAATGTTTTCATTAAAAAGCTTTTGAGTGAATCCACTCTACGAGAGAAACAAAAAGTTTAACTCAATACCAAGGCTTTGAACTTCTTTTATCGTGGTCTCTAGGCTATTAAATCTAATAGGATGATGAACTTTAAGATTGTCCATAAGATATATGAGAAGCTTGAGGTTGCTTATGAAGGAACCAGCTAAGTTAAAAAGTTTAAAATTAATTTACTTATGCATGATGACGAGTTTTTTCATATGAAAGATACAGAATATTAAAATTTTATTCATTCAATTAACTAATGTTGTGAATGAATTTTCAAATTTTGGTACTGTTCTTTCTAATATCGATCAAGTCAGGAAGATCTTACGGGTGTTAATAAGGAGTTTGACTCCTTTTTGATTGCCATCAAAGCCCAAGAACTTGGAACATCTCTTATTAGATGAATTACTTGGAGATCTCATAACCAATGACAGATGATAAGGAGCAAAAAAGACGAGGTGAAGTCTACCCATCCCAGGGAAGAATCGGGCATTGCTTTGAAAGTCATATCATCCACATTCGATGAAGAAGTATCATGCAATAGTGAGGTTGATCAACTTTCTAAATGTCTAACAAAAATATTTAAGAAAGTGGCTTCAAGAAATTTGAAAGAGGAGCTACAAGGAGAAAACTAAGTGGAGGCACACTATCATTCATGAAGTGAGATGTTATTGCCCAAATTGGTGGAGAAGAGAAGTATAAAGAAGAATCATTTCAAGAAGGATAAGAAAAAGACTATGAAGGTTGTTTCAAGTGACTCAAAGTTATCTTGAGTTTCTCAAGTAGTGAGGAAAGTGAAGAAAAAAAGAATTTCTATGAGCCAAGCATGATACATCCTCAAGTAGTGAGGAGATTGATGGAAGAGGAATTATTTACCTTATGACTCATCACTATGATTCATTTAGGAGTGAAGACAATGAGATAAGTAAACTCTTTCATAGTAAATTAGAAAATAATTTGTTTGAATTGGTTGATGTATTTATATTATTTTTTAAGAAACATAAAAATTTGAAAAAAGAACATAGTAAATATCTTGTCTCATGTAAAGATTTAAATGAAAAGAATTCAAAGTATTTGCATGAGTTATGTCAAACTAAGGATGAACTTGTTCAAACAATTAGCATGAATGCAAATGACAAAATTGTTTTTGAACGATTTAAAAAGTTATATTCAAATTATGTTATTTCTTATCACATGATAGAAATGATTCTTATCATAATACTAAATCAATGCATGTTGAAATTTTTTTAATGCTCAATCTCTTGCAACAATTGCATGGAAAAATTATATATTTTTAAGGATTGTAAGATAATAATTAATGTGAACTTAAAATACACTTCTTATGTTTGGATTGAAAAGAGAAATAATCATGTACCTACAAATTTGGAATCGCTTGATTGTAGATTGGTTGGACTCACATCTGTGTGGGTTGCAAAATCTAAGATTTAGATTTTTAAGCTTGTGTGCATGTTTCTTTTATTTTAATTAAAAACAAAGAGAAACCTTATGAAAACATGTTAAATAGTTTTAAAATTAGTTTTGTTATGTTTTATATTTAATTCTTTTTAAAATTTGTTTATGCATAAATGTAGGGTTAGAAAAGAATGTGAATGCCTTGCACTTATTTAAATTGATTTTACTTTTAATTATGTCAATAAGTGGTATTTTAAACTCTTGGTCCTTATTTATTAAATTCTCAACATTTGTTCAATAATTTGTACCCTTTGGTTGTTTATGTACTTAACAAAAATGTTTTTATAAAATTGTTTATTATTTATTTTTTGATGTATGACAAACAAAGGGAGAGAGAAGTGATAAATAAAAATGTTTCATGCATCATAATGTTTTGTTTAATAATTATTTAAATTGCATATATTGATGATAGACATAAATTTAGGGAGAACATTTAAATACTTGCATGATTAAATAATAATTTTGTCATCAACAAAAGAAAAAATTGTTGAACTTTTGGTCTTTGTACCATTAGTTTTGAAGTATTTTAGATTACATCTTAAGATCAAAAGGCCAATCTTTTGGAGAGCTTAGTTTGAACTCAAGGATCTTATTATTAGTGCTTTGGTGAGAATGTAAATGATACCAGTCACAAATCTTTAATATTGTTAGAGGATATTTTTATGGAGTCGTCTTATTTTGTTATTAGAATATAATACATATAACAATATACTTGAGGCACTATGATTCTATAAGGTTAAATGCGAGTGTTAAATGTTTTTAAAATCATATTTCTACTTATATAGATTTAAATTTATGGCATGTATTTTATTTAGGTTTTTTTACTTATAAAATTGTCTTATAGTAGAGCAAGTTGATAAGTATTATCATTTATTAGAGTTTAATCAAATAGAAATTAAAAAGAATATGAATTAAAGCGAAATTTGATAGAAATTTACTAGTTATATACTATAATATTGCACTTGTGCGATCAATTCTTAGGGATCAGACAAGTGTTTGGATCAAGGCGATATTGGTATAAGCTGTAGTTTTTCTCATTGTATAGTATGATATCTTATATCTTATATTATACGAGTACGATTTCATTTAAGAGAGAGAATTGATATTAGAAATGTTATTCATACATGTGATTTTCTTATTGTGCAAGTACAATAACTTTTATGGAAGTTGAGACTTAAGCAATTGTGAGATTTGAGATCTTTGTATAATACAGTTTACTTAAATCATATTCGTCCAATCTTATGTTCATAGAAAAGGTATTAAATGAGAAGGTTTTCACACAATTATGATCCTCATCATTATATTGTATGATTCTTACAAAATCTAAGAGATGTAAATTGAATGCGAGGAAAGTAAAGAGCTATGACCTTTGTACAAGTATGAACATTTGTCAGCAATAAAATCACAAAGTTGGACAAGTCCAAAGGGTCGTACGGTTAGCTAATTTGTGTATATCATATAGTACGATCTTTGGATTAAACGGTATGATCAATTTAGGAATTATAAGTAATGGTTAGTTTAACTCGTTTTTAAGAAAGTTTTATGTAGTTGTTGGGAGATTGTTTGGAGTTATTAGAGAGCTTGGTAATGCTTATATTAAGGGGTCTAAACATGAAGAAGAGGTTAATATTAATTTACACATCATTAAGAAAAAAGATAACTTGAAGATCCATATTGCAAAGATAAGGTAAGTGCAAGATTATGGGGTTCAAGCTTACATCTCTTCTTAATCAAGCCTTCATTCTACATTTGAGTTAAGTTGCATAATTTCTAAGTTATTTTTATAATATTTTTTCTAGTGAGAATATTGAGATAAATTGGATATCTCTTTTACATTGCTTCAACTTTGATCTAGTTTGTCTCTTGAATTAAATTGTATCGGGATATAGGATTCTTGTGTTTGAATTTTTTATTATATGTTTTGTCCCATTATTGGTATTTTGTATTTGATTTTATATTGACTTTTTGATCATTGTTATAGGGCCCTATTGTACTCTGAACCAATATTATTGGCTCTTTTGGGTCAATTATTGTAAGGTCTTTTAGCCTAGAGTTTTATGAGTACTTTGGCCCATATATGGTTTTATTGCTATCGGTCTTTTGATGAAAGTGAGTGGTTCTTGTGTAAGCTTGGCCTTTTGGTCATAGGTGGATGTAGATCTAGGTTTAAATTGAATCATCTAAACATTTTATTGTTTTTATTCTATTTGCACTGCTATATGAATATTTTTATAGCTTAAAATATCTTTTAAAATAAATTTTATAAGAGCCATTAAATTATTAAAATTTTTTCATTTTGATATTTGTAATTGTTTGAATTTACAGTTTACACAATTCATCCCCTGTTGTGTGGACATTACACTTCTATGATTCTCAACATTCATAACTATATGTAGCCAATAAAAATCATCTTCTCTCGTTGTCTAGCTTTGCCCCTATTTATGCAAAAATATGGACACAGGACATTGAACCAATCATTTTGAAATTATTCCATGTTTTTATTGGTGTGACATTTTGAACTCTTTGGTGGGGAACTATCAAACAACTAAACGTGGGGTAATTTCATCCCAAATGAATTGACATTTTGTTAGCATTTAGCTTGCTCTTCGTTATATCCATGATGGACTTATTTTTTTTTGTTCAATGATTCTATTTTATTCTGGAGTGTAAAGAAACTTGACTTCCTGCTTTATTTTACCAACAGTACTCTTTGAACTAATTAGAATTGCATTGACTATCACTATCATCTCATATTTTTTTTAATGAGAAATCCAATTTGTCTTTGAACACTAGTTGTGAATTTCTTAATGTAGCCAAACCGCTTGTGCAAAGTCAATAATGAAAAGATATCTATTATTACCATTTGAAATGATAATCCTTGGCCCACATGCTAGGGAATGGTTTAGCTCAAGGGGCTAAATCGCACGTTGTTTACTAGAGTTGTAGGCCTTTCAATATGATAAATGATAAATGATAAATGCACCTTTTCCATTTTTTTGTTAGGAATCTTCAAACTACAAAAGTTGAGATGGCCAAAACGAGAGGCCATATTCAAGGCTCAGCCTTTATACCAATATTGAGACAAGTATAATAATCATTAGCAATGCCTACTAAATACCACACAATTCTTCATCAAAGGAGTGGGGATAAGTTTTTATGTGCAGTTTTCAATTAAGTTGACATGCATACATTTCTCCACCAATGTTTGCCAAAGTTGTTCCATATTTTTCTGTTTAGCAATTTGATTATTTCTTATGGGTGGTTTACTTTCAGCTGTAGAGCTAAATAAGTAATCAAGAGAATATTTTTTGAATAGATGTTTGGTAAACGTGTCCATACTTAACAGCCTAAGCAAACCCCTATGATGTGCCTGGTGTAGAATTGGATTTTGTAGCATAATTGAACCTTGCAACCCAAATTTTGTCTTTTGTAATCAGTGCCACTTTGATTTAGCATAATTGCCGATGTAAAATTTTCAGTAAAATAACTATTATGATTAGGTGGCTAATTCACATTTCTCTTCTGATACTCCTATCCAAAATGAAATGTTATACTGCTCAAATTCTTTCCATATTGCTCTTTATTGTTGTCTTGTACAAATGATTGATCTATATTTTGTGAGATTGCTCCTAGCATGTGCTGACTTCATGCTTTTTGATGTAGGTTGCGTTGATTTTATTTAGCTCTTTAGCTGAAACAATAGGCCCTACATTTCAAGCCCATCTGGTAGACTTACAACCTATAATACTGAAATGCTTGCAAGATGAAAGCTGTAGTCGTGTGAGAATTGCTGCTCTCAAGTATGTTCCAATCTTTTCTGCATGCCATTTCTTTTGGATATTTAATTACTTTCAGTTTCCTGCAGAATATGATCGCAAAGTTCTTCCCCTTCACTTTTTGTAATAGGATTTTAGTGCACCTGTTTAACTTTTTGTTGCACAGGTCTGTTGGTTCCTTGATAGAATTCATCAACGAAGGCGGTGATGTGGTATGTTGGCACTTTATAAGTATTTTTTGCACATACTGTGAAGCTCTTGACCTTTCTTTTTTGCTTATATGTGATATTTGTAAAATTGCATGAGTGGAATTCCTGCTTTTTCTTATTATTCATTTGGTTTTGTTGTTCCTCAAAACTCTTCCATGCTTCTCTCCACGCGTAGCTCTTGCATAGAATAAGTGTCGCTCTTGTAAGCTCATCTTTGCATATTTGATCAATAACAAGGTGCCTACCCTCACTCATATTTGTGTTTTAGATTTGGAGGCAAATGCAGATTGTGGTATGCCTTGCACTGTTTATTTATTCTTCTGATGGAATCTTGTATGCCTAAACTTGTGGTAATCATCCTTCTGTGTGTGCAAGTTTGTTTGGGTAAGAGGAATGAGGAGGCCAGTAGCCATCAGGCAACGCCATACTGTCTGTTCTTTTTGAACTATATTTGCTTTTTATTTAGCAGTTTATCAGCTTCGTGATTTGAATCGATGAAGCATTTACCTCCCAATTGAAACACAATTTTACCCCTTTTTGTATCTCCCTTTCCTACTTCATGATATATTAATAGAATGTTCTATTATGCTACTGCTGTCTTGTCTTAACAGAATTGTTTAGGTAACATCTTTACTTAGTTTATTATCATTTCATCATCAATCATATCTCTCTGTTAGCTTTGCATACCAAGCTTATTGAGCCATATAGCCATCAACTTGCCACTTTCTCAAGCGATCTAGCAATCAATCTTTTGTCCAATATCTTATAAATGGGAAACCTAGCTTACCCATTTCTATTGCATTATTAATCATTTTTTATAGACAATTTTAATTCTTTGCAAGTTGAAAATATGTCATAATTTTGCTTTGGATAGAAAAAAATATTACTTTGATTGGCGAGAATTTAAAAAAGTGGAAGTAATTCCAATAATGACAAGTATGGGTTCTTTGGCCTTACCGTACAACATAAAGGGTAGATTTAATAAGGATCTGTTTTTTATTATTCTGTGGCTCTTGCGTGCTAATATGACTACATAAGTAATGGAAAAGACATCAATTAGCTAATTTACTGTTACTATTCAGAATCAGATTAAATTCATAGTTAAAATTTCTTAAAATTTGACATGAGAATTAGTTGTTTTAGAAGAATAATACACAAATATATCAAACTATGCTAGTGGAAAATAAACTTAAGTTTTGTTTCATTGATTGAAGAGAAAATTTTCAAGAAAACAATGAAAAGTAACCTCTATTAGCATCTATGGTTATGGATGGTAGGCATACTATGCATGGCATGATCACTCGTCATCTTGTGTCATATGTAAATACAGGGTTGATGTGATTGAACTTGCCATTTTCTATTGTGTTATGCTATCATGGATACTTGGTTTGAAGCATAACAATTTAAGGTCTAGAAGAGGAAGACTTGGAAGAGAATGTGGGAATGTTGGCTCTATGACTAGGAAAAAATAATGCACTTGTTGGATACATATTCTTCAAGTGAGATATATCGAAGTGTTGAGATTTGTTTTTAGCACACTGAATTACATTATAAGATGGCTTAATGAGTCAATGAGTTTACTTATCTAATGTTTGACTTGGTAGTGCTAATACATCCCCTCAAGTGAGTCGTGGTAAGAGCAGTAATGTGCTTGTTGGGCAACGGTTGGAAATAGTGGATGTAAAGAGACTTGGTAAATCTGCCAGTTGATTTGGTGTAGGAATGCAGACAACATTAAAAGTTTTGTGGCCAACATCATGCTCATGATCAAACTGATGATCAACAATAATGTTTTTCATGTGCATGTGTAGAACAAGATTGGTCATGATGCATTGTGCCTATATTGGCAAACCATATATTTGGAGTGTAACTAGGTTTAAAACCAAGTTTTGTTAGTAGATGCTTTAGCCATATGATTTTACTTCTTGTGTTAGCCATGACTTTTTACTCATCCTCGATGCTAAACTGTGTGATGGTGGGCTCTTTCTTGTTGGACCAAAAAATAATATTTGGTCCAAGGAACATATAATATTTTCTGGTGAATTTGCACTCTTTGGCACATTTATCCCCATTAGGGTTGGTGTAATCACAAAGAGTCAATTATCAAGCTAGTCAAATTAAGATATCATAATGAACGGTGTGTTTGAAATACCTTAGAATTCACCTAATCATGAACTAATGTTCAGTGGTGGACACGTGCATGTATTAGTAAACCTTATTAACATTGAAGCTAATATTCAGGTGAGTTATCATAGCATATTGTAGAGCTCCAACAATGCTCCTGTAAAAAGTTTGGTCTTAGAGTGGGTGACAATCTACAATAGTGAGTTTTTGTTAGAAGATGCCATAGGTGATGAACAAGGCTTGTGTCATTATAGGATGTTATCCATATAGGATGTTTACTGGAGATGGACGTTATCATAGTGGATTGAGATTCTGAAGAAATTGTGGAGAGCATGCATATCTTTGTGGGTGAACTACCAAACAAATTGGTCATGAGATCATAAATGAGTTTGGCATCATGATCATGGATAAGAATGACATTTACATAGATGAGAATAAGGGGCAATTCATGTCGAATCCAAAATATGAGTAAAGACATGTCTCAGAAGTTCACTGGAAAGGAAAATTGAACTCAAGGATGTGTTGGGCAGAAGTGCTTTGATTTTTGACATATTCATGAAGTCAAAAGCTTACATTTAGGGTGGTAGTTTGTGGAATCATACTTGCAGAATTGTTTCAGCCCTTGGTACGCTTTATGAACATGGCAGAATCATTAGAGTTGTGGTTGCATCATGTAAATAATTTCTTGATGGTCACCATTTAGGAAAGTGTTGTTGAAGTTCAGTTGCTGAATACCTCTGTTGAACATTGCCGTAAGGGTTATACCTGTGTGGATGGTCATGAGCTTAATTATCGAGCTAAAAGCATCTGTGTAATCAATTTTGGTCATTTTATCAAATTCACTTATAACTATGTTGAGGGCTTTATTATCAAGCTAAATGTGTCCATGTAATCAATTTTGGTCATTTGATTAAATCCACGAGCAACAAGTAGGGCCTTGTGGTGAGCAATGGAGTCATTGGCATTGTATTTGGTTTTGAATAGCCATTTGCTTGATATCACATTCATATCTAAGTGGTAAGGCATTTTTTCCCATTTGTTATTTGTTAATAAATCATTGAATTCAATTGTCATAACAAAATGCCAAGCATTGAACTTTATGGGAATGGAAGGTTGAGACTGATTTACAAAGAAGCAGTCACATGATGGATGTGTTTAAGTTAAGTTGTAGGTGAGATGGCATTAAGTTGTAGACAAGGGGTACAGGTATTTGAGGATGATTGAATGACTAGAGTAGGAAGTGCACTCTCTTGGTTTAGCCAAGTGGGGTTTTTGGGAGGCTAAGTTAAATCAGGCTAAATATAGGGAACATGGTTTAATGGAGTTGGGGATGTCAATAGTGGTGGGACGGATGAGGATGTCAATTTGAAGGTGGGATCAATGATGCATACGAGAATGAAGTTTTATAAAAAATAACATGACATTATGTATTCCTTGCATAAAAGGATTATATGAAATGTAAGCATTAGTGGTGACCACTATAACAAAGGAGGAGACATGACTTAGAACTATTGTCAAGTTTGTTTTGTACATTAGACCATAGTCAAGGATAATGAAAGCAGATTAAAGTCTTGAGAAATGTAAGCATAAGAGAATGAAGTTTTTTGAAAAATAGCATGAAAATATGTATTCGTTACATAAAAGAATTATAGGAAATGTAAGTATTAGCAAAGACATGACTTGGAGCTATTATCAAGTTTGTTTTGTACATTGGATCATAGTCAAGGATATTTAACGTAGATTAAGGTCTTGTGAAATTTGTAATCAAATTATTTGTGATAGAGTATGGTCAATAGAGAGGAGTATCATAGAAAATAAGTTAGAAGATGATTAATAGGAAAGTTTGTAGTATGAAAGCCACATGGTCAAGATTGACAAAGTAGGGAAGCTCAGTCAAGGAGAGTTCGTCCAAGCTTGATGATGTGTCTACACTTGTGTTTGACAGTTCCATTTTGGGGGTAAGAAGTATAATGTGTTGAAAGTCTATGATGAATAGCAAGTCATTCAATATATATATAAAATTTGAGGAATTTGCCAATATTATTGAATCAATAGCACATAACTGTGCATTTTATAGGCATTGGCCATGAGGGAGGATAAGTGTAGAGGTTTTATTAATGGAAGTTACTATTACTAGATCTTTGATTGGAGTGTGCTTATTGCTACGACGACAATGTCATCCATGGCTATGGTAAGCAAGAAGGGTAGCTGGTTCTAGAGAATTGTATGACAATGGCACAAAACATTGAGCTAAGTTAGCAAAAGGCAAAAGAGGTTTCATTGTGTTGTGGTATAAGGTAAGTTCATCAAGGAGTAGTTTAGTGAAGTCTTGTAGGGAGATGGCTTTGAGGCATGCTGTGATATAGGAAGCAAGTGTAACAAACTCTAGTTCTAATTGAGTGAGAACATCAAAGGACCATTGTTTGGTAAGAGATTGGAGCATTAGCAGCAACAAGGTGATGCACAATTGATGTGGCCTTTTGGATGAAATCTGTCATTGATAGAGAGCCTTTCTTGAGTGTTTTCAATTGGTATTCCAGTCTTTAGATTTGAACTTATGAAGTAGAAGCATATGGAAGGTAGCGCCTTCCACATTGAGATTGATGTTTCATTGCCAAGTTCCTGAGAAAGGTTTTGCCTTAGTAACTAAAAAAATATGCTAATTGAGAATTATCTAGTACTATCGAGGCCAGTTGAGGAATGTTGGATTTGGTTCGATGGATTTAGTGAGCATCAGCAGAGGTGGTTGAAGTGTGTCTTTGATGTATCCCAATGGGTTATAACCTCATACGATGAGGAGGAATTGAGATCACCATGGCATGTAGTTTTTTTTGTTCAACTCAACACTAAGGAGGGGGTGGATGTTGGCAAGACTATCGAAGCCTTTGGGAACATAGTAGTAATGGTAAGTGAGGTCGCTGGCGATGAAGAAATGCAAAGAGATGGTGAGCTGTCCATGGTTGAGTTAGGGCTTTAACACCATGTTGCAGTACAAGTAAAGGTCTAAGAGACTTAGAGTTGGAAGAGAACATGGGATTGTAGACTTTGTACTCAGGGCAGCATAGTGAAGTTGCTAGATATATATTCAAGTAGGATACCCCCAATGCATGTATTCAATTGAACTCAAAAGCTGACCTTGCATTGGGCATTATGAAATAACTATTCTCTAAGAGGATGCAAAGTTCAAAGTTCTTATGTATAGAATGACTATGACTTCAAATGCATGAAAAGTAATAACATAAAAATTCCATTCATTTTTCTGAATTTAAGAAAAGCTATAGATGTGAAATATTGGTGTGAGTAGATTTTCTTTGAAAGTTTATAGGTCTCCCTAGAAATTGATAATACAAATAGAATTTTTATTGTGAAAATTTTCTTAATTCTTTCTGTTTGCCTATAATTGTTTGATGATTTATGATATGCTATTATAGGTGAAGCTATTCCAAGATCTTATTCCAAGTATTTTAAATGTATCTCGACAATGCCTTGCCAATGGGGATGAGGATGTAGCTTCTATTGCTTTTGAGATATTTGATGAAGTAATAGAGTCTCCAGCCCCACTTCTTGGTGATTCTGTACGAGCCATCGTACAATTCTCACTAGAAGTTTGTTCTAGTCAAAACTTGGAATTAAACATACGGCATCAGGTTGGTGTTATATGTTTTATCATCTTTGTCCCAAAATATATTTTTTGTGTCATTTCTTTTTCAATACTTGTTTTCATATTATAAGATTTTATTTTTGTCCTTGTCTTTATTAGTATCATTTCTGTGCTCATTCTAATTATTTGTTGTTTTATCTATCAGTTCTCGTTTATTTTGTTTTACTATTTGTCTTAATAATAATTTTTTAATGCAACACCAATTAATGACATTGCAACTCGACAATGACATAGACTTATGATAAGGTCCTAAATGTAGGCCAATTAGATTAAAGTTTTGGGTCCTCAACAACAACTATGACATCAAAAGCCTATAAGTTAGTTTTGGATCAATCCATGATGTTTTTTTTAAATAGATCATAAAACTTATGGTAAAAAGTTTGCACAAACATATGAAGCTTTTAAAGATTTTATTTGGTTTGAAAGTAGTGTTAGTCATTTGTTATTTTTCTAGATGTTAATGCTTTTTTACTTTTATAAAGATGTGTTTGTGAATATTAGCGAGAATTGTCGTAATAGTGAAGAAACCTGTATAAATACTCCCAATTTAAAATTGAAGTATGGTTATCCCTTTATGCTTTGGTGACTTTAGTATGGGTGAAGCTTGGTGGCTTTTCTTTTTTGTTGTACAACTCTTTGGCGAGTGTTTCAAACTCATTTGGTGAGTATTACTTTTTATATCTCCATCCTTTTTAACTCTCATTCCATCTTGTATAATCACTTATAACCAAATCTTCTTTTCTTCAACTTTAAGCAATTTCTTTGCAACTTAGAACTTGGTATTGTAGCAATTGCCTAGTTGGTATCTACATGCCTAACTTACATGCCATCCTGCTTAGAGACTACATCACAAGGGCTCAAGCAGCACACATCCTGTGCTAGTAGTAGACACCTGTAGAAGGACTAGTAGTAGAACTACTTTTTTCTATTTTGAGTTCAGATTCTTTAGTGTCACTTTCTCATCATCTTGGAATCAAAGAATCTCTTTGTTCTCTCCATCAGAGCAAAAAAAAAAAAAATCTTTTAAAGTACTTTGAAATTTGAAGAATATTTCAAGACTTGTTATATGTTATTTTACTCTTTGTTAAACCCCAATTGTGGTAAGATTTTACACTTCTCTTATTGTTACTTTTTCTGATTAGAGTTCTAATTTTGCGAAGGCAAGACTTGCAATTCTATGAGTAAATAATTTATTTTCAATATAGTCAAAACTCTATATTCTAAATCATAGTTATTTATCTTCAATTCTATTGAGTGTTTATTTCATTATCTTATCTATTGAATACTAATTATTACATGAAACTAAAATTGAATTGTAGAGAATTATCAAAATATTGTTGAAGCTTTGTTTATTTTAAGTTGCTTCTTTTTAAAAAAAGATTGAATTCAAAAAATAAAAAATAAAAAAAAAATAGCATCATCTCATTGGTTTTTTGTATCATTAAATTACATATTTTGTTTTCTTCATGTTCCACACCAAAATCGGTTCCAAAATCTGCAAATTATCGACCTTATCTCCTTCAAAAGAACAACCTGATACTACTAAAATCAAAGGAAAAGAAATTTATTTTAAATGTCTAAAACTAGGTTATCTTAGCAAGCAATGTAGAGCACATCACATTCTCATAAATGAAGATGAAATTGTCGATTTTGAATTTGAAGAACTTGAAGATGAAAATACTCTTAACCAATGAGAAAAATTGCGAGAAAGAAGAACACATATTGGAATTCTATAACGTTTAACAATGAAAAAAACTGAAACAGAAGATTAAAGAAGGAAAAACATGTTTAGTTTGTTTGTGACATGTAATGAAAAGAGGTATAGATTGGTCATTTGATGGTAGAAGTGCCATGAATGTCATTTTAATGCATGCTTTGCCTCGGACCAACCTTAAAGTCGAATCTCATCTAGACCTATTCGATATGAATTGGGGGAATCACACATCCTTACCAATCACCTGTAGGTGCCTTGTTCTCTTAAAAATAGAAAATTATGAGGACAAAATTGTAGAGAAATAGGGAGCTTGATGTCTACAAGAGCAGATGAATTGTACAAATTATAAATTTAGGCCAACTCAAATTCAAGTAATAAATAGCAACAAATTTTTTTTTTCTTAATCTTATTAAGTTTTATAATACTTGTTTTAAAAAAATATTGTTAGACTTTGTAAACTTATTGTGTGGAATTACAAGATAAAGGTACAAGAAATTTTAAGTAGTTTAACACGAAATCAGATCTATATCCACTATTAATCAAAAGCCTAGGTAACAATATTAAACACCAGACAAAAAGATCCTATAAATATTTATTTAATGAAAGTCTATAATACCGATTTAATAAAGACCTACAACACGACTAAAAGACTAATAAAACAACAAGGATAGTTTCATCTGTGGGGCAAAGAAATCGAGTATATAAATTAAATACTATATAATCTTATAACCCAAACACAATTAAATAAGAGGCAAATTACTTTGATGTTAAAGTAATAAACATATGCAAAGAAATTCAAAGATAGTAATTAAAGAATTTTGTATAACTTATCTCAATTAAGGGAGGCTATGAAGAATGATCAATAATAGAAGCCATGACCCTTTTTCCTCTTCTCTTAAAAATGAAGATATTCAAATGATGCTCTTCACAAAGTTATGCAATTAAATATTAAGTCTTTTTCATATGTTTGGATGTATTTGTATAGTAATTTCTTAGTTCTCCAATGGCTCCAATCATCCTTTTAATGGCTAAGTTATAAATCAGTCAAATTTGTTATTATTCATAGATTTGAACTAATCATACTGTTCGATCTAAAGGAATCTTACAAGTACAATGGAATATTAAGCGCATTGTCCAATCTAACAAATATGTTTGATTAATTCATTCTTAAGCACATAATATATTATCTTGATACTATTAAATCATACTCATGTGAATAACATGAAATCTCTTTGATCCAATTTTGTGCTCTTGGGATTTTGCTGTATTATTTGTGATCATACATTACAATAAATGTTACGACAAGCTCACTTTACTAATCATAATAGATCATATTCGTACGATTGGTGGATTGTAGTTATATGTTCTAAATTTGTTCGACATCCATCAAAGTTCCAAACTAAGCATTGTAGGGAAAATAATATTGTAATGTTATGGAGGTGATATGTACCAATACAATGGATTTTAGTTCACTCATAGCCTAAGTCATCAACTAATCAATGTACTATTAAGTTGATCGAATTTATATGACATATCATACTTGTATAACAAAACGATTGCAGTTTATACTTAACATCGGTCGGTACAATCTCTTGTTCAATCCTATTGAAGAATGGATAATGCAAATAAGAAAGATATTATCTTATTGTATAAAGCTCAAGAATTCTAAGCCTCAACGAAGTCCTCTCAAGTAAATCAATAACGTAGTTGATACCTTGTAACAATAAAAGTATCATGCATGTACAAATTATATAATTAATGTGTGTAACCTAGGATTACCTTCAATCGACTCATTGTTCAATAGAATGTGATGCTAGTCATATCGCATGATGTGATCTCCTACAAGTACATGTGTACAACCAATGCATTCTTCTTTCAATTCAATCACTTTTTACTTCAAATTTGTATATATAATAATAACTAATGTAACTTATTATGCATGTAGCATTGTAAGACAGATTTGAAAATAAATATATGTGAAATGTATATCTTAAGATTAAAGCAAAATAAGTGGAAAGATTTTAAATCAGAATAGTTCTAGAAAAACTTAAATTAGAAAAATTATATATAAACTTAAAAGAAGTGTTTTTTATGCAAAAAATAAATTTCTTAGGTTTTAAAGTCTCTTCAAATGGTCTCTAACTAGATCCCTTAAGAATTGAAACCATTTTTAATTTGTCAATTCCAATATATATAACCATCACAATTATAATTTTTCATAAACTTGCCACTTTTTATAGATAATTCATATGTAATTTTAGCAACATAATGGAACCACTCTAATCTTTAAATCAAAATAAATTTACATGCTTGAGCTTATGGGGTTTTCAAAATAATAAGAAAAATTGATACAAACTCTCATGTTCTTAAAGTGTCACTAGCATGTTCATGTGTTCAGTTTTTAATATTGATGTTGTCATATAAAGTAAATTTGTAGCATGTGATTGTAATCTAACTCTCATGTAAATAGAAATAATGAACAATTCCTAAAATCTTCAATGTCTCAAATTTTTAAAGTTAAAAGAATTCTCACTAATGGGAAGTCTTTTATTCCACCGTTACCACACAGGTTCCTCATCTATTGAAAAAATTAGCTACCTTTATAAGACACTTGAATGGCATGAGAAGACTTAGAAAAGATTGTTCCATAACTAGTAAATAACTACTTTGATTTTAACTCTATGCAACAAAGTTTCTCTTGGTCGAGTGAAATCGATGCAACATTAATCAATGATATCGAAACTCAATGACAACATAGATATATGACAAAGTTTTAAGTGCAGGCCAATAAAATTAATATTTTGGGTCCTCATCATGAAGTATGATATGAAAATTCACATAAGCTAGTTTTGAACCAACCTATGAAATTCATTCAAATAGACCATGAAATTATGACAATAATTTTTGTACAAATATATGGAGCTTTTAGATATTTTATTTAGTTACAGTCTGGTGTTGGTCATTGATTATTTTACAAAAGTAAGTGTTAATGTTTTTTTTTTATTTTTGCAAAAGTATGTACTAGTAGATGTTAGTAGATAATAGTTGCATGCCCTTCTTATTAATTACTATAATTATTGACTAAGATTAGAGAATAAAACCATAATTTGAACACACCAATACCACAATAGATGAGAGTGATGAAAATAACAGATTACCTGTATATTCAAATCATTGTTATTACCAAAATTAGAATAAAATATATTATATGAATACTTATTTTAATGCCACTCAGAGACAATATTAATCACATTAATATATATAAGATATCATACTCACAAATCTTATATGTCACTTTGTACATACTCTCTCTGTGAATCTATGACATACTTTATAATATAAGTGAAACAGTGAGTATACAATATTTAGTAAATGAATTTTATATAAATAAATAACATGGTAAAATAAAATATATAACATCAAAATGATGCAAGCATAAGTATAAAAATGATATATCAACAATACTCAGAATACAATGAATTTAAAATAGAAATAAGTGGCATGTTTAATACATAAGTGTGCAAATATTTTTTTATCTATCAATCCTTTTCATTTATTTTTTACTTTTTTTTCTATTTTTTTATTTTATTTTTAACTAGGTTTAGATTTTTCTCAAAAGATTGTATCTCATATTCTTATCATGTCTCATATCTCTGTATGACATCTCATCATATCATCTCTAAACATCTACTCGTAAACATAAGATAGTTGACCAATCACATCAATCACATGCCATCTCTATATATTGATCTTCACTGAGGGTCTATGGTAATGGTCTTAGATGTCATCTCATGGCTCAATATAAAATTAGTGTTTATCATGTCTAACATCATGAGATATAGCTTATCATATATCATGGAATAATTAGGAAAAATCTAGAAAAATTTCACTTTCTTTTCTCTTTTTATTTTAAGTTGGATATTTAACTCTCTTTTACACTTATCTCTTATAGTATCATGTATTTATCTCTTTTTATCTATTATTTTATTTTGTTTCATTATGTTTTAGAACATGTTGTTATGCATAATAGATGTTATGCATACTAAATTAATTGTACCTACTTACGTTACAATTTAATTAAATTCACTTATCTTGATTTTTGACGATTTCTCAATTTTTCGTTCTTTTTTTTGCTTTCATTTCCTACAAGGAAATTCATAACTTATCAAATTTTAAAATTTAATATTCTTTGTCAAATCAATTTTGCAATTTGTAGCACCCATCAGTACCAAAAGGAACCACAAGTGGATACTGACTTTATTTACTTTTTCAGATTCTGCAACAATTCAAGTACTCTTGTTTTTCTACGTTTTTGGTTTGCTGGAAGTATAATCACATTGTCTCACACTTTTAGAATTGCACGACAATTTTATTGAAATATTTTGTTAATTACACTAGAAATTAAAGCTCACCTCAATTAAAGCTTTCTTTTTCCAACTAGAATTTTTTTTTCTTTCTTATACCCTTAAAGGCAGTCTCTGTTCTGCACATAAATAACCTTAGAATTCCTTAATAGAAGCAATTGCAACCAAAATTTCTTCATTTTCAGCATACCTTACCTTAGCAATGGCTATTAACTGCCAAACCTTGTTGGCTTTTAAACAAAATTACACCGATTAGGTCCTTAGAAAACAAATTGGATCATTGAGCCTAAGCTTACTTGGAAAAACTATTATAATAAAATATAGTTTTTGCTTACCTACTTTGCTGGTTGCTTTATATTTTTCCTTCTTTTTGTTTTTTTTTCTTCACCGGTCCAAGACAAGGAATATTGTTCAAGAAATGGAAGGTCTTTGTGCATGCTGGTGAAAATTAAGAGACCAAAGGAGGGGATGCTGCAGAACCTTACCTTTCTTGTTCTTATCCTTTTCATGCTTCTTTCCCTCAATTCTTGATCGCAGCCTTTTGATGAAGAGATTCTTCCCAATCGCCTTAATTAAATTGCCCCAAGGACGCTCTTTCACGACACCACTGCACTTGAGTCAGGAAGCGATTCAATTATTGGAAAAGAAAACAAATAATTAAATAATAAAACTTAAAAAAATTTATTTCTTTTTTAATAACCTTAAAAATTAATTAAAATTCAACGAGATCTTCAAAAATTATATGTCAATAATCAAAATATCTCACTTAATTAACTTTATTTAAATTTATATTCCCCTCTTAATTTTAAGTTATGTAAAATTTGTTACACATATTGATAAAATACATACCTAACAATGCTTACGATCATTGAGATTTTACAACTTCCCTTCAAGAAATTTCGTCCATAAATTTTAAAGTAAATTTGGATATTGGATCTATATGTTTGCTTTCATAATTTTGTCGCAATGCTCCAACTATGAGAATTACTTTGTTTCTTAATAGTTTGTTTTTCTGATCTCAAATCATAATTGGTTTCTTTTTAGAAGTCGTATCTTGTTTAATTTCAATTTTTTGTATCATATTTAATGATATGCACTAAGTCAGAGGCATATTTTGGCAAGAAAGATACATAAAATACATAATGTATTCCAGTTAATATCACTGATAAAGTAATTTTATAAGCCACGTGTTCTACTCTTTGTATAGTCTATAGAAATGTTTAGCATACTTGGGCTTCAACTTTCTTATTTTATCGAATCTAAAAATCTTTCATTGACTCTAATGAACACATGATCACTTGTTTGAAATTCAAAATTCTTATGTTTATTAATAAAATATTTCTTTTGTCTATCTTGTATAATTCAAATTATTTCTTTAATCAATTTTATTTTTTATGGTATCATCAACAAAAACAGATCCATTAAGTTATTTTTCTCTACCTTCAAACCAGTATAACAAAGATTGACATTTTGTTCTATACAGCTTTATAAAGAGTTATCTTAATACAAATTTGACAGTTTTTATTATATGCAACTTCAATTAAAAATAGATTGCTTTTTCGATCCTTTTTAAAATTTAGAATACATAATCTTAATAAATCTTTTATTACTTTAATTGTTAGCTTTATTTGATCATGTATTTCAATTGCATACCAAAAGCTTGATACACTTTTTTCAAAAATAAAATATAAATTTCGAATTTCTATTTGATATAATTTATTTTGGTATACCATGTAATTTCATAATTTGCTATAAATAGATACAAGGTAGCCTTTCTGCTTAATACATTATTTTTTTCTACTAAGTAATATGTTAACTTTGTTAATCTTTCAATTATTACTCAAATAATTATGTCCAATCGATGATCTAGGTAATCTCACAACAAAATCAATGGTTATATTTTTTTCTATTTCTATTTAGGAATGGGCAAAGACTATAATAACTCACAAAGTTTTTGTTATTCTCCCTTCACTTGTTGACAGATCAAATATTTTTTAATTCATTCTATCACATCTCTTTCAAGATCAGGCTACCAATATCTTTGCATTAATTTTTAATATATTTTATCGCTTCACAAACATATTTGGAATTATAAGCTTTTTTTAACAATAATTGCTTCAATTGTTAATGATTTGGAATGCATAAACGACTTTGAAATCTCAAAAAATTATTTTCATCTAAGATGAAATAAGATACCCAACCATCTTGATTTTTTGAATTAGTTTTTGATATTTTTTTATTCTGAAATTGATCTTCTTTAATAGATTATTTAATTAGGCATGATAAGAAACTAATACAATGATTGCATATTCTTCTACATTTCTATTTCTAACAATTATTTGTCAATTTTAAATTTAATCATCCTTTTATCATCTTGAGTTGTAATTCAGTTGACATATTATTTCTTTTTCAAGATAGTAGTAATTACATTAAATTATTTATAAATTATAATCTTTGATAAATTCTAATCATCTTTTTTATCTCAAATTTATTTATTTTTAATAAAAACGTATTTTAAACTTTGATGATTAGTTAATACTTTATATGTCACTTTATAGAAAGTCTCCATATTTTTAAAATAAATATAATTGTTGTCAATTTCAGATCATGAATTGTGTAATTCTTTTCATATGATTTTAATTGTCTGGAAACATATGTTATCAGTTTTCCAAACTACATTAAGACTTGATTTAATCCTTGAAATGATCCATCACTATAAATTTGATAGCTTTCAGTTTTTCAAGCAAAGTTAATATCGGAGATGTTAATTTTTTTTAGCTTTTGAAAGCTCTTCTTACATGAGAAATCTTATTCAAATTTCATAGTTTTTTTAACCTTGGAAAATGTACAATTATTTGAAAAAAATCCTGCACAAATTCTTAATAATGGCCTACAAATGTAAAAAACATCTCTATTTTTTTTAGGGTTCATAGAGATCCCATATGCACTTATTTATCCTAAAAATAAAATTTTGGATAACTATAATTCATATTTTGAAAATTTAGTATACAATTGATGTGTACGCAATATTTGTAGTATGATATACAAATGTTCAATATTATATTTAGTACTTTTGAAATATACTAAAATGTCATCAATAAATACAATCACAAATTGATATAGATATTTTTTAAATATTTTTTTATCAAATCTTTGAATATTATAGGTATATTTGTTAGGTTAAACGATAATATTAAAAATTTATAATGACTTATATCTTGAAAGTAGTTTTATATATGACCTTTTTTTTTAATTTTTAATTGGTGATAATCAAAACTCAAATCTATTTTTTTGGAAATATTATAGTATCCTATAATTGATCAAATAAATCATTGATTCTTGACAAAGGATATCAATTTCTAATGGTGATTTTGTTTAATTTTTTATAATCTATACACATTCTTAAATTATTATTTTTCTTTACAAATAAAATAATCGTTCCTCACTTAGACACATTGAGTCTAATAAAACCTTTATTTAGTAATTTTCAAATATAGACTTTCACTTGTAATTTTTCATGTGTAATTTTATGTAGTATTTTAGATATAGGCTCAGCTTTTGACACTAGTTGAATTTTAAATTCTATTGCTTTGTTTAAAGGTAATCTTGACAACTCTTTTGAAAACACAAGATACTTACAAAGAGTATGGAGCCTGCAAAACTTTTTATTCGATCCCAACACAAATAAAAAGAATCTTTTATTTCATTTTAATAATAATTAATGAGATTTTAATACAAATATAAAAGAAACATTTCTTCCATTTTCATAATAAATGACTTAATTTATCAATTTGGGTTTTCAGTTTACTCTTTCCTCTACATAGACAATTTTAGTTGATGTTTTGCAAGTCAATCTATATTCAAAATAGTGTCAAATTCTATTCGAGATAAAGATTATCAATTTAACAGAGAATTCTTTCTCCTAAATTTCTATATATCTACTAACACATTTTTAGTTCTAATTTTAGTTCCATTAGATAATTTGACTACTAATGTATTTTTTATAAATTATAAAGTTATAAATATGACATCACACACACACACACACACACACACACACACACACACACACATATATATATATATATATATATATATATATATATATATATATAATAAGTGGGATGCTCCATAATAAAAAAGAATTGATATTAAAATATATTGAAAAAATGAATTGCTTGATATAACATCAATGGAATGAGATGCCTTTTATTATGATATTGCATATTCCTTTGGCCGACCAGCTCTGTCTACTGACTGCCCCCTACTGACAAAAATATCTATTTTTTTATCTTCTCCTTATTCTCAAATCTTGATTTAACAAATTTTCATATATCAATACTCAAGATTTTCACAAAATATAACATTTATGCAAAAATAAATTTCTCTGGAATAAGTATATCATGTACTTATTATGTTAGTATATTCACACAAAAATATCAATTCTAACAACCTTGTTCTGAAACCATTCTATAATATATTTCTTATTAATTGTGTAATTATTGACTAACAATGGATTAACATTAGAACATAGTAGCATAATTTGAGGATACCAATACCATAATAGACGAAGGTAACAAAAATAAATAACTGATTATCTTTATATTCAAATCATTTTCATTAATAGAATTATAGTAAAATATTATATATATATATATATATATATATATATATATATATATATATATATATATATATATATATATATCTATTTTAGTTTTATTCAAAGACGAAATACTAATAGCACTAATATGTATAAGATATTATACTCACAAACCTGATATGTTACTCCATCTACTTTCTCTGTAAATCTAGGACATACTTTATGAAATAGAGAAGTATGCAATGTTTAACAAGTGAATCCTAAATAAATAAATAATATGATATAATAAAATGTATAATATCAAAATATTGTAAATATAAGTATAATCATGACATGTCATCAATACTCAAAATATGAAGTATTTAAAACAAAAATGAGTAATATGCTTAATACATAAGTTTGCACAGATATTTATATCTATAATTGATATTTTTTTTCATTTTTTTTATTTTTCTTTCTTTCTCTTTTTTTATTCTATTTTTAATTGGATTTAGATTTTTCTCATGTGACAATACTCCATATTTTTTTATATCTCATCTAATCTCTATATAGCATCTTATCACATGATTTTTAAACATCTGATCATTAACATATCATAATTGGCTAATCATATCAATCACATATCATCTACATATATCAACATTACACAAAGTGCTAAAGATAATGGATATCTTTTATACCATCTCTTGACTCAGTATAAACTAGTGCCCTATCATATCCTGTATCATTTGTCAAAACTCATCACATATCATAAAAACATGAAAAAAGGTTTAGAAAAATTGTTTTCTATTCTCTTTTATTTTTAAGCAGGGTGTTTATACTTATCATCTCATATAGTATTATATACTCGTCTCTTTTTATCTTCTATTTTATTTTATTTTATTATATATCAAAATATGTAATTATGCACAATAGATGTTATGACATGATAAATTAATTATATCTACTTATATTATAATTTAATTAAATTTATTTATTTGGGTCTCTATTAATTTCTCATCATTTTCTTTTTTCTTTAATTTCTTATAAAAAAATTTATAACTAATCAGATCTTACTATTAAATATTTTTTAAATAAATTTTTCTTTCTTGTAGTCTTTAAAATAGTCTCTTCTTTGCATAGAAACCATTATTGGTTTCCTCAACAAAACCAATTATAACCAAACTTAGTTCATTTTTAGCACACCATATCATAGCAATAGTTGTTACAATCCAACCTTGTCGGCTTTTAAACAAAATGACAATTTTTAGGTCATTGGAAAAGAAAATAGATCATTAAGCATAAGCTGACTTGGAAATATTATTCTAACAAAATATAGTTTTGCTTACCTAGTTTGCTAGCTATCTTTTTTTTTTTTTACCTTTTTTTCTTTCTGTTTTTTTTTTTCTTTCACCAGTCCACCACAAGAAATATTGTTCAAGAAATGGAAGGTCTTCATGCAAGCTGTGGAAATCCAAGTGATCGAAGGAGGAGACATTACATAACCTTACCTTTCTTTTTCTTATCCTTTTCGTGCTTCAAAATTGTGACAATGGTATTGCTCTCCCATGATTTTTGATTGCAGACTGCCGGTGATGGGATTGTGCCCCATTGCCTTAATTAAATCGCCAAGCATGCCCTTCGTGTCACCATCACACTTGAGTGGGAAAGCTTTAGAAAGTCGTCTGATTATTGGCAAAAAACATATAATTAAATACATAAAGCTTAATAAAATTTATTTCTTTTTCTTGTTTTTCATAACTTCTAAAGTTAATAAAAATTTAATAAGAGCTCAAAAAATTATGCCACAAGAATCAAAATGTCAATTAATTTTATTCAAATTTATTTTTACCTCACAATTTCAAATTATGTAAAAGTTATTTTGCATAATGATAAAATACATACCTGACAGTGCTTACGAGCATTGGGACATTGCAGTAGTCATTATAGTGTTGAAGCATATATAAATAGTCTCAAAATCTAAAATAAAAATATGTAAGTTAATAGTTTGAATTATCCTTTTGTATGTTTGATGGTTTAAGAGTGGGTAAGGGTTGATGGTTTCCTCTTCTTTTTTTATAATCTTTACTGAGTGTTACAAGCCTATTTTGTGAATGTTATTCATTCTTCCTCGATCTTTCTTAGCTCATTTTTGATCTTTTATAATCACCCATAACCTTCTTTTTTTTTCTTTTACTTTGAACTGTTTATTTGCAACTTAAAACCTAATACTATAGCAGTTGTTTGGCTGTTATTATAGCATCTATATTGCTTACCTGCACACTATCCTACCCAGAGACTGCACCACAAGTCCTCAGCCAGTGCATATATTATTCCTAATAACAGACATTTGTAGAATGAATAATATCAAAACCACTTTATTCCACTCTTACATTATCTTGGAATAAAAAAACCCCATTATTCTCTACATTTTTAATAGTCTTTTCCTTTTCCATATGAGCCAAGTTAGCTTTTTCGTTCCTTTTTATGCAATCACCTATTTCATTTCTTGTTATGTCCCAACTTAATGGTGTATGCTTTTGCCTTTGTTCTTGCATGCCTAAGTTACCTACATCTATGTGCTATATTTCAAGGTTAAATAGGATCTACTTCGACACTATCTAATACAATCATTTCTTTATTCTTTTTTACTTTTAGTTTTACTAAATTTATTTTTAACATTCTATTTTTTGTGAAATTTTGCTTTTTGGGTAGCATATTCTATTTTCTAGCCTTTGGATTTATATAGCTTAGGTGGCTTAATTACATTTTGACAAAATTTATTGTTAAGTTCCTTCACATTCTCTTAGCATGGTTACCATGTTTATGATTTTAGGCTATCCAAATAATTTCATGGCTTGCAAAGTTCAAGGCCTCCTTTCTAAAGAAGTATAAGCTGGTTGGACCTATCCTGCAAGTTATGTGCCCTTTGCTCACAGAAACTTCTAGTGGAGATGAAGATTCTGATCTGGCATCTGATAGAGCTGCTGCTGAAGTGATTGATACGATGGCAATTAACCTTCCAAAGCATGTGTTTCCACCAGTATTTGAGTTCGCTTCTTTGAGCTATTGTCATAGTAACCCCAAATTTAGGGAGGCATCTGTCACGGCTTTGGGAGTTATCTCTGAAGGGTGTTTTGAACTATTGAAAAGCAAGTTGGGAAATGCTTTGCATATAGTGTTAGCTGCTCTGAAAGATCATGAACAAATGGTTAAAGGAGCTGCATCATTTGCTTTGGGTCAATTTGCAGAGCACTTGCAACCTGAAATTTTATCACACAGTACAGCGGTACTCCCTTGTATCCTAGATGCCCTTGATGATGCCTCTGAAGAAGTAAAGGTACAAAGAATGACATCTCGGCTTTCTTATATTATGTAATGTCATTAGGTTCTCAATGTTAGCTTGTTCGCAGGAAAAATCATACTATGCGCTTGCAGCATTCTGTGAGGACATGGGTGAAGAAATACTTCCTTATCTTGATCCTCTCATGGGAAAATTATTTGCAACCGTCCAAAGTGGCCCTCGAAATATGCAAGAAACATGCATGGTTATCTTATGCATCCTTCCTCTCTCTCTCTCTCTTTCTTTTTTTTTCGTTGTCTAGAAAAAAAAAGAGTACTATCTTTTACCTCTGGCACGGGAGTACATGTGCCCGTGGATCACCCTGCTGACACGGCCACAATTTATTCTGAGATTTTTATGCTTCCTCACTATGCATTTTTTAACTGCAGTCTGCAATTGGTTCAATAGCTGTTGCTGCCGAGAAAGCTTTTATTCCTTATGCAGAGAAGATTCTGAACCTGATGAAAAATTTTATGGTTCTTACGGCTGATGAGGATCTTAGATCAAGGACTCGTGCAACTGAGCTAGTTGGAATTGTTGCTTTGGCAGTAGGACGCCATAGAATGGAGCCAATTTTGCAACCATATATTCAAGAAGCGATTTCTGTGGGTGTTGATTGCATCTTTTTATGTTAATTTTGCGGCCTAAACTGGAAAATAATTTGCCTTCCCCTTTTTTTAGGGTTTTGCACTAGATTACAGTGAACTTCGGGAATACACTCACGGTTTCTTCAGTAATATGGCAGAACTACTGGGTGATGGTTTCTCACAGGTATTATTCAATTTTCACTCGGTGAAATACATTTTTGGTATTTTTTTAATTAGCTTTTTGTGGTGTTTTTTTCAGAACCCAAACTTTTAGCAAATTGGTTTTTGAGCTTTTATTAAAATAGTAATTTTAATGTTACCCCGTGAACAATGGGATAATGAAAGTTCTACCCCTAACTGTGTTCGGTCATATGTGAAAATGATTTCAGCCACCAGAGTTGAGTTGGGGAAAGATTAGATTGTCACAAGATAATAGTGTTGAGACTGGCCCACTTTAGAACATTTTGACACTTCCAGCTGTTCCCGTCAGCACACCCACTGACTTGGTCTCCATTGTTTTCGCTTAGTTGACAAGCTACTAGGGTCAATACTAAAAAATTGACATACCCATAGTGGAGTATTGAAAACAATTGAACTAACTCATAACAATGGTCCAATTTAGTCGAATCCATTTTACTGTTTAGACTTTTTTATATTCCTGTATGTATATTTTTAATCTGTTTTTGCCTTTTGATAAATTTTGCATCTCGTACATTTTATTGCAGTACCTTTCCCATGTTATTCCCTTGGCGTTTTCTTCATGCTATCTTGATGATGGGTCTGCTATTGACATTGACGATTCTGACAGCATTGATAATGGATTTGGGGGAGTGTCCTCGGATGATGATACTTTTGACGAACCAAGGGTTCGTAATATTAGTGTGAGGACCGGACTGTTGGATGAGAAGGCTTCCGCAACACACGCAATTGGGTTGTTTGCACTTCATACGAAGAAATCCTTTGCACCGTATCCTTTGAAACTGATGCTAATGTAATGAAGTTGTAATACTTCACCAGCATATATTGTTTCTTTAATATTAAAAAGCTATGTGGAAGAATCGATGAAGATCTTAGTTGCGCACTCTACATATTTTCATGAAGATGTACGGCTTCAGGCTATTATTTCTCTCAAGCGTGAGTAGAGAAGTTTTGCAACCTTATGATTTGGTTTTTTAATGCTGTCTATTTGATTATACTTCAGCGCCTTCATTTTTCACTACACAATCAACTATAGAAGTATTATGTTTTGAAGATTAAGGTTAATTTTTCTCCTTTGTTGTTGTTGTTGGATTAGTAGCTGATTGGGTAGATAAAGTATTCTGACACTGCAAATAATGAAGATAAGTGAATGAACGTTGGTTTCCTATACTATTGCTTGGGCATAGTTTTATTTTACATTGCTTTCAGTTTTGTTCTGTTATCACTTGAAAGTATTGCATACCATGATGGAGCTGCTTGTAGAGGAGTTAAAGAATCATTAGCTGTTTACAAAAAAAAAGTAGATAATTTCTTGCCTGCTGAAATTTGCAACAAAGCAAAGGATTTTTTAGTATGTGTTTATGGATGTTTGACTATCGGATAGCTGTAAGGTTATTGGTATCCCTTATTACGTGCTCAAGTAGTATAATAATTAAATATCTTTATTTACAGGCAATCTTTTTTGTTTTCTTTGATTTGGATAACATGATTGCATACTGACCCCTGAATAGAAACTTGATTCAGTTTTGTTTATTTTAGTGCATTTTTTTTTCATATTTTGAAAAGTGCATTTTAATTTTTAAAGCGAGCTTTGGTTCTATTTTATTGCTATTGTTTTTAGTAGAGCCAAAATCAACTAGTCAAATTGCAATTCTTGTGAATGATGCCAAGTAATACACATTTTAAACAGCAATATAAGAGAATGAATATCATTTAAAACAGAAGATTTTGACATTGGCAGGAATCCGCAAATTGTCCATTGGTTAAAATGTCGTAGCTTTTAAAATGTAGTAGAATGCACCATAATATATCTTTAAAAGTGCAGTATTAGTGAAAATCTTGCACCCTATCAGATTTATCGCTATGTTATGCTTATTTTCTTTTACTCATTTTTTTCTGTTGGATGGTCATTGCAGATGTTTTGGCAGCAGTGTTGGCTATTCCAGCAGAGCACAATGTATGAGCATTCTTCATATTCTCTCTTTTAAAATCTTTGGTGTACCTTAACCATTGATTAAGGTTATGGGAAACATTTCTCACAGTTTTTATCATTTATGCTTCTTAATACTTTCAGTTTAAGTGTTTTCTTATTTCACACAGTTACTTAAGCTAATTTCATTATTTTTTTTTAATGTGTAGCATGTCACAGAGAAACAAAAGGAAGTATTTGGTAGGGCTGTTGTGCTGTGTCTTTCTTTGAACTCCTTTCAAAAGGTGTTTAAAGTAACGTCTTTGTTTGATGTGCACTCAAACAGATACTGTATTGCGTGTGTATGTTAAGACAATTACCGAAGATGAAGACAAAGAAGTTGTTGCTCAGGCATGCATGGGTGTAGCAGAAATCATGAAAGACTTTGGTCACATGAGCATATCTTCTTGTAAGACACCAAAGTCTTCCATGACTTCATCTAAGCATAGTTTTAGTTCTATTGACAGTTACATTGTTGCAGATATCCCTAGTCTTGCAGAGGCAACCCTTTTGCTGCTTCGGGAAGAATCATGTTGTCAGAAATTTGGTTCTGATTCTGATAATGAAGATGGTGAAGTTGATCATGATGAAGTGCTCATGGATGCTGTCTCAGACCTTCTTCCTGCTTTTGCCAAAGTGATGGGTCCAAATTTTGAACCAGTTTTTGCCACATTTTTTGATCCGTTAATGAGATTTGCGGTGGGTTTGTAGTTATACCTGACCTACAATTTTGAAATCTTGTTTGATGTATTCGTTAAATTGCTAGCAAGTTTTGTCTGATAGCTCTCTTATGATCTTTTTGGTTGAATTTTATTAATACATTAACTGTAAGCATTACTGTAGAAACCACCACGGCCTGCTCCAGATCGGACCATGGTGTTTGCTTGTCTAGCTGAAGTTGCTCAAGAATTGGGTGCTGCTATTGCCGGTTATGTTGATGTAATTGATATCTTCCTTTAAATACTAGATATCTTATTTTCCTTTTTCTGCTAGAGTTGTTTATGACTCTTGCCTATTTATGTTTTCCTTCTCAGAGGGTTATGCCCTTGGTACTGAAGGAGCTGTCGTCATCGGAGCCAACGAACAGGAGAAATGCAGCATTTTGTGTTGGCGAGTTTTGCAAGAACGGAGGCACTTCAGCACTAAAGTATCCTCCCATAAATCCTTATTTCATACGTGTGATCTTTTCTGATGGGATCATTAACATCTTCAATATTAAAAGATAAAACCTTAGTTTTTACTGCATTAGGTTTTTATGGTTACAATCTTTGGCGTTGCTAGTTTTGGCATCATCATTCACTTAATTTAGATGTAGACTGTTTTATTTTCTTAATAGTCACCCAGACACTATGTGGATGTACTACGTGGTCTATACCCTTTATTTGGTGCTTCCGAAGTGGATGACGCTGTAAGAGATAATGCTGCTGGTGCTGTTGCTAGGATGATAATGGCGCATCCTCAATCAGTTCCTCTTGACCAGGTTAACATTTTTCTTGATTATGTGATTATTGGGAATATATAGATGAAACCATCAAGAAAATTGCCTACTTAAACCTTGAGAAACAAATGTACTAGAACACAAAGAAAGTTGAAAATAATATTTTTTTTGTACAAGAAAACATAGTTACACTTGGAAGATACTGCTTAGATCTCAAAGAGATTGGAAGGAGTTACACCACTCCTATAAATTTTGCTTAAAACTTTCTCTAGCAGCAATTTGCTATCATTTTTTATATCATGGTAGCCTGTTAAGGGGAACTAAGGTATCTGATATTTTCACAAGCTCTTTATTCTCTAACAGCTTGTATCCCCTTTTAAAGAACTCGATCCACATGTCACTACTTGCATGTGACTTGTTGACACAATCGTTGGAGCTATTTGATCAACGTTTGGATGATCTGCAATGTGTTTGTGTTGCCTACTTGTCTTAACATGGTGGCAACCATATGTCATACCTAGGAAAGTGTTTACTAGCTTTTGACACCTTCATGCCATAGTCTCGTACGACGTTCATCTCTTCACAAGCAACTATAGATATATTATGGTTTGACATGTCTTGATACACAACTCAATCACGTCCAGCTTTCAATGACCTCAATCACACCTACATCTCAATAATCTCCTCGCCTATTGGAGTATGATGTCTTCTTTGGACATTTTTTATTCATGATGATGAATTTCAATCAATCTCTTATACAAATCTTCCTACTCTTTTAGCATGACTTGTTTTCTCATTATTTGTCTTATAGGCACATTGAAGTAATGCATTGCCTTCACTTGTTGATGATCACCACGTTATTAACATATATGTTGAATCCTTAATACTCAACAAAAATCCTTTTGTGATTGTACTTGAGTTGTATGTGTACTGTTTTCAAACAAATTTGGGTGCTTTGCAAAGCAAATAACATTCTTATTGTCATTGACTAAAGTTTAAGCAGAATATTTCTTGACTCAAAAGATTTTTAGCCACATCATCTCTTTGTTTGCTTTTGAGGTGGCAATACATTCAGCTTCTATTGCGGTTAGCATCAAAAGATTGTTTAGCCACATCATCTCCTTGTTTGCTTTTGAGGTGGCAATGCTTTTGGCTTTTATTATGGTTAGCATCTCAAACATAAATTTTATTTTTGCTTCAAGAACAACGATAACAAGTTTTTGTCTGCTAAAATGATGTCAGTTGAAAGCTTTATTGTCATTGTGCTCTATCTTTTGGCAACTTCTCATTTATATCTAGGCACAGTAAGTCCTTTCAAATAGTTTCTTGCTATCTGTTCAGTCAACCTCTCTTTTATTCATAATAGAAAATTTCAATTCATGTCTTCTAACAGGAATATTAATTGACCTCTATTAATATGCCAAACTATCTTGACTTTTCTTAATTTTATATTCAATTGGTCTTACACATTTTTTTTTCAAATGAACACATTCTGATCCCATGCTTTCAATATTGTCATTATCACAGTATTCTCGTTTTGTTATAATTATTTTATCCGCATGTTTGAATTTTTCATGCTAATATGGCCAACCATATAATATTCATTAATCGTGCTTGTCTTATAAAAATATCTTTGACAGTAAGTGGGTTATAATTCCATCCCTCTAAATAAGCATGCATTTCACATATTCCCTTTTAGATCCATTAACAAAAAATCCCTTAAACTCCAAAGTTATTCTTCATAGGTTTAGTTTGTTTTAGGACTACTTTATTATGAGTAGAAATGAGAAGTGAATAATGGGTCAAATCAATGGTTAAGTTTGTATTTAGTTCATCATAAGTGGGGGAAAGTCAATATACTACAATCTTCAATATATTTTACTCCATTAGATTTTTTTATTTTTTTCCCATTCTTGCTGTGCAAATCTATATACGTCTTACTCACTTTAGTTTTCAAAATTTCATATAAATCCTCAAAAACTGTTTTTTAAGTACCAACTCATATTTAAAACTCTATTCTTAGTCAAACTCATATATTTTTTTTCTTAAGATTGTACCATCTATTTTAGGACATTGTTTTTACTTTTTTCTTCCTCCTCGACTTTTTAAAGTGGACATAAAAAAACATTAGGCAATATTGAGTGGTCAAATATTTTCCTGACATGACTTCATCATTGACAATCTAGGTGATTCTTTTTCTCATAAGAAAACATTAAATTATTGTTCTAGAAGCTCCATTATTGTAAGTAATTAAATGCTTTTCATAGTTTTAAAGAAAATGGTAGCCATGATAAAATCATATGCTAGAATAAATTTAGAATAGCTTGCCTTATTCATCGGTCCTCTAAACCCAAACCAATATGTTAGTTTTTTTATTCTTTTGATTTCCTTCATTCCCATTTAAATATCCTCAAATAAAAATATTTTCATATATAGGGATCCCTTTTGTTAACCTTAAGTCATTCCAAATTTTTTTTTTTCTAACACTAGTGTTAAGTCTTATTTAAGAGACATTGAATACTGACAACATTGATAGTTTGAATTGTTACAAAATTTTTTAAAACAGTAATTGTATTCTCAATCCTCTTACTGTCCACCATATCATCTTTCCAATTTTATTCCAAAATAACATTAATTCTATTTTTACACTTATCTAAATATCAGTTTTGAATCTAAATTTTTTAACTTGGTTTCCCTTTTTTTATCAATCCACTTAGTTTCTTGAATAGATAATCATTATGAATCAAGATATCTACCACTTTCATCAACTTGTCTATTAAAATATCTACACTTTGAGATTATCCAAGTATCTTTGACTACGTTTTGTATTGAATTCATCCAAAATAATGTGAAAACCTTTGCTCGTTTAACAAACAATACATAAAAGCTTCAATATAGCGACATTCACTCCCTCCCTCCCTCAGGTAATCATTCATTTTGAAGCTTCAACTTACATACCATTTAGATAATATACTTTGGCAATCTCATTGCTTCCCAATGATTCTAATTTGTGATATTCATGTAATAACTAAGAACACCAACTGCATTTGATATAAATATTTATATCATACAGCACACAAATACAATAATACTTCAACTTTTACTTACAGTTTTATCTGTTGAGTGATTGTTCGTTGTCTAATTTGAATTGAATGTCTTAGGACTTAGTGTGGTTATTGTTGGGTGACTATTTGGCTAAATGTTCATCTTTCAGGTCCTTCCCGTATTTCTCAAAGCATTACCACTGAGAGAAGACCATGAAGAATCAATGGTTGTCTATAGCTGCATCTGCAATTTAATACTGTCGTCAAACCCACAGGTTAATGTGACTATCTTTTCTTCTTGTGCTTCCTTAAATTTTAGATTGCAGCTTTTAGAACTCAGGAGAAAACTTCTGCTGAAGCAGGTTCTTACTTTGGTTCCGGAGGTGATCAACGTTTTTGCTCAAGTTGCATTATCTCCAGATGAGAGCGACGATGTCAAATACCAAATTGGCATTGCTTTGTCACATTTGATTTCAGTTTTTGGCCATCAGATGCAGCCTTTGCTTGCTACTCTTTCTCCTATTCATGCTAATGCTTTGTCTGCACTGGCAAGCAGAAGATGACAGCCTTATCACCTCCCTATAGCTTTTTCACCGTGATGATGCTCTTGCAAGGATTTTTGGTCCTGATTTTGCTTTTTTTTTTTTTTTTTGGGTTTTTTAGAGAAATATGTTTGCCTTATTCTTTGTTAATTTTCATTTGATATTGCTTGTAACATCTATTGTATTTAACGTGGTTGAGGATGCAATAAATACCAGTTTTTTGTGGGTTGAGTGCTGTTAATGATAGGTTCTTGGTATGTAATTATAAAATTATCGTCTTTCAAAGATAGAAGACAATTCAAAGCGCAATAATTTTGATTGCTGGGGCGGAGATTTGATGCATGCACGCGTTGTTTTTGTCAAATTGCACGTCGAGAAAAAATAAAAGCGGCATGCTTCTTTCTCTTTGATTGGATGACGCCATCTGCTTTCCTGTTGAAAGTGATGGTCTCGAAGAGCGCACTTGCAACGCAACTACTACAAGTCATGCATCGAAAGGTATTCATACTGATAACCTGAGCCTACCTTTTTATAACTAAATGTTGAACAAGGTAACTTCTAAACATAAGAGCAAATACATCAAGCGTTACTAAGGCTTAACGAGTATGAAATTCGTAATAAAGATAAAGGTATTTTTAGTTGGAAGTATTGTGACCTTCATTGGGCAACACAACTTTATCAAAAGTAGTTTTAGGATTCTATTTGGAAATATCAAGTTAGGAAACGTTAGCATCTGTTTTAAATAATTGATCTGGTTGAAGCAGCACGTAACGTTGCTTTCATTAGAACTTTGAATAATGATGATAGGATGACGATAACAATTGAAGGCGCCAAACGTTATCTATTTCTCTGTGCGAGGGTTTGATTTGCAAAAACTGATATTTACAAGGACCTGTTGGCAAAAACTCCCACGCGAACGAGAGTAACCGTCTGCGTTCAACCGAAAAAAAAAAAAGCCATCAGAATCCCCCTTCTCGCGCTGATACAGATCTCGTCTCTCCCCTACGCCTATTCCTAGAGATGGAGGGAGAGTGTTGACGAACAGTTCTTCTTGGCTGCCATTCCTTCCCTTTTTTTCTTCTACTGCATCTCTTTTTGGTTCCTACCTCTCTATTCCCCTGCTGTTGTTACCCTGCGCTCGAAGATCTTAAGCTGTCTACTGGAAATCATCAAAATGTCTGCATTGGGATCTTCCACTATGTAGATGCAAGATACGATCCTGTGACGATCTCTTTTTGTTGCTTTGATGGTGTTTACATCCTTGTACGGATTTTACAGAAATTGATCACGATACGATGGCCAGGTCGCAAGGGAACTGGCGGAAACTCGATGATTGAATGTAGATCGTGATCGCTAACGATAGAAAATTTCTGAATGTGAGCAGGAGAAACACTTTTGTCTACTCCCGTTTTTTCTGGAGGTAAGTGTTGAAATTGCTTGCAAGCACTTTAATGAATGTCGAAAAAATTTTGATGAAATTTGCTGTTATAGCGAATTATTTAATTTCTGTGAATGGATAATCATAAGTTGATGCTTTGTTGATTTCGCTGTTGCAATCGTCTGAATTTTAATGTCTGTGCAATGTTTCAGTTAAGTAAATGGTTTTGTTCAGGATGAATGTCCTCTGTTAAGTAGAAACCATATTTTGTTGTGGTTTACTGCTTATAGCATTATAAGAATATGTTACAGTGTAGAAGAGGATTACCAAGAATCTGCCCTTTTATCCAACTATAAACTGTTATCTCTACTTAATGTGTTGAAATGAACAGAGGAGGACCATATCTTGTGGATATCACCTCACATGATGTAAACTTCAATGGCTGCCCACCCACTTAATGTTTTGTGCAGTTGTAACATTCAGATCGTCCCTCATCCTTCATTATCGATTGACCTTGGCTGTCCCAATATAGGTATATGTAGGTACTAGCAAACAAACCATCCTGCTGACCCATTCGAGTTGCAATACTCTAATGTGTACATTTAAACATCTTTTCCCGTTATACATCTTGCTATTTTAGCCATCCAAAACTTCTACTCTTTGAATGCTGCATATGTTGAATCATTTGTTAGTATTATCTCACTATCCAAAAATAATTGTGCAACCAATTGGTTTTTTTGTGCTATGGTCTTATGTGCTAACCAATGTTGGAATATTGTTTTCTCACTATTCAAAGTTAGGTAGATTGTTTTCTCACAATCCAACATGTTTGACCTAGACCTCAAAGTGGCAATGGATCTCTA
Source organism: Vanilla planifolia (assembly GCA_023846275.1). NCBI lineage: Eukaryota > Viridiplantae > Streptophyta > Magnoliopsida > Asparagales > Orchidaceae > Vanilla > Vanilla planifolia. Next base: position 28,748,861 of record CM043868.1, read on the forward strand.
CTTCGTACTCAAATATTTGATGATTTCTTGTCAACTTAGACCATATGCCCAATTCTAATGTCTAATCTCAAACGTAAACTCTAGACTTCCTTAACTTTGATCTCCTATATTGTTTTTTATCTACTATGATTATTTTCTAATATAGTCTCATATTCTCTCACAAAGATATAGCCTTATCAAGAACAATTTTGTTATAATCATCCTTGTACAATAGTTTTCTATAGTTACTATCACTTGATGAAACTAGCTCTTCAATACTTATTATTTACTTTAGCTATTTTTACGGTTTGGTTTGTGTGTATGTTTGTCTTATATAATAGTCTTGTTATTGTTGTTCTTTGGTGATTGACTTTGTTTTGCCTGATTTCCTCTATTGGGTTATGTATGGAGAAATATTTCACATTACATACTCAATAAATTGTAATGTTGAGATACAAGTTACAACTTTTATCTATTAAATTAGGATATTTGACTAGTGAATATCTATTTACTTGCATGTTGACCTTCTCATGAGCGATCATGGTGATTGAGATCACCATGTGATTTTTAAATTGATGGCTTGATTGAGATCTGGACACTTGGCAACATGTGAGACAAAATATGCCTGTGTTCCCACGGCTGATCTCATGCAAGTAGCAGACCTTATGTTCAAATTAGCACACATGGCAAAAAAGAGGGTGGTAGATGGCTAGTAGTAGTTTGTACACAATAGACTCACATGCACAAGCACAATTGACCATACACACCACCTACTGCCAACACATGATTCATGCACAGGATAGGTGCAGTAACAGCAGCCCATGTGTGCAATGTTTTGCATATGGAGAAAGTAAGTGTAGAGTTTGATGCTTTTATATTATTTGAGCAAAACATAAGTAAACTTAAATAAATATATATGCATTAATCAAAATATGATTGTTGTATTACTATAAATATGTAATTGATCTTCTTATGAATGAAGCACCATGCTTGAGTTCTTATTCACAACATTTTGGCAAAAAATAACTCTCTTTTATTCTCCTAGCTCTTTGTCATTTTTATGTTTCAATTCCTCTACTACAACTTTGAAACATGATTTGCTGTCGAGGGCTTGGAGTGAGACGTCTTGCAAACGATCACTTTTATTTTGGTTAAGAGCTAGTTGCTTCCATTATGTTATTGTATGTTTAGTGTTCTCTTGGCACACTTAATGGCAATAAGGGTCTCTTTTGTAGAAGTGAATCAAATGTAGATAGATTTTCATGTGAAAAAGTGATTGTTGTAATGCATATGGTGAATTGTCTCATACGAGATATTCAATAATTTATGTTATTTACATATAATCAATAGTCGTTATCCACTAAGTTTTTCTTTTAGGTTGAAGAATATTTGTTCGCTTGTAACTTGGATCAACTTGAATTGCTAAGGCATTAACATTTTCCTATACCTTTTTGAAAATAGTTGGTCAACTTTTTTTTTAATATTCATTTTTTTAAATAAATTGACCTAGGTTAGTAATCTTCTTGAGAAAAGGAATTATTGACATTCTTTTTATTTTAACCGATATACATCTAATAATGTTTTGTTATTGAAAATTCATCTCATCATGGTGAAAACATGGGGCACATGATTTTAGCCTCATCATCATTGCTAGCACCCTCCCCTCCTCCTGTTTATCCTACTCATTTAAATGATTATTCTTTTGCATGTTTATTTAAATGTGTTTCTTGTAGTTCTCAAAGCTTTAACACAACAGAAAGACCAACGAGGAGGATATATTATTATTTATAGTTATATCTATAATTAAATTTGTTATGAAATTTTCATGATATTTTGTTAATGAAACTTTCATGATATTGATTATTTTTTGTTTAATTTTATGCAAACCCTTAAATTTGTTCTTCTAGTTTAAGAACTATATTAAAAAAATCTTCAAAAACAAATTTTTTTTCCATTACTCTCTTAGATAGTAAATGTTTTGGTTCATGTTGCATTACCTCAAGATAAGATTGATGATTTCAAATCACAAATTCGCATTGCTTTCGCACTGATTTAGCTATTTGGCAATTAGATATAGTCTATATTGAATAAGTGTCTTTATTTGTGCATGACACTTGATGATATTTAAAAGCTTTTACTAAGATATTAGGCTTGAGTTTAGTGACCATCACAAGTCTTTTATGAATTGACACCCAATAGAGCAATTAAAGCATTTGTGTAGGAAATCGTGGTGAAAGGTGCAATGGAGCTAACTCTTTAACATGTTTGATGTAAATTCGAGAAGATCATAGAATTAAGGAGAATGAACGATATGAATCAAAATCTCCCTTAAGTGAAGATCGTTGAGCTAAAGTAATAGTAGGATTATTCTCATTTAAGAAGATGATTATTGTTAAAACTTATTATATAATAAGAGAAATATTTTTATCTTAAGTTGAACATTATTGAAAGTTAATATAAAATAAGAAAAATCTATTAGGTTGAATTTTTTTATTAATGAATGTATGTTAGGCTCAATTCTTAACACTCACTTGATGTGACTTCCTGAATAGTAAATGTGTTGAGTCAAATTTTATATCAAACCATGAAAGATCATAACGGAAACTAGGATGGCTTGTCATTCAAATTTTATTAGTTTCATCAACTTTCATTTTTCCAATTAATGATACAAGAGCCTTCTACTTCCAATGTTGATTTTCTTCAATCAAGTTAAAATTAAGGGAATAAATGAAACTATAGAAGTTCAATTTATGGTGACAACTTTCTCATTCTGTATCATGTTCATTAAATTTGGTGGTCATTCTCTTTCAATCCTCTTTTGTTTAAACTGTCCTCCAGCTTTATATTCACCACAATGTTGAGATATCAATTATTCTTGGTAGACTTGAAGTTCTCTTATTTAAGATGATTTTGTGATCTTTATTAACTGTGGATAAGCTATGCCAAAAAAGAAATGAAAATGTACTACATAATTTCAGAACGACAAGAATTAACCTATCAAACAACCTCTATGCAATTGACAATGAAACTCAAGGAAAACGGTAATCAGTTCTCTTGAAGAAACTTTCATTTTAGAAGTATGTTTGCTTTAGATTCAAATTATTTAGAATCAGAACAAACAAATTTTAGAGCACCACAATTTTAATTATGTTTTTGTTTTCCATGAATTTGTTCTTAATTTAACTGGATGCAGAATTTAGTTTTTAGACTTCTAATAGCTTGTGTTGTATGTTGGACACTGTAATTATACGCTATAAAGTTAGATTGTTTGATATTTGGGGAAGCATTTTCATTTAAGGCTTTTGTAGTGCATCTAGTCTTGATGGTGGTCTGTATTAGTTGCAATTTTAATGTTGACGGTACTTCTAGGGAATAGACAAATATGAGAAAGCATCACCTGTGGAATCTTCAGTAGATTCAGGTATTTCTAAATCAAGGGTATCTCTCTGTACATTATTTATGCATATGTTTGGAAAGTTTTTTGCACATCACAATCGTTTGAAATTGTTGCTTGTGAAATTCTTTTTGCTTTGCTGGACCATAATGAAAATCTTTTCAAGGGAATTTATGTTTTTACTTGATTTTTTATATTTGAGGCTTAATATGATCTATGAGGATGATATCGCACAAAAGGTTATGCCCTGAACTAGAGCATTTCTTATAAGACGCCAAGATGATAATAGATGAATTTATCAACTTTATATGCATGACCACTGTTGGCATTTATTAGATTAGCAAATGCTTAAATCCTGGTTATCAACGATGAATACGTCTGGAATAAAAAGATAGAGCGAGATTCCTTCACCACTATAGATAGACCAAAATTTCAGTTCCTAGCTCGAATTATTTTTTCCTCATAAAATTTTTTCCAGAACATTAAAACATTAATTTCATGGATGACCCATCACTATTAACGACTACTAAAATATCCAATGTTGATTCTCAATTCTCTTAATGTGGTTGGATTTTGTGAACTTGCAACCAATAGCTGATCAGATAACATTTAAATATAAAATATATGCAGCTTTGCTCAGCTTATGGATGACAGTCTAATAGCATACCTATTCATTGTTTACTATCTTGCATTTGCATTGACTTAAAATAAAAAATGCAAATTAACCACCACAATCTAGAAAACAAATGGCATGATGTTCATGGAAAAGTAATATATCTGTTGCAGAGGTTCACAACGAACAAACTCGAGTAGAGTACACTTAGGTGGTAAAATGGGATTCTATACACACTAAAGTGCTGATACATTTGGATCCACCAAAGTTTTTATGTATAATGCACTTATATGTCTGACATTCACAATTGATTTTTGTTTGATATTCTTTGACTTCTATTGGATTTCTGTAGAGCTATCGTCATGTATTTTTGTAAATGCTTTTAATTGAAGCTATATTTATTTAATTTAGTAAAATAATCACACATATAATCTTTTCTCATTTTAATAGATCTTTCTTCTTCTAGCAAACTATTGGAAAGCAAAATTTTGAGAAGGGGTAATGTCTTAAGCAAATTTGTATCCTGATCCATTTTCAATGAACCATTGTAACCCTTAGCTGATTGGCATAAACCCAGTGAATAATTTGTGACTTCCATATGTTTGTGATGATCATTAAATGCTTCTCTCTCTCTCTCTCTCTCTTGCTTATAGACATTCACTGCATTATTTCTTCACCTCCTTAGTCCCATACACAATCCCATGTCAAGTGTTCCTTTTATGCAACATTATACTTTCCAATCAAAAAAAGAGGTGTACCTTTTGTTTACCTTTGATGACAATATAACATTTGTCAACAATGATGTACAATCTACTATACACATTTGAGATAAATAATGCACTTGCAGAGTCATCTTTAATTGCAATTGCTCGAGATGCAAAGCCAATAAAGAATCTCTAGATAAACATTTGTGATTTGATTATCATGTCTTGCAAGCAATTCTTTTCACATATATATAAAACATTGCCCAACTATTAGTAATGCTAAGAGTAGTGGATGCTATCGACTGTTTATTGATATAAATAGTTTCTAAAATGTTGTATGTCTCTTAAGTCTCTTTGAGTTCTCACATAAATTATAAGTTTGATTTTACATTTGGCAATGGTGGGTAATTTTCAAAATGTCTTTATAGATTCAATAATCAAAAGATAGCAAGATACTATATGTTCATATAGAACAGTGTGGCATTCGTATAACGATTATTATCATAAGATATTAAGTTAATCACGTGTTGAGACAATTCAAATTATGGTCAAGCAACATGCAACAACAAGGGTATATCATATATGTTATAATTTTACTAAAATAGATATTTATGATATGAGAGCAGTGGAAGACAAAACAAACATGGCTCCTAAAAAAGGTGTTGATAATTGCTTATGGTATAGACTTGTGGAGTGGTGAAATATGGCTTGTTAATTGAATATGCTCAAACCTTTGACACATGGAACGAGAGAATTGCTACAAAAGGGATATTTTCTGAACAAGAACTTAAGTGAAGAACTATAAGTATGTGTGCATGCCCTTAGATACCTATAGAATCTTCTTCCTTTCTCCCCTTTAAATCTCATATGAGTGTGCCCACTATAAGAGTAAGGTGTGAGTTAAAACTCATAATCTCTCTCAAGTTTTGGTAAATATCTTTTGTGATAGTTATGTTTTCGAGTTTGTATTTTTTTTTTTCCATTTTGTTTGATGCCTTTTACATTTATCTTTCCGTTTTTTTGCGTTGCTTTTGTGCTCTTATATTAATTTCTACACTTTCAATGTGTTTGGGAGATTAGTGATTTAGTTTGCAATTGTCTAAAGCCCATGAATTGATTACTAATAGTTAGCCGCTAACCCTAAATGGTTTCTCTTTGGTCATTAATTATTTTTGTGTCTGACATTATTCAATGAAATATGTTTTAGTGATTAATTAGTGAATTTGTCTATCGAGTTATAAATGGATTCAATCATTGATTAGTCATATATTGATCTCTATGTATCGATTCATCACAAATAGGAGATTATTTTGTTGTCATATTTATTATTTGTTGGTACATTTTTTTTTGCCATTTTCTAAGCACCTGTTAAAGGATCGATTATAAGGATCATAGGCTTAAAAAAGATACTAAGAAGCCCAAGTGACCTCTTACAAATACCCGAAGGAAAAATGACATAATTTAATCTTTTATTTGCAATTACAACTTAAAAATCAATCAAATCGTGCAATGTTATCATCAAAAAAATGAAATGAAAGAACTATCATTTGATATAGTTCACAAAATATGGTATAAAACATTGCTTTGATTAAATTCTAATCACTATTGTTTGAATTGTGGGAATGTTGTGATCCTTCAAACAAACATCTAGTCCGTTTGAGCTCCGAGTACCATGAAAGGATCTATTGTTCGATGTTGTCCATCTTCTGTGATATCCACTCCAGCAACCATTGCTAAATGAGGTCTTATGTTGCTACTTTTTTTGCAAAAGGAATTGAGGGACTATTGCAGTATCTCCATTGCCTATTATATGAGCTCATCTTGGGTTTGTTGCCACAATTATGATCCCTTCCCATGGTCTTAGATACAAATCAAGAAGCCAAAGCATTACAAGATGAGCGTAGAAGGAAAAACATATATCATTCTCTTCCTCGTCTCCTCAATAGTCTCACGCTAGCCATGAGAGCTATGTAACATCAACTCAAGATTGTCTTACAATATTCCTACTCAAATAAGTAAATAGATAGTAGTAATGAAATGTGTGTTATGTGCAAAAAATAATTCAGTACTCTAAAAAAGATTTAATAATACTTACATGTATTACATGAGATTGGTCATTAACAAAGGCACCAATGTTGTGGTCTAGTCAGTTGGTGCGATCAAACAACTCTAGGTGTGTAGGCTCATAATTGAGTAATGCTACCTACAAATGGCAAAAATTATAATATTTAAAAAACATTCTAATAGCTAATAAGTTCAAATGTATATTACTTTAAAAAAGTGAAAATATTACATTTCAATTATTTATCATTTTTCTCTCGTGCTTGTTCAAAGAGAATGAAGCCACCTTGTTTCTAGAACACTAATTCATTGCACTTGATGGGTCAATTGGTTTTTGATTCACAAAAACGTGGCCCACTATCTTATAGAGTCCCATATAACATTGATCAAAATTCATTGATGATGGTAACTTGTAAAAAAAACAACTTAGTCACACAATATGGTTTTACATTCATCATATACAATGTTTTTGTACATTTTGTGACCTAATTTGTGAGAGTGTAGTGGATAAATTTCCTCTTATACTTCTATTGTACTCCAAAATAGTTACTTTTCTTTGTAAAAATAAAAATATGATATTACCCATTGTGGCACCTCATTTTCGTCACCACTTAATTTTTATCTATTTTTTTAAAGCATGTAGATAACCTTTATTTTTATAAAAACATTTCTATTTTGAGAACGTTTTTGTCACTAATAAAATGCTTCTTTTACACTAAGAACAACAAACTTAATTTTTTTTAAAAAAAATTCTAAATTCGCACAAAAATATTTCTCATAGCTAATAATAATATTAATTGTCAAAGTAATACATATATAGTTAACATAGCAGCTTCTCATACCTTAAATATATTCCAAATCTTAATACAATCATATAAGTTAAAGTGATAAATTTGTAGAGCTAGTATCTCTCTCGTTATTCTCCTATATTGTCATGATAAGCTTTTTTATTTTATGAAATTATTAAGCTACAAGCTGGGTTGAGCCAACTAACATAGACTATGTGGATAAAAGTTATACAACAAAAATATAAAGTATTAGAAGATTAAGTCATACTATATGCTATATTCAAATAAATAACATATCAAAATAAACATAAAACAAATTATCCAATGTAATACTATCATCATCAAAATTAAGTTTTTTTAGATTTTTTTTTGTAATTATTTTGATTCTTCTTTTAATTTTTTTTTATTTGAATCTTATGATTCTTGAACCCTTTCTATTTCAATATTTTCATTTATTCAATCATTTTCCTTTCTTTTCTATTATCAATTATAGTTTAGTTTTCATAATAAAGGTTAAATGTCTTTTTAAAATTAGATCCCATCTTTGGACAATATCTCGAAAAGATATACTTACTGTCATTGGTTATATTATTAGATTTTACCTCCATAAAATATTCCAGAGTGAGATATACCATTTGATAATATAGTAATCTTTTGTTTTTAATATTGCAATCTTATTCTTTAAAAGTAGCTTTGCTTTAGTCTTTTAAATCCCTTTTTCAATATCTTCAAAAATCATTTTATTTATTGAAGTTAAATATACCATTATTTTTTCCCCTTAGTTTTACCTTGTCTCTTTTTCTTAAATTTTCTTTTATATTTTCATGATATATATTTTTATTTTATAAAATTATAAAGTTATAGGATGAGTTGAACCAACTAACATAAGTTAAGTAAACAAAAGTTATATAACAAAAAGTATAAAGTATTACTACATTAGATCATATTACATGCTATTTTCAAATAAATAAATATATCAAAACAAACTAAAGGAAAATTATCCTAAATGAGACTATCATGCCAATGTAATGCACTCATCATTAAACTTAAGTTCTTTTAGATTTCTTTTGCAATTATTTTGAATCCTATAATTCTTGAACCCTTTCAATTTCAAAATTTTTATTTATTCAATCATTTTTCTTTTTTTTGTTATCAATTATAGTTTAATTTTCATAATAAAGGATAAATATTCTTTTAAAATTAAGTCTTATGTTTGGACAATATCACAAAACGAGATACATAATGTCTTTATTTATATTATTAGATTGCATATTCGTGCAATATTCTAGAGTGAGATAAACCCATTTGGTAATACAATAACTTCTTGTTTTTAATATTAAAACCTTGTTTTTTAGAAATAATCTTTGTTTAGTGTTTAAAATCCCCTTTTTGATAACTTAAAAAAATATTTTTTAATTAAGTTAAAAAATATCATTTCTTTTTTCCCCTTAGTTTCACCTAATCTTTTTTTTCCCAAATTTTCTCCTTTATTGTCATGATATGCATTTATATTTATGAAATTGTTAAGTTATAGGATGGTTTGAGCCAATAGGCATAGATTTAATAGACAAAAGTTATATAACCAAAATATAATATATTACAAGATTATGTCATACCACATGTTATATCAAAATAAATAAACATATCAAAACAAACATAAAACAAAACTATCCAAAATGAGACTATCATGTTAATGTAATTCTCTCACCATTAAAATTAAGTTCTTTTAAATTTCTTTTATGATTATTTTGATCTGTTTTTTAATTATTTATTTGAATCATATGATTCTTGAACATTTTCAATTTCAACATTTTCATTTATTCAATCATTTTCCTTCCCTTTTTGTTATCAATTATAGTTTAATTTTCATAACAAAGGCTAAATATCATTTTAAAATTAGATCCTTTATTTAGATAATATCTAGAAGTGAGATACATACTATCATTGGTTATATTACTAGATTTTACCTTCGTACAATATTCCAAAGTAAGATCACCCATTTGGTAAGACAATAACTTTTTGTTTTAAATATTAAAATCTTGTTCTTTAGAAATAAATATTTGCTTTTGTCTTTAAAATCCCCTTTTTGATATCTTCAAAAATTATTTTATTTATTTAAATTAAAAAAGTACCATTTCATTTTTTTCACCTAAGTTTCACTTAATCTTTCTTTCCCAAATTTTCTCCTATATTCTCATGATATGCATTTTCATTTTTTGAAATTTTTAAACTATAGGATGGTTTGAGCCAACTAAGAAAAGTTCAGTAAACAAAAGTTATATAACAAAAATATAAAACATTACAAGATTATGTCGTACCACATGCTATGTCTAAATAAATAAACATAAAGCAAAACTATCCAAAATGAGACTATCATGCCAATGTAAGACTCTCACCATTAAAATTAAGTTCTTTTAGATTTCTTTTGCAATTATTTTGATCTTTCTTTTAATTTTTTATTTGAGTCTTATGATTTTTGACCCTTTCAATTTCAACATTTTCATTCATTTAATCATGATCCTTTCCTTTCTATTGTCAATTATGTTTAGTTTTCATAATAAATGCAAAATATCTTTTTAAAATTAGGCCCCATCTTTGGACCATATCTCAAAGCAAGATATTTTATGTTATTGGTTATATTATTAGATTTGATTTCCGTACAATATTTCAGAGTGAAAAACACCTATTTTGTTAATAATACAGTAACTTTTTATTTGTAATGTGAAAAACTTGTTCTTTAAAAATAATCATGCTTTAGTCTTTAAAATCCCTTTTTTAATATCTTAAAAGATATTTTATTTATTTAAGTTAAAAATACAATTTCTTTTGGCACTTTAATTTTACCTTGTCTCTTTTTCTACAAATTTTATCTTATATTATCATGATATACATTTTCATTTTATAAAATTGTTAAGCTATAAGATGGGTTGGAGCCAACTAACGTACGTTTAGTGAACAAAAGTTATAAAACAAAAATATAAAATACTTTAAGATTAGGTCATATCACATATTATGTCAAAATAAATAACATATCAAAACAAATACAACGCAAAATTATCTAAAATGAGACTATTATGACAACGTAATGCTTTCATCATTAAAAATATAAGTTCTTTTAGGTTTCTTTTGCAATTATTTTGATCCTTCTTTTATTTTTTTAATTTGAATCCTATGATTTTTTAACCCTTTCAATTTCGACAATTTTATTTATTCAATTATTTTTATTTCTTTTCAGTTCTCAATTATAGTTTAGTTTTCATAATAAAAGTTAAATATCCATTTATAATTAGGTTTTATATTTTGACAATATCTCAAAACGAGATACATACTTTCATTAGTTATATTATTCTGAAGTGAGATACACCTATTTGGTAATAGAATAGTATTTTGGTTTTAATATAAAAATCTTATTCATTAGAAATAACTTTAATGGAGTCTTTATTATCCCCTTTTTGATATCTTAAAAAATCATTTAAGTTAAAAATATAATTTGTTTTGTCTTAATTAACCACAACAGTTTTTAAAATCATTTTGCACCTCTTAATATTCAATCAACCATTCCTCTTCAAGGGATGGTCACGATTCTCCCAATTTCGCATTACTTTGTTTTCCCAGCCCTTTGAATTGTTTTTAATTAGCTTTAGGATTTTTGATTTGTCAACCCCCTTGTTTTATTCACCTATTAAAATTACAAATTGGAAAGTAAATAAAGCTAAAATTAAAACTATATAGCATATGATATTTCTTAAATCTTTTAACCCAAACAATCCAAAAAATTCATTGACTAATTTGAAATGAAACTATTCAATGAGCTCTACTCTTCGTACAAAAAATTTTCATTTTGTTTTACATCATTTGGTCTTTTAATAATTTTTTCTCTAAAAATTTATATAATAATTATTTTATTACTTTTTAATTAATGTTTGACCTTTTATTTTTTGATCATAACATATCATAATCACATTAGAATAATTTTAAATTGAGCTTAATTATGAGTTGTTTGTCTCAATCTAATTTTAATTTTTTTTATTTTATTTTGTATTAATTTTGATTATATATATATATATATATATATATATATATATATATATCAGTTCTATAATTTAATTTATTAAATTTTTGTTAATCTTTTGTAATTTAGATACCTCTAATTTTTAATAAATTGTAATATTGAGTTCTTAATAATTCATACTTTCATTTCATAAAGTTTACTTCCACTCCTTTTAACATTATACCACATTTTTTATGATGTTTGAATTTTTGAAAATTAAATAATAATTTTAAAAATAAATAATAAAATAATTCTCATTCATTTAGAATACTACACTCATCTTGAGTTTGCTTTCATCACATCTTATGATCCTTGCAATTCATATTCTTATATTAGACCAAAGCCATATGGTTGATATACAGCTAGAAGTTGATTACAATGTTGTAGTTTGCATGAGTCTAGCCTACTATAATGAAGCATAAAATATATTTGATGTATAAGATTGGCCAAGAAACATTAATTTTGTGTCTATCCCCATATTGGATTACGTATTGCTACAAAAATCAAGTATAGTTAAGACCTTGACATGGAATCCTGGTTAGTCTTCTCAAGCAAATCCTCATCCATATCATAAAGGGGACATTTTCTTAAGGCCCCTTTCCAAGAGATGGGCAACTCTGCCTTTTTTTTATGCAACCTATAAAAATAAATAAATACAAGAAATTTTAAAAAACATATTAGGTTTTTTTTTTTTTTTTTGATATTCCCAAAACATATAAGGTTTAGACCAATAAAGAACAGATGTAATAATGAAAGCAAAACAATAACTAGACATATGACGTTATGAAAGATTAACAATAGGAAGACATACCATGTTACTCATTTCAATCATTAGAACTATGTTTTTGCCAAAGGTGATGGTGTTATTACCAAAAGAGTCAACTTTGTCTTTGTCTTGATATTGCTTTCACAACTTACCCCCATAAAGGCCATTCTTTGGTTCTTTCTCTAGAATGACATAACTCTATTGCTTCTGCCAAATTTGAATATCATTTCCTAACAGATTTGAGAAGTTATCTAGCTTAGTTGTTGGGCAATAGATATTAAACTGGTTCCCTAATCTTCCTGTAAAATCATGTCAATATTGTTGTTGGTATCGTTTATATTAGTTGTCGTCATAAATAACTCTTGCCTTCGCCTTGCATATGACCCACCGATCTAGTTTGTTGCATCTATGCTTGGTTAGTTGTTTGGTAGACCTATAAGATTGTTTGTGTTAGTAGAAGGTTTTATTTATGTTGAGATGGGATTTTGGATTGAAGTTGTCAATACCACGTTGTGAGTCAATGGCATTTAAGGATAATGATTGTGTTTCTTCTTTCAAAATTTTAAAATTCTATAGTATACCTGAGGCATTATAACAGCTATTTCTAACAATGATTCTGAACGAGTTTTTATATTGTTACATATGCATGAGTCCAAACGTAAGTGCAATTCCAAACGACCAATATAAAACTATAAACAAATTAATTAAATAATAATAATAAACACAAAGCACAAGACACGATGGACTCGATGCTTGTGGCGACGTGTTGAACCTCAATGTGTGCCTCTCTTTGCCACACTTGGAAGCGCACCATGTCTACGCCCGCTGCGCGTTGCCGTCGGACCCGTCGGACCCGTCGTGCCTACGTTTACTACGGTACGTGCCGACCTAAGGTATGCGTTCCGACCGAACGCTAGATGACCATGTACATGTGTTGCGTCATAATGCTCATCAAGTCGTGCGGCTTCGATGCGCGCCACAGCGCCCAAGCCGTGCAGCTCCAACAAGAGGCGGCAGTCAGAAAACAAACTTAAGGAATGGCCATGCTTGACTGGGCAATGGCGAAGCTTGGTAGCGGCATGACGTCAATGATAGGCAACGACGTTGGCAGCGATGGCGTCAATAAAGGTTTTCTACCCGAGCATAAGGAGGACGGGCGGCCCGGGAGAATGAGAGCACGTTAGGTAGAGTAACAATGGGAGCGTGGGGACTGCAGCTTTGGGCAATGTTCACAGTGACGAGCACAAGAGAATGAGAGAGCACGAGGGAAAGCAACGAGGGTGTTTGCCTGGTGTCTAACTGTGTGTTAAGTATTTTGAGTAAATAGTTCGTCGCTAATTATCCTTGCGACAACACAAATGCAATGTCTATTCAAATAGTTAGACACTTTTCAATCCTAAATTAGCTACGAATTTCATTTGATCTATGATTTTTGGTATTCATTTGATCACACTTAGGAATTAAATTGTTTCCTTTATCCCAATACGTTTTTATATTTGACGGAAGAAACCTCTTTTTGTTCAACAGTGCAAAATTCCATGAGTTGAATTCATGCATCCTACCTTCCTGAGAAAAGCGCTTTGAAATTTTTTTTATAATTTCTTACGAGGTCTTTTAATAAATTTTGGTCGAGCTTTTTCAGCTCTCCAAGTTTATATTTTTGTTGCTTTAGTAATTTTGATGATTTTGATAATTTCAATCTCTAGTTTGATCATTTCTATTTTTTATTCAACTTTAAATTTGGAAAACATAAACGTAGAAAAAAACATATTTATTTAATATAAATGATTATGTTTTTTTTTTTTGCTACATAATTATAAGTAGTTTTTTTAAGGGTATAAAAAATAAGATGTAGATTTTGGCTTTCTTCCACTTTATAGAGGTGCACTCTTCTTGAGGTGTATATACATTTTAAAGAAGATTTATGTTAATTGATCAAATTATAATACTAGATGTACTCATGTAGACATGTCCTCTTTTATCTACATGCCAAAGAGGAACATTCCCTCGCCCACTTCCACCCCAAAACATTGTGATTGCATAAGTTTTTGATATTTTATTTTCTAATGATGATTGAGAATAACAATCATATATGTGATGAATAAATAAAATAAAACTTCAAAATTCTTTAAATTAGATCCATTATTTTAGTTTTGATTGGATACGAGTTGGAACAAACTTGTGAAATGTTTTTGAAATTGACAAACATAGTTTAAAATGCATGGCTGATTTTTTTGAAGTCAGCTAGCTGGTCAAGTTTAGTGAAAATTGGTCAAAACTTCATAATTTCGGTGAAAACTTTTACAATTTATCACAACTGATTTTGTTAACCAATTTTGGACTGGGTTTAGTTAAAATTGTTCCAAAACCATAGAATAACTAGATTTTCTCTTTTATTGTTTGCCATTAGACGAGAGTGACACTGAATGCAAAGCAAACCGGATGAATTCAACTTTTGAATATATTTTTCCATCAACCTTTGATGTACCAGTTTTGTTTACAGTTTAAAAAGGCCCTAATATAATTTGAAACTTTCTTGCAAGAAATTGGCTAGATTCTTTACAATTTGTTCATCTCCATTTACATTTTCAATATCTATATTTTTTGTCATAATTCTAGTGATGTGGAATTGAGTTCCCTTTAACACCATTTAGGCTTTCTTTTTAGTTTTGTTCATGGTTAGAGTTTTTAGATGTTTCTCTCTTGGTTTCATGTTCAACATTATATGATTTCACTTGTTTCCTTTTAATATCTTTTCTTGCTTATGTTGTTGCAACACATTTGGAGATTCAGATTGACCCTTTGCTAAGAAAGGCATTTTTTAAAAGCTTTTGATGATTCTTCTTTTTGTTGGTTGATACTTTCTTTCTTGAGATGAGTTCATGGTTGATTTTATGTGACACTATTGGTTTATATATATATATATATATATATATATATATATATATATATATATATATATATATATATATCTGTGTGTGTGTGTGTGTGTGTGTGTGTGCCGTATGACTTTGCATTTGTTTGAATTATCTTTTCTTGCTTGTGTTATTGCAGTCTGTTTGGAGACTTTGGTCCCCTTAGAAGGGAAGCATGTTTTTCTTTGATTATGATTACACCATCTTTTTGCCAAATGTGGCTTCTCTTTTAGGTCCCCTTTGAAGAAATTATAAAAACATATTTTTTTTAAAGAGTGACTTTGCTAGGTCTACCGTTAATCTTCCTCTGAATAGCTTCTCTAACACTCAAATAGGTGTGTCTATGGTAAGTACTTTAACTGCAATCAAGAAAGGATATTTTACCTCCATTTCGCAACATAAAATCTCCCAAAGATTCCATATAATGTTGATTATTGATTTGTGGTCCATTGAGACAATATGGCATTTGCCAAAAAAACACTTATTTTTTGTCAAAGTTTTGTTTTCAAAATGTATCTCAAAAATAAGTTATAGTGTGTTCAGTTTATCCATTAATGAACACAATAAAAATCTAGTTTTTATATAAAATTTCCAAAAAATTATATGGCACTTAAAATTTTGTAAAACAAGTAAAATGAAACAACTAATATATTTAAGCAACTAAATGATATATAGTTAATTAAATTGAAGCAATTAAAAAAATTACTAGGTAATGCAACTGCATAATTGGAGTAGAGCATGTGAGAGAGTTAAGAAAATCAGAATGGAGGGGTTTTTATACCCCCTTAATATGCATTTTATGCCATTTCTACAGCATAATGTCGAAAATAGGAAAGGGTATGCATTTGTAAAGATAAAAGGTTCTATCGGCCATCACATTGTCACAGCATTATTTGTGATGGCTTTTTTAGTTGTTGGAGAGGTTGCAATTTTTGTAATGGCAACAAGTAGTAGAGTGAACAAATTTCTTGCATTTTTTTTTAGTGACAAACTATTTTTTCAATCCTAGAATTGAATGCTATAGAAATGAGGTAGGTCTTATTAGGAAACATTTACATGGAGTTAGCTCCATGTCAACTTTGGAAGCAAAGTTAAGTCTGTTATTTGTCACAACTAAAGTAATCTATTATAATTGGCCTCCTAATAAAGCTAGCAATTATGGAACAACAACACTTGTTCATTAGTTGGATAGAAAGATCTAGAAACTTGGCCCAAGAGGGGATTCTATTGAACTTTTCCTTTAAAAGAACAAGGGTAATAGAGTATTACATAAGGGTTTTTTCTAGCTCAAAATTTATTTATTATACAAGTATTATTGAGTATTAAATTGATTAATAAAAAGTATGTTTGAAACATATTATCATTAACTAATATTCAATAGTCACATGTGTGATGATCTACTATTTCGAAACATTTAGTTTAAAGAATTTGACCAAATGATACTTTAATATTTTAGTTAGAAAAACAAAATGAAAAATGATAATTATATAGTATGAGGATAAAGTAGCTAATTTCAATTATTAAACAATATAATAAAAGGATAGTCATAGGTCCATTACTTTAAAAATAAATAGAATTTGTAAAGATATTTAATATGATTTAAAATAAACATTTTTGTATGAAAAAAACATTGATTTTTGGTTGGTATGTGCAAATCCTAAATGTCCAACTATCACACTACAAGATACTAAAGAGCAGAATCCTCCATTATGCATGAATATATTTATATTTTCTTTATGCTAAATTTGAAATTAAAGTTCAATGCAATGCAATGGCCAACCAAGCAATGCTTCCAATATTTATTACTTGTTGAAGTATCCTCACCCAAGAAGAAAATACCTGTCTTCAATAACAGCATAGATTTGTTTAGTCAGAAGGCCATTTCAATCAGAGAGAAAAGGCAGCACCAAATAAGCTGAATGCATTCCGTTCTTCATACCAAAAACTTCGTACAGTTTCTAAATCCCTAGAGTAGAAAACTCCCTCTTCAAGTTTTTAACGCTAAGGGAGTTTGATTATAAGGCTGTATATAGTACTTATTAGCTCATGCTCAACACCTTTATTTTTTGCTACTCAAATCTGTTGTACTTCTCCTTTAATAACGGTAGTATTTCTTGAAAAATCTCTAGAAAAATAGTATTTTAATTTAATGAATGTTTTTTTATCATATGGTGTTCTTAATATAGTATATTGCCTACATCAATGTATAAGCCAAAGAAGTTATATACTAAAATTTGAATGCGTGAAACATCTACCATAATTTGCACCAGATCTCTGGTAAATCACAATAACTTATTTTTGTACTTCTAGATGAGCTGTTGGTTTCGGGTGGTGGGTTGGATATGAGCCATGTCATACATTCTTTTTGTAGGTGACTAAAATTAGACAGGTGAATGGTTGTTTCAAAAGTCCAAAGCCTTTAGATGAACCAAGCACTTGAATTCTAATTTAGCTTGGAGTTTTAAATTCAAAATTTTATACAGTGAGCTGCAGCATTTGATGGCCCGTTTTGTGTATTGCGAATCTCCTAGGCTCTGGTACGTATAAGCTTAAGCAAGTAGAGGAAGATCTATAACAAAAGGTGTATTTATTTTGCATTTGAAACTGGAGTATATTATCTCTTTCAGCGTAGATATGTGTCTCTCCTTCTCAAACCATACTCATCTTGTTTGCTTAACTTTCGGTTGGTTTTAGCTCTGATCTCTTCAACTAATTTATTTTGGTAGAGTAGGACTAGGTTTCTTATTCCACAAGAAGAAGCCTTTGGCAATCAAATTTTCGGTTGCTGTAGTCCTCTCAACGACTGATTCATGCAGTCACAAATTCAGTCACTGAAGTGTTGTCACTAAAGTGCTTAGTGACCAATTATGATCAGTTGCCATCTTCTAGTGACTTGAATTACCCCCGACAATTTCTCGCAATCCAACACTAATGGCAAACAAACTCGAATCAATTAGTGATCATCCTAGAAATTTTATCGATCTCCTATCGATCACTATCTGGGAATATTCAGTCGCTATCTTGGAACTTTTTGTTGCTATTTAGAGATTTCAGTTATTTCAGCTATCAAATGATGGTCTATCAATTGCTATTTGACTATTTGGAGATTTTAGTTACCAAATGATGATGTATCGACTGCTATTTGAATAGGGTTGCTCTTCTTTTGGTTGGTAATTGTCAATTCTTTCCAATCTTAAAACTGCTTGGTTCCATTACTCTTGCTACATAATAAACAAAGAAAGCCTCACATGGCTCCTTAGGACGTCACAATCCACCTATTATGCATAGCATACGCATGCCAACCTCTTGTAGAATTAAAACAAAGTATACCCATTCAGTGATGCACTTCAAAATCAAAAGATGAAAACATACTATCAGTTAAACATGATCAAGTTCAAATAATTTTAAAATTAAGTATATAAAATTAACGAATTTAAAAAAAAAAATCCAATCATTGTCACTAAAATGCAGAATGACTTTATGGAGGTAGAGATAAACCGCTACTTGTACTATGCGTAGATTGATGTGAAATGTTATATTACACCATCTCTTCTATTTGTTTTTTAATCTACTTCCATAACTCTTACTGCACATGTTGTAAGCTATTGCTGAAAGAGTGGTGCAATGGTCTACTACATTGCCTCCATCACCCATTGCATGAGGTTGTCCCAAGTTGTTTTTGTTGCTGCTTTTAAAATGTTGCACTCAAGTTTCCAACTACAGATTAGGAAGCCAAAATATTGTTGAAATGGTTGTATGAGAAAAAATATCATGTATTATTACTGTTCCTTGGCTATCTAATGACCTTGCCCATAGTTTTCTTACAACTCAAAGCATTTTACTATTGGCCAAGTTATAAATGAGGGTGGATACACCTTTATTTATAGGAGATCTCTACATTATTTCTTATAATTTTTTTACTTACTAATATATTGAGGTAATATCTAAAGAGTTCTAAAAAAACATCTACATTAAAACTAAAATATCTTCCTTTGTGTAGTGTCTAAAACTTCAATAAACATCCATTAGAAAGTAAAGTTGGCTTTAATAGAGAAGATGATGTTAAAGAGGTATAGTAAAAGAACAGAGGGTAAAGAAGAAAGTTTCATATGAAGTGCCAATGATGGCTTAATGAGGTGACAACATTAACATAAGATAAACAAAAACTAGGTAGTGGCAATGGACAAGTGGTAAAGGGGGCTTAACCTATTTTATTTCGAGGGTAAGTCATTTGATTAACATCCACAGTACATCCACGACCAAGCACAATTGGATATACTTACTTCCATCAATTTCACTAGCTAAATAATAGTTTCAGGCATTAATCAACTACTAAATCTCCCATTAATATTAAATTTATGATTGATCACTTAGTGCTCTTCATTTATTTGCTAATTATAATAGATAAATTTCAATCATTGTTGGTACCCTTATTTAAGTACTAGCCTATCACTAATTGTTAGTCGTTGATGCCTTTATTTATTGTGATGTTAGTAGGTATCATATATACTCTATTTGCATAATGGAGGATGTATATCTATACTATTGTTCCACAAGTGACTTAATGCATTGAATATCCTTTGGTAGCGATCAAAGCTATAAAAGGTTCACACAAAAATTAATATAACAATTAATATCATGAAATTAGCATTTTCTACTAAGTCAAAATGTATTATGATTAATTGCTATGTCTATGAATAAATTAATAGTATGTTTTGTATTATGAGATAAAATTAAAGTATTTGTGATTGATAAAATTAACTATGGCAATTTGTTTTCATGTACAAGTGATTCTTTTTTTTTAAGATGTGCTAGATTCTAGACCTAATATTGGTAAGGACTTGGCTAATTCATAAGCTATTGCATAAGGTCTAGGTTTCAAACCCAATGTAATTGAGGAATTGCTTCTTTTTTGAAATTGAATTAGTTGTCCTAGTTGGATGGATTATTTGTATATGTTTCCAATTAAGAACAACCTTTTCAAATCACTAATTCAAACAACGCGTATGATGCTTTTTCCAGGAGCTAGCTTTAATATTTCCACTAAGAGAAGTTATCTATTCTCACATTTTTCACTAAACTATGCAGTATTATACTTTTAGAATTTGATTCATTTGTTCAGCAAATTATTAGCTAAATCTGAATAGTTCTAATGATAAAATTCTAGTTCAGTTATTTGGATTTTCCATTATTTATTTTAAAATGATGCATCTTTTGTGTTTCTTAGGCATTTTCTTTTCTATGTAGTCTTCTTAAATCCTAATTCACTTTCAAATAGAAGTTTACAAAAATTATATATAAAAAGTAAAGTGAGATACCTTTGGCTTAAGGATGTTTTGTTTAGATTAAGATCAATATATTGCAAATAAAATATTAAAGAAGGTAGAAAGATAAAATAAAGTTTGATTTCTATTACAAATACATGTATATAGGTATAGCCTTTCTCATTTATAACACATCGAGGTCAATAAATGAACTTCTTTTGAGTTATAAGAAAACTCTTAAACTTCCAATCTTTTTTTTAAACCTAACTCTTTCCTCGTCCACTCTAAACTTTTCCATTGACATCTTCATATTATCCAATAGTGGTATTAGAGCTTTATTTCGATAGCAATTATTTTATTTTTATTATGCTTGACATTGTCATTTCCATACCAATGTTTGGTTCTTTTGTTTTCTCACCAGTTACGCTTTGCAGTCTCATCTTAGTCATGGTCAGCTTTGTCATCTCCGTACAACATATGATAAACTTTATTTCATTCTAGTGTTCTATTGTTCATATCTTTAATAGAGATAATTCTAATTTTTGGATGATTAAAACACGAACCATAGTCTAAAAAAGTGGAGAAGCTTGGTTTATGTAAGAACATCATGCATCATTTGATAAGTAGAAGTTGCTAATATATTCCCATTTATCAGGAACAATCAGAACACAAGAAAATTGATAGACATGCTAAATTAAGGGTTATAAAACTCCAATTTCTTCACAATGAAGTAAGAATTTTAAAGAATAGAGAAGGATAAACAATGAAAGAGGATTCTTGAAAATGATTTAATTGGCTAATCAAAAGAAAACTTATAGATTCTCTCTCTCTCTCCCTCTCTCTCTCTCTCTCTCTCTCTCTCTCTCTATATATATATATATATAATAGTAATCTATTAGAGAATTATGATTATATAGCTTGATAGAAGAATCAAATGATTTGACATATTAAGAGCTTATGGTAAATCTTTATTATCTTATTAGCAAAGAAAATTAATGTGTTTAGATTAAGTAAAAAAATACATTCGAAATAATGACAAGTTTTACTCCAAAAAACATATTTTAAAAGTTCTTAGTTAGAGGTATAGAGCCAAGGGAAAATCAAGAGGATGACATAAAAATTAGAGGAAAACATGGAAAAGAAAAAAAAATTCTATCACATCTTAAAGTTCATGCTAGATTTATGAATAAATAAATCATGATGCATGTTAATGCAAATGGAGTAAAAATCACAATGCTATTTTTGCCAAAGGTTTGGACATAAGTACAAGAATTACATTGAGAGATAATAATTAGCAAACAAACTTTATAACAGAGAGAAGAAAGAACTATATTTTATGAGTGATGAATTGCATCAAAAAAGAAAATATTAGATGAATGAAGTTGTAGCAATCACATGATAAGAAATGATAGCATTTTTTTAGGAATAGATAGTTCAACTACATCAAATGTTAGAATAGCAAATTTAAACTATTAGAAGTGAAAGGAAAAGATAGAAAATGAGGCCTTATATATTTAAGATAGAAAAATCAAATATTTAAAAAATTTAAGACAAAAAAGAATACAAATTTCTCCATTATGTTGAAAACTCCATCACACTAAGACCTAAAGGTTGAGAACATAAAAGGAACACGATTACAACATGAAAGACTATATAGAAATATTGAGGTTTAAAATATTCCCAATAAGCATAATGATCAATGAGCTCCTATCAATTCATGTAAGCATTGACACGTGCTTGGATTATAACTTAGCAAAATAACATTTATGATCTTTGTTGAAAGGAGCATAGACAACTCACTTGCTATTAGAACTAACAACACATGGATACTTATTATAAAGAAGTGAAATCACTTAATGTAAACATGTATTTTTCTCATATTTATTGATAATTATACAAAAATGTTTTTGGTATAAATAAAAATTAGAATCTTTTAGAAATTTAAATTTAAAGCTTTTATGGAGATTTCGAGTAAACATAAACTTCAAATTTTGAGAAATGATTGAATGGAAAAATATACTTAAAAAGAACAAATATTTCTAGAGTGAAAAAGAAACATGATACAATTTGCAGTAATATATGTCTCACAACATAATGGTATTATAAAAACAAAGAATAGAATAATCATCAAGTTGATAAGAGCAATGATGGAGAAAAAACTACCAAATTATTTTTTTTTTTGTGATGAAGTCGTCAATACAGCAGCTTATTTTGTTAATAGATGTTTGTTGCATAGACTATTCAGAAATCATTAATCAAGTCATTTCAAAGTTTTTGAATATTTTTGTTGCTCTTATATTTCTAATGAAAGGAGTAAGTTAGATGACAAGGTACATCTTAATCAAGTCATTTCAAAGGGCATCTTTTGTTGGAAGGTATAGAGTTTGCAAATTTCAAACAAAGAAGATATTAATTTGCAAATATGTGGCTGCTTTGAATTAGAAATGAAAAATGTTTATGAAAGTTTAATCATCATACAGCACTTATCAACTCCTTTATCTTCAACCAAACAAGTAATTCTCCAATTGGCACAACAAAAAAGCCCTAGTTCAAGCTCAAGTGGTAAAAGCATCTTCATTTAAGTCTTATCCGAGAAGAGTAAGATCTCTGAAATAAATGCATGAAATTTATAACTTTTGTACAATGGCGTTGAAGAGCTTTGAAGCAGTAGAAAAGAAGAGAACTAATGGAAGCAAAGGAAGAAATTAAATCGATAAAAAAGAATCATAAATGGTAGTTGTTCTACCAGAAAATAGAGAGATTATACTAAATTCTGATGGTTTCATATAGAACCATGTCTGGATTGGTTGTAAAAGGTCTTACTTGAAATCTGTTCATGGATGTCTATGAAACATTGGCACTAGTTATAATTACTTACAAGAACTCAATAGGTCTTGTATCACTGAAGAAATAGAGAGAATATACCATGTAGATCTAAAATAAAAAATTCTTAAATGGCCCTTGAAAAAATGTACATTGAGCATCCATAAGGATTTGTGATGAATGAAAAAGAATGCAAAGTTTATAAGCAAATGAAAGCTTTATATGAACATAAACAAGTCCTTCCAATTTGATGTGTTGATATACATAAGTACTTCATAAAAAATCTGGAACCATAGGAACAAATGTGAACATAATCTTTCAACAAAAAGTGAAGTTACCTTCCTCTTTATTACACTTTTCTTGTTTGTCAACAATTTGGAGTCCCATAAAAATTTTATTGTTTGAAATCTATTTGCCACATCCAACTAATTTTAGGACGATTTAACGATCATAGCACAAAGATGTCTAAATTAGGAACATTCATTTGAAGCAGACATCTAAAAGTTTCGAAGGTTGTTAGCAAGAAAAGGTGTCGTCCTCACTTGAGGTATTTTATGTTCACACCAAAAGTAGAGAGAGAAAACTGAAAAAAAAAGTTCAATTGTTGTTATCTAGAAGAGTGGGAAGCCACTTGAAGAAGTGGCATAAAGATATCCACCATTCGATATAGGCTATTTAACTACTGAAGTGAGTCCCACAAAATGGAAAGATACCACCGTCTTACCTCTACCAGCATTCAAATCAGCCTTTATGAAAAAAACAAACATATTGACCTAGCAAAAATCTGTAAAGTAAGCTCGTTGCATCTGTAGAATTTTAGATTTTCTGCCGAACCTGCTTGCTGTTTTTGTGCTCTTACTGGAGTTGCATGTTTCCACTGTTAGCTTCTGTTCTCCAGGCTCTATAGCATGCCTGCCATATCGTTTAAAACAGTTCTTCTTTTTTCTGATGGTGATCGGCCCATGGAATGTAATGCAATGTGGAAGACAAGTAGATAAGTTTAAGATTGGTCGTACAATCATTTCCCTTAGTCCCACTACCAACTCATAGCATACATACAAGGTATCATGTTTGGCTGCGATGTATTATTGCTTCCAAGAATTTCTTCATCCATCTTTTGACATTGCACTAAAGTGCTACATAAAGCTTTCTAACGTTTCCATAAAAGTAATTCAAGGCCAAGAAGAAAAAAACTAGATATATAAAGTTCAATGATCATTCTATTGACATGCAAGCAGCTTAATTGTATGTGGCACATTTTGTTCCAATTGAATTCAATTTCTTTTATTTATTCATTTCTCAATTTAGATAAGCATACAAAATGAATGGTGTAAACAAACTAGAAAAGTCTTGTTATTCTATGTTTTCTTTATTCTGTTCATGGATTTAGATTACTTGTACAATTTGTATAGCTGTTGGAGAGTAGTACGTATTAAGCATTACAGATGATGAAAGAAATTTCGACAGATTAAAACATATCCTGAAGTTGCCCTTAATTCCTAGGAAAAAGAAGCACGAATACAGAAAGCTTGAAAGAAAGATATGGTTATCAGGTAGCATAGGAAAAACGCACAAATTATGTCATTCAACTCCAAAGGAAGCATCATAAATTAGAGCAACAAGGTCGAGTGGTGGAAATGGAACATAACATGGAAAGAGGAGAAAACAAAGGAAGATATAACATACTGAAGAGTTCATAGATGATGATGGAAGACTGGTGCTGTTGTTGTCGTCCAATAACTCGTTTAGGAAGGAAACCCCCCATGAATAACTCCGTCGTCGATGTTGACTACGTAGTTCATTTTCCAGGGTTCTTGATGTAAGCTCAACACGTTTAGACTATAGTCAAATAGTGCATCCGAATCAGCTGATCCGTTGTACGTAGACGAAGTAGAATAGTGTGGCAAATCATCCATTTTCGGATTAAGAGAGATCGATTCCTGTGGGATGCCACCACACAAGAGAACTGGTTTTACATCCGTCGACAGCCGTTGGTTTTCTTGGTTGCCATCCCCTTGCAGTGCACAACCGTGTTGTATCATCATCATCTTCTTCTTCTCCAATGTCCTCTCTCTTGCTCTCTCCCTCGCTTTATTTCGGCTCTCCCTTGCAACCTTAGGCTGTACCGACGCCCTCGACCTCAAAGGCCTCATGGCGGTCGCCCTCCTAGTCTTGTTGCTGTTCTCTCCACTCGCGAGAGTCGTCTGAGAACGCAGCGCCGGAGACTTGTCCAAAACGGCGGCGTCGTCCTCTTCGCTCTCGGAAGCGGACGACGCGTCGCTCTTGGTTGCGGCGACGAGCTCCTTGATGGCAGCTTTCGACATTTTGAGGAGCCACTGAATAGTCTTGCTTGCCTTGTCGAAGCCGAGAAGGTCTTGGAGGTCGAAGAACTTGCGGGCGACGTCGAGGGACAGTCTCATCCTCCTGTCCCGCGGTCCCTGCGCCGTGCATATCTTGCTGTGCCGGTCCTTCCTCGTGGTTCTTCGCCGGCTGCTTGCAGGTGGCGTTGTCTCCGGCACCGGAGGAAGCGGTGGAGGGTCGTTTTCCGGGATGGAGAAGTAGAGGTCATGGAAACCGACGTCGTTCAGAATTGGTGGAGAGAAAGGGAAGAAGGTGGAGGATACGTCTGCCTTTTCCATGCTGTAATGGAGTTCCCCTTCATAATTTGGATGACAGAAGAGCATATCCTTGTAATCCATGGTATGAAATTCCATAGAGCTGGAGTTAATGGCTGGGCATGCAGCCCGCACGTAGGACATCGCGGGGCATAATGGAGAGAAGGAGCAAAGAGCTCGTTGGAGCTCAGTCAGCTGTTAAGAACAGCGGCTGCCGGAGGTGAGGAAGTCGGTGGGCTTGCAGAGGGGAAAACCAAAGGGTTCAATTATTATTCGTCGTGCTAGCCTTCTTTTCCTTCATGTCAGATGCCTTTTAATGAAAGGGAAAGGAGATAAGTCAGGGATGGGAGGATGCCCGAGTGGACATAAATGGGAATCGTATGGTGCGACTTCACGTGGGAGCAGTACGAGAGCGGGACGAATTTTAAAACACGCCACAGAAAATTTACTAACCGTATATGAACTCGCGTATTTTATCAACTTTTCCTCCTTCGTAAATCCATCTCCATCCAGAAAAACAAATGAACACCATATGGAAGGCTGTTTTGGTGCCTTTTGTTTGGAAAGTGAATGTTTCGTTTGTCTTCACCAGTGGACCCAAGTTTTCCTCCCGTTTCTATATGTCATCAGGGCAATTATATTTGGCATGGCCCAAACGGTAATATTTTTTAATTTCCTTAAAGCGTTTTCGTTTTCGTTTTCGTTTTCGATTGTGTCCCGTGCTTTGGCCAGGGTGCGTGCCTTCTTTTTTGGCTCAGACCTACGACAGGCCTACCTCCCTTCTCTTCGCATCTTTGACTATCCTCCTCTCTCTCTCTCTCTCTCTTGGTGATAACATTCAAGAGTAGGGGACAGCTGAGTCTGTGCCCATCGAAAATGGCACCAACAGAGAGCCATGTAGGCGAAGGAGAGCAAAGCAAAGGATTGGTGCTTCCGTTTTATCTCTTGTCCTCCCCTGATCTGATGGCCACGTTTTACTGTATATGCATGCCGTCTTCTTTCTTTTGCTATGCCATTATCCTTTCAACTTACCACTTATATTTGTCGCTCTCGCCATTCCCCGCCTTGTACGCGCATGCACATGGCTTCCTCTGTTCTTCCTTCCAACTGCTTCTTTCTTTCCTTACACCATTCTCTCTTGAGATTTAGGGCTGGGGGGATGATCATTCTATTAGAGAATCATGTACTTCTTCCTGGATCATAGATATATTCTTTAAGATAGTTATAAAAAAAACTCTTCATTAGATTTTTTGTAAGAGATTATTATGTTTTTCTAACACATTAATACATATAGACTTTTATTCGCATAATCATTAGCTATTCTTTAATATCATAATATATGCCATGCGACCTGTTTCACTGTTTTAGTTGGATTGGTATCATATCAATCTTTTGAAACAAGTCTTATAGTGCTAGGGATTTTACTTGGGCAATGAACCATGAAGTTAAGTTGACTCCTTTTTGTGATTTTTTGGGATTGGGGAAATGTGTACCCACCACTTAATCTTGCTTGCATCCTTACTTTAGATAGATTTTTTTATAATTATTGTCATAGTTAGCCAATACAAAGATCAGCTATGTATGAACTTTAAAATAGGGGTTTTAACATAAATACAATACATAAAATATATATATTTTGCATATATAATACTTAAATATTTAATGTTAGATTCATATTTCCTAGTAGTAAAAATAAAAACAATCAAATTAAACTAAATATAGATTATATATTTGAGTCTATTAAGTATAATTTTGAATATTTGTATTGTTTTAAAATATAAAACATTAAAAAATAATTCAACTTAATTTTCCAAAAATCTATCTTATAAAAAGAACTTTTAAAATATTTGTTTCACTTGCAAAACTAGATTAAAGTATGTAAATGACATTTTTGAATTAGGTATAATTTTAGAGGTTAGAATAATTGTTATGTAATATTTTAGAATGATAATGATATGTAAGTAATATTAAATATTTATATATTGTATGTATCAATAAGTATGTTCTAAGTGTAATGTATGCAAAAAATTTTTCAAAAAAAAAATATTATATCATTAGATAATTTTGTCACAAAACTCCTAACGATAAGACTCTTATTCTAATCTTAGAGAAAAAAATTCTTTACAAATAGAGGATGGTATGATTTTTTTGATAGATGAGATTTTTTATCATCATCTTTCAAACCAATTTATCATTCTTCTCCCGTTTTAATGTTGAAGTTAACATGCTCCAATTCTTCTCTAAAAGTGTGCCACAAGCTAAACAAACATTGACGAACTCAACCAATGAGGCACCAACTTCAGCTCTTGTAGATATCACTCATTTATTTTGGGACTAAGAAGGAAAGTTAATGACAAAAAAAAAAAAAAGAAAGAAAGAACACAAAAAAGATAATAGACATAATATTTTGTGATAATCATAAAAATTGACAAAATGTGCTTATACTCTTGAAATAACTTCATTTGTTCATTAGAAAAATTTCTAATGCTTTCTTGAAAAAATTATTCTTCATAAAGATATAGCAATGTTTTTTTGTAGCTTGCAAGAAAGATGTGAAAAGAAATGTAAGATTCAAATGCACACATAATTTCCTTCACTTAGATGTTTAACTATTTTGTTCTATTATATTCATGCACAACACCATTATACATCTTCTTTGGAGGAAATTGTGCTAATCAACCACAACTCATGTAGTCTATGACATCAACTTTTTCATTTGTAATTCACAATGTTATGTTAGTAGTTATCTATTATTTACATTATACTTTACCAAGTCCTATACAAGCCTACTTACTCCTTATTAGGCTTTGCATCTTTGCTTTATTTTCCTCATTCTTGCGGGTTGGAGATCACAAATACAATGGCATAGGCATACCTTATTGTTAATATTTAGAATCATAATCAATGGCTTTAGAACATCTTTATTCTATTACTTACAATAATCAAGGAATCAGATTTAGAATTAGGTCTTATCCAAAAAATCTTGAAATGAAAAAAATAAGTATATTTTTTTAAATAGAAAACTTATATTATTAAAAAAGAAAATTTTGTGATAAGTATTTGTCTAGTTTTGTAGTGCATTGATTTTAAAAAAATAAGAGAAAAATACTTTACAAATATAATATTTAATATTGAGGTTTATTTAGAATGGTGTTTCATAAACTATTATTTGGAATCCCATACATTTTAATTTTCTTATTTACATGATGTTCATTTTCCAACACAAATTTTTTGTTTTTCTCATTATTCTTTTTTTTCACTTACTCGAATATTTTTTCCATGTTGTATTTGACATATCAAAAAATCTCACCAAAAAAAGCACATTGTGTGAGCAATGTCAAAAGGATAATTGATAGTGACAAAGAGATTGTTTGAGAGATAGAAGTACTTAAAAGATAGATTTTTCTCACATCTATTTTGCATCAAAATCAACAATCACAAATTTTATATATGTATGTATGTATATATGTGCATATATATATATATATATATATAATTTAATTTAATTAAATAATTTTATGATCATTTAATGTTTATGTTGTATCAAATGTTGTTAAATTTTTTATGATTTAAGATTTATTAATTAGAAAGTAATAATTAAATAGTAATATATGAGTGCAACATAAAAGTACAAGTGATAGGTAGGGGCTAAAATTTTAAGTGTGATTTTAAAGAGAAAAGAATAAAAACAAAACTAAGAATAAAATATAAAGATAATAACAAATTTGACATAAAGTTAAGTTACACGAGATAACAATAAGAATAAAGATAACATATAAAAAATAATGATAAGACAAAAATTAATAATATGTTTAGTAATAAAAAATAAGTGATAAAAAATATAAATTTTATATACACTAATTATAGCTATCTAAAAATATATTATATTAGTGATCATTGTCGAAAACAATTAACCAAATTAATTTGCCATTAATATATTCAACAAATTTTAAATAAAATGCAATTTAAACTCACAAGTCATATCAAGATAATCTTGAAAGCATGTTTATTTTTAAAATGCAATGATTACAAATCCATGGAATAGAGACTTTATGTAATGTTGCATGTGGTTCAGCATACTCTGCACAAATGGGTAACTTCAAACAATCTCCAATTTCATAAATTTCGATTGAAATTTTAATAAAAAAACATTATTTTTTGTTAAAAATATTTCTTTTTCTTAAATTAATTTGTGCTGCATAAACATATAAATTTAAATTATAAAAATGATTAACCTACATATATATTTTTTTTTGGGGCTTTTAATACTCCATTAACAAAAATTAGCATTGGACTGCACTCAAATGTGTTGTACATTTTGGAATAAGCCTGTCGTTGAATTTATGTTTATTTAACACATTGACAGAATTAAATTATTTTCTTTAAATTTTTTTCAGTATCATCTTTTGAAAATTGAGAAAGAGATTTTGCAATGTTAATTTTGAAAATACATTTTATTTGATAAATAAATTATAAAAACTATTTGATAAATATTTAAATATTTAAATTTTTTATAAAATAATAAAATAAATAAAACAAACTTCTAATCTAATATTAATTATTAAGGATTTCAATGATTCTTCTTATATCCTATAATCATATTCATCTCCTTTTTAGACATATTAATGTAAAAGAAAGATTAATTATTATGACAATTTTAAGTAAAGTTGTCATCTGTTCGTCCATTCTCATTCATAATTGTATTTTGAAAAAAAGGAATTTTGTAAAAATCAAATTTAAAAATGATATATCAAATAAAAATAATATAAAATAATAATATATCATCTTAGTCTTAGAGATAATATAAAAAAATGTTATGCTTTCTAAAATATTTTATTTAGCATAATTAAGATCTTTCTTTGTGCCACATAAATGTTATTTATAAAGTATTATGCACAAATGTCATAAAACAGAAGTTAGCATTGGAAAACAAACTATAAACTTCACTTCAAGATAAAAATAAATAAATAAATAATTTATCTTAGCTCATAACGTTCATCTATGTTGAAAAGAGATGTGAATAATTATATTACCTTGAATATTTTTTTATATATATATATTAGACAGTAGTTTTAAGACGTGAAGCCATCCCTTGTTTGCATAAGATGTTTGAAACCGTGGTTTTAAACACAAAAAAGCTAAAATATTAATAAATTTTTAATCAAAATTTCATATTTTTACATTATTTTAAAAAATATATTTTCAAATCATCTTTTCGATCTCACATAACGTTCACCGTCGAAAATCTTTGAAATGATCGACGTTAAATTAAAAAGATAAAAAGTGGATAATATGAATAAAAAATATTTAAAGCTTCAAATCTTATTGGAAATCCTGTATTTGGACCGGAGCATAAGATGTTAATCTTGGAATACTGGGCCGGCATTTTTAGGCCATTTCTCATGTTGGACGAAAACGGCTCGGCCGGCGGCCATGGCTGGATTTTTTTGAAGGCGTACGTTCTTATGGCTGTCATTAAATTTTTTCATTAATTATTAATTATCTTTTTATAAGTGGATAAATAATAAAATATCTGAATGGTCGTTATTAATCTTATTAAACACCTCTTTAGAAAGCTTAACAAATGAGGTCTTCCAAGTGCATCACTTCTTACAAAGATTTATTTATTTGTTTAATTTTTAGTTAAACTATTGAGAGTTTCTTTTATTTAAATAAAAAATATTTCAAAATATTTTCGTTTTTTAACAGACGCATATCTAACAAGATGAACTACAGCAAATAGAAACGTATTATTTGAAAAAAAAAGGTATTTTAAAAATATAAATTGTTCAGAGAATTAATTTTATAACGAAGTAAAAGTTAACAATATACATCTTAAAATTTGAGATATACATTAGGTGTATTTAATTCGTATCAAAATGATGGTAATGGGAAATTTTTTTATGAATTAGTTTTCGAAGGTGGATTCAAGCTGTGATGAAGGTTCACTTTTTATGATGAATTTTTGACTCGTTGTTGATATATATATATATATAGTTTTCAAAATTCAAAATATTTTGTTTGTTTGCATAAAACATTGTTAATATTTACATAATGATTGTAATTTTATCTAGTTTATGTTTGAAAACGATACCATTTCATTAAGAACAATTTGTCGGTTTTGAAAATAGTTATAAGTTAGTTTCAAGTCTCAAACACTATAACGACATGTAACAGTAAGAAGACATATGATAGTGATGGATGATTGATACGATAACTATTATTAGAATTGTACTAAGCATTTATACCAAAATAGATCATTTCTACTCTATAAAATGATAACCTTTAGTTGTTGGGGCCTTTCTTAACTGCACCTTTTTACAAACAATAATAACACATCATCAACCAACAAAGAGGCACAATTACAATGCTTATTATAACCTCTCAAGAAAAGGATCAGTGATAATACAAGAAAGCTCAATGACAATAAACAAAAAAATATGACACCCATTGATGAGAAACTCAAATAATCGATTACAAAATAGCTAAATAACATGGTATGTGAATAATTAATAATGCTTAATGAAAACATAAAAACACTTACATAACTCCAATGATGAGGTTTAAAGTCAATAAATGGCCAACAACCATTAACACATCATGGTTGGTATCAGGAGACCATCATTTCTCTTAGTATTATTATTCAGATACTTCATCCTATGAATTAAGGATGAGAGACTCTAGATCATGAAGGGTCTAAAGCTGTGCAATTTTTTTGAATATAATATTATATGAAAGTTTAGTTTGTCATTGGTTATAATCATATGCAATGACTAATCATTTAACAACACAAAAATCATAATTTTCTACTTCATTAATACAATAGCTTTGAAGTTCCCAATATTTATCACTTGCATAATAATAATCTACCCAAGGAAACTAATCAAAAAATCTATTGAGCTTGTCTAGACTGAGAAAAGTCAAATGGGTAGATGAACACTAGTGTTGTAGATATATCATATTGTTCCCACTACTTCTAGCCAAACTTCATTCTCTTTTTTGTAAAAACCAATGTCCATCCTTAACGTTAGATAAAATTGTTCTCCTCATGTATTTAGATTGCACCCAACCTCTCAAAGGGCCAAAAAAACTTCCTGGGATACCAAGAATTTGGAGTCATATAGACTAGAACAAAGACTTACACATGAGGACCAAGCTATTAGAGATGATAATGCAAGTTATTCTCTACTAGCACAAAGGAATGTTATGACAAGAATGCTGGTCCTTATTAGTTAATTTCAAGTAATCTAGTGCTACTTGAATCTTATACCACCTTCATAACAACTAATGTTGATAAGCTTAGTTTAATTAAGATGGTCCTTTCTTTGTCAAAGCATTAGTGGCAGCAAATGCATACCAACTAATGACCCACCAAGAGATCCTTCCCTATGTTTGGAGCAAAGATTACATATAATGGTTCTAAATTTAATAGTTTGCTTGTTCTTTTATGGCACAGGGATTTATATGACATTTCATGGTAACATCTTTACTAACCAAGGCTTGCTTAATTGATTATCTTATTATAGTGTGAATAACTTAAGCCTCCTTGATACATCTTTGGTAAGCTATGTTTCTTAATAAGTTTCATAATTATCTCTTTCTAAGTGATGATCATCTAATTACTCAGTGAATAAGAGTTGTATTTCTCACTATAAAAATCTCTTATCAACTTAACTAAATGAAGTGCTAGGCAAAAGTACAAATGTATAACCAATGTTAATTTTGGAATAAAAACATCGATGACTTTGCACTCATGACAATCAATTTTTTCTTCTTTCCCTCGTTCTTTGCCATCGGTATAGTTTCCACTATAGAATTTTGAGATTTACCTTGTGAAATTTATGTAATTATTAATTTGATGTATGTTAATTAAAATGTTATAATAAATTTGATGTTATGTTTTGAAGATTTTCATAAAAGCACTTCTAAAGATGTTAGTTATGCATATTATGGGACAATCAATTTAAGGACTTCCCCCTCACAATCGTTAATGGTTCTTTTGCCACAATATATGTGTCATGTGTCATATCTAACTCAAGTTCTAGATATCTTCTTCCATTGGCTTATTTGTTTTACCAAGCCTCCCAATTAGAACTTATAACTAATCTTTACTAAATGTTGAACTAACAACTGATGAAAAAATAAAAATTCCAAGGCCTTGGCGAGTGATATGGGTTTAAAACATTATTTTTTTTTAAAGTCTTCTTTCTCAATTACAATCACTATTTGTTACCAAAATATATTATCGATCTAGTTGTATAACATTTATAAGCTTAACATTTTTAAAAAATAATTTTTGAAAAATAATTAAATATTTATTTGATCATATTTTAAAAATATATTTTTGGTCCAAAATATTAAAAATAATATCATATGAATAAAAAACTTATTTTTTTTCTTTAAAAAAATTAATTACATCAAATTATAAAAAAAAATAAAAGTTATATTTTAATTATTATAATACAACTTTTATTATCACTTTAAAATGATATTTTTATACCCTTTTTTAATTTACTTAATATAACAATAACAATATCAAATACAATAAAAAAAAATTACATTTTTTGTAAGTAATTTAAAAATAGTATTTGAGTTAATCATTTTCTTCTGTCTTTCAAAGCCAAAAAGTTTTATCAGCCCAACAAAACCACAATAGACGACAGGTTACCCACGGTCAGGCACAATACCCCATGACAACTGGGTCCACCAATTTCAAACAGTCAAAAGACGGCGGGTCCTCCCTCGTGCGCGATGCAGCTTGTGGGTCCTATTCAGCTGTCGTTACTGATGTGAATCTTAAAATCCAAGTGGACGGTCAAGGACGAGTCGTAGCATTAAGAAAAGGAGCGTTACGATTCCACCTTGTTTTCTACCCTTGTTTTTTTTTTTATTTCCGATATATTCTATTTTAGCAGATCATTCTTGCGTGTTTTGAGATGGCATAAAATTAAAAAAAAAAAAAAAAAAAAAAAGATGGCAAGAGGTAAATCTGAAGGAGACGCACGGCACAATTATTGATGCACAAGCTGAGCCATCTCTTTTCTCTTCTCTGCTTCTCCTTTCCATCGGCGCGTTTCGCCCCTTGCTATTGGGGTTATCCGAGGGCGGCGGGTTGCGTTGGTTACGTCTTTTACTTCTGTGAGCTGTGCGTAGAAGCGGTCCGGAGATGAAGAGGGAACCCGTCGAAAGAGTCGGGACCGGGTATGGGGGTTATGCACCGGGGCAATCGGGGATGGAGGCGCTGGAGATGGAGGCTGGGATAGACGAGCTGCTCGCGGCGCTCGGGTACAAGGTGAGATCATCGGACATGGCGTATGTGGCGCAGAAGTTGGAGAGGCTGGAGATGGCCATGGGAGACGGCGAGGTTCAGGATGATGCCCTACTTGCTCATCTAGCTTCCGACACTGTTCATTACAACCCGTCCAACTTGGCGAACTGGCTCGAAGGCGTTCTCTCCGAAGTTAGCGTAACTCCTCAGCCCCCGCCGCCGCCGCCGCCGCCGCCGCTGCCGTCGCCGTCCATGGATCCCAATTTCAGCGCCTTCCACATGCCGTTGGCTCCGATGTTCGGCCAGTCGTCCTCTGGCTTTTTCGACACTGCGGAGAACCTCGCTAGCACGGACTCGTCGACTGTCACCTCTATCGATTTATCGGCTTTGCCCTCCCGGAAGAAACCCCGTGGTTACGATTCCGGGAATTCCAACCAGGTTAACGACTGCGCCATGAACGGATCGATGAAAAATGGCTTAAGAGATCGGAAGCGGATGCGAAACTCGTCATTCTCATCCTCCTCCACAGGTGGAGACCGGCAGGCAGCGAATCCGGTAGGATCGATGATGCCAAATTCTGTCCGCGACCCAGAGGTCTCCTCTGCAACGCCTGTAGTAATAGTAGACACGCAGGAGGTTGGGATTCATCTCGTTCACGCTCTCATGGCTTGCGCCGAGATGGTACAGGAGGAAAATTATCGGACGGCGGGTATTCTCGTGAAGCAGATTTTGGTTCTAGCTTCCTCTCAAGGCGGCGCCATGCGAAAGGTAGCAGAATACTTCGCGGAAGCCCTCGCCCGCCGCATTTACCGCCTCCATCCACTGAGGGACCGCTCACTCGACTCCGCCTTTTCCGATGCCCTACAGATGCACTTCTACGAGAGCTGCCCTTACCTGAAATTCGCCCACTTCACCGCTAACCAGGCCATCCTCGAGGCCTTCACCGGCTGCAGACGTCTTCATGTAATTGATTTCAGCTTGAATCAGGGGATGCAATGGCCAGCGTTGATGCAGGCGCTCGCACTCCGTCCTGGCGGTCCACCATCCTTCCGCCTCACCGGAATTGGCCCTACCCATACCGACAACACCGACATGCTGCAGCAGGTAGGGTACAAGCTCGCCCAGCTCGCAGAAAACATCCACGTCGACTTCGAATTCCGCGGTCTTGTGGCGGGAAGCCTGGCG
The DNA here is from genome assembly GCA_023846275.1 of Vanilla planifolia. Taxonomy (NCBI): domain Eukaryota; kingdom Viridiplantae; phylum Streptophyta; class Magnoliopsida; order Asparagales; family Orchidaceae; genus Vanilla; species Vanilla planifolia. Next base: position 28,785,287 of record CM043868.1, read on the forward strand.
GACCTGGAGCCCTATATCCTCGAATCTCCTCCGTCAGCAAACGAAGAATCCGAAGAGCCGGAGGTGGTGGCGATTAACTCGATATTCGAGCTCCACCGCTTGCTAGCTCGACCAGGCGACTTGGAGAAGGTCCTTGCCACCGTTCGCGCGGTCAAGCCGCGGATCTTCACCGTCGTGGAGCAGGAATCGAACGACAACACTGGTCCCTTCATCGAGCGATTCACCGAGGCGCTTCACTACTACTCAACGATGTTTGATTCGCTGGAAGGCGTCACCAGCGAGGGGCAGCAGGACCAGGTTATGTCCGAGGTTTACCTCGGCCAGCAGATCTGCAACGTGGTAGCTTGTGAAGGGGAAGAGCGAACGGAACGCCACGAAACGCTGGTGCAATGGTGTGGACGGATTGTCGGCGCCGGATTTGAGCTTGAACATCTCGGTTCCAACGCTTTCAAGCAAGCGAGTATGCTTCTCGCCCTCTTCGCCGGCGGCGATGGTTATCGTGTGGAGGAGAAGGAAGGATGCCTAACTCTCGGCTGGCATACACGTCCTCTCATAGCTACCTCTGCCTGGCGTCTCGCCGGCTAGGGCGAGTAACTCTCCGCCGCCACTGCAACGGATTCTCGTCGAGCCGATCTCGCGATGCTCTCACTTTCCCGCTTCATCTCGTCCGTCCACTGACTGGTACGGTCCCAATCTAAGTCGTCCGGCTCCTCCCGGTTGGCTTAATGTCTCCGTACGGTTCGGTTCTCTGGAAGAGCATGCGTTCCATATTGCCCTCCCCAAATCGGGCCGTCCTTTTCCCTGTCTGTTTTTTACTTTTGATGCACCCACCTTAGTTCTCAGACGTGTCTGCGTAAATATCTGTAATAAGCGCTGATAAGGAGTAAGCTTTGATGTCGTAAACAAGATGATGCTACACCACTGGTGAAATATTATATAGAGAAGCATGAATAGACCTGTGGAAAACAGCTTATTGGGGCAACAGGTGCATTTAAAAAGGATTGGGTGAGACATTGAGCAAATCTCTCTTAAGAATAGCTTGAGTCATATGAGCAAATACTCTTATTATTTGTTTATTCCTTTCATTTCATGCCATAGGTTTCTTCCCACCCATTCATGAGGTGACTTCCTTCTTGAGAACTTTCAGAGAACTAACCCAATAACTTCTTAATAATATGGATGCCTAAGATGGCTGCCATTATAGTATGCCTTAAAATATCATATTAGGTTAGTAAATGGTTTCAACTTTTGCCTACGTTTATTTCAATCTCATTTAGAATATTATTGGATTTATATCCATTTTTATGTCTATGTCTATGTTTTTATCATGTATCAAGCATGTATTTATTTTGTATGAGTTATATTGAATATATTATCAGGACTTCTTATAACATATTTGTCAATCTTTATTGTTCATAATGTTATGATCAAACAAAGATTATAGTTTATTAGTTGAAGGCATCCTCTTTGGAGATAGTTGAAATGTTCATGGATTATTCTAAATTTTTGAAGTTTATTTTTAGTTGATTTAGAAATTAATTTTGTTTTTAGGAGATATTAATGTTTTCTTTGCTTTTGATAATTGTGTATTACATAGTTGACATGTGTTTATAAGGTCATAATTATCTCATCAATAAGGTTCTCAAGGTGTCATCTATGTTATCGTCATGATGGAATATTTTGCATCGTCAAAATATAATCATAAATGAGATTAGTTTAAATGTTTCTTACTTATGTTGTGCAAGTTGTGATTTGGTCTCTTTCATCATTCTTTGATTATTAAATTGTGTCTCATATTTTTAGGATATGATTTAATTATTTTTGTTAATATCACTATGCATTTCATGATGTTTGATCTTATTAGAAATTGATTTGTATTCTTCATTGAGAAATAACATTTGATCTAATAATAAAAAAAAATCTTGATTAGAGAATCTTGAAAATTAGGGTGTCCAACTAACGAGTATTGAGTGTAAATTAGTTGAGAATGATATTTTGTATATCAAAAAATGCGATACAATGTCAAATAAAGTTTGCTTTGTTATTTGATCAACAAATTAAAAATAGATTGTGCAAAAAATTAGCAATTGTCACTCTAAAAACCTCTTGTGAGGCACAAGTATTTGAGATCGTAGAAAGTCAATATCCACATTTTCAAACTTATTATAAAATTTTTCATGATTTTATAGTTAGCATAACTACAAATATATGTCAATGAACAATAGTTTATTTTTGACATTCATTGTGAACTTGAAAACAAAAAATCTAAAATTTAAATTTGAATATAATTCTGAAATTTCAAATCTTAGAGCTGCATATGATTTTTTTTTTCTTTGATAATGTAAAATCATTTTAATTAATTTTGATTTTTGAAACATTTCGTGCAAGTCAAGGTTTTATCCTCCAATCATACATAAACTATTGTGATGTAACAACAACCAAATATGATGCGGGACGCAAACATCATTTGTTTATGTAACCAATAACAAGTTAGGTCCAAGATATCCTTATCAGAGAATGAAAAATAGCAAGTTAATGAATTATAGTTCATTTGAACATTAATCTAAAGCTTCAAAAGTGATAGTTAAAGATTCAAATTTCAACATAATTCTTAACTCTAAGATCTTTGAAGAGTTTGAACTAATTGCAAGAGTAAACGACCTCTCAAACGAAGAACACAGAAAGATAGACAACGTCGTATGTAGAGAAACAGAACAAAGGAGGAAGCATCATCTTCCCCCTTCCCCGCCGGTGACAAGTCATGGTTTGTGAAGGACCCTTCCAGCGAGCAGCGCCGCCTCCATGACAACCGTGATGACGTCCGCCACCTCCTGCACCATGCATTTATTTCCCTTGAACGAAGGCGACTTCTGTGATCTAAACTTGGCGATGCAGTTCAAGAAAGCTTCGCTGCATTTCTGGCTCAAATAATCATCTGCAAACACAGTGCTCCAACAACTGACATCCATGGCACAGAAGAGATCGAAAAATAGAAGATGAGTTATTCAGAGAACTGAACTGTTCATGGCCTGAACACAGGAATCATGAGCCATACAGCAGGCATCGAGCCCGTCGCAAGGCTTCTCTCCCGGGCAACCGCTGTAGAGAATCCCACAGTACTTTCCATACCTCAGGAACGGCGGAACTTCGCTTCAAAAAGCAGGCTTTAAGCCGAAATCGTGAACAAAATGGGAATTTTTTTAATGGGTTTGATGATCTATGGGGAACCAACCTGTGCAGTGCTCCGACTCGCACTTCCTGCTGCACTCCTGCTGCTAGTAGCCCGATTAATGTTAGCTAGACGAAGAAGATGAAAGGAATGGTCTGTTTCCGAAAGCAGACGTACCGCGGCGTCGCCAATGGCAGACTGTATGCCAATGTTGAGGGCTTCTGCGGTGTAGAGGAAGAAGGCAACGAGGAAGAAGATGGAAAGAGCCGACAACCTGAGCCCCCTTCTTTGGCCGTCCATCTGGTGCTTTCTCTGAGAAGGGGCAGTGAAAAGGCGCTGAATTTGTGAACTTTTGAGGGAGAGACGGGGGAGTTGAGTGTCTTTTGGTTCGCCCACAGGGAGGAGGCGCTCAATTTGTGCAATTTTTTAGGGTAAGAATGGGGCGGCAGCTGTGCTAATTTGTCCAATGGTGCACTCGTGATGATTAGTTGTCTTCTTGTTGAGCAGCAAGTCCGCCATGAGGGCCACGAGGCGATTCACTAAAATGATTGATGGGATGCAAGACTTCTTCAAATACTTTTTTTGAGTTCAAATGAATTCATGGAAGAAGGAAACGTGGATGAGAACATATCTTGTGCTCAATAATTGGAAAGAAAGAAATCTTTTTAATTAATTTTAGCAAAAGACATCCTTACAAAGCGTAACTAAAAATAATTTTAAAATTGGATAAACAAATCTTAAGACATTGTATATTTTGAAGTAAATACTTCTCCATCGAAATGAGTCTCGAACAATTACAATGAGAAAAGGTGAAATAAAAAAATTTTTCTTTGATAATGAAAGTTTGGATTCATGCAAACTATTCTATGCTCTCTGGGGGTATTGTGATTAGAAGATGATATATTACACTTGAGACCCTTAAAGAGATTATTTTTTATGATATAGTATGATAAAAAAAAATTAACTAATAAGATATATAAGTTAATTTTATGCTTAATATGATTATTAATAAATAGTAATTTGATTAGTAAAAAAATTTTCAAAAAATCTTATATTATATGATTTTAAAAGATTATAAATTTGACAAATATATTATGTATATATCTTTCTTCTTACATATTATAATGTAAGAAGAAAGATGTATCATTTCATATAACGAGGATAATCATAAAAATATAAGATAAAATGAATGTATAAGCTAAGAATGGATTTTGTGTATGATTATTATATCAATTAGCTAAATTTAGTATTAATAAGCCTAAATGATTAGACATTTAACTAAGTGTAGGACATGAAGTTGGATAACATTTGGGTGTGACCAAGTAGAAAATAATGATGTACAAAGAAATCATTCATATGATATAGGAACAATGGCATATCACACTAAAGAGGGTGTGCTCTGATAAACTCGGGTAATAGCAACATGGCCTAATGGCGGCATGATGGTGTCAAACTATGGCAGCAGCAACAGGTTGTGAAAATAGAAAATAAACTCCATTTGAAGCATTTTTTATCCAAAATTTTCCTCGACAGAATTATGAAATTGGTGCTACACATACGGATGCGTGTTTGTAAGCTAATGTTAAATACTTATATATCAATATAACTCTTAACCTTGCATGTGATCACTTGGGTTCAAATTGATATGATTAACCCAAATATTGATAAAAAGCTAAATTAAATAAGAAAATAAATTCTATAAATTAAAAAAATTATATGAAACTAACGAAAATAAATTTAGGAAATAAGATATAATAGTAATTTCAATTAAATTGTTTCATTATATTTTTAATTTAATTATTTACTTTCACATATACTCTAATACATGTTATTTTTGTATATAAAATGAATATAACAAGACTTAGCATATAGCATAACTCAACTATATATTATTTTATATAATGATTTTTTTAACTTAATTTATATTAAATAACTCAATCTACTTTTTATTTAATAATTACAAGTAACAAGATATAGTTCATGAGACTCTCTTGGAATAATAAGTGGAATTGAAACGTTAGTGAATTTAGCTATTTCATTTCCATAATGATGTGTTTGAAGAAAAATACACAAGTTGCAAAAATCATAACACATGTGCAATAAGATATATCACCAAATATTATAATCTATTTAGTAAAAAATCATTAACATAATTTTATGTAGAATAAAGCCAAAGTGCATAATATAAATATCATAATGAAGCATTATCTTGTGTTTTACGAGCTTCATAACAGGTCTAAAGGGGACCCACAACTAAAGATAAATCTATACTACTAAAATATCTAAGAAATATTAGATTATAAAAAGATAAGAACATAAAACATAATTATGAAAAAGGCATAAAGTATAATTTTTATGAAATAATATTAAATTTGGATAGCTGTGTAATTTAAAATAAACAAAAAATAAATTTTAAAGAAAAATTCTTAACAATAAAAAATATGCTCATGTTTTAAACAAGAGTCATCTAACTTGTAATGTGAAACTCATATGTGAAGTTCTGAGATCAATCAAACCACTTGATTTATACTCAACTCAAATAACTTAATAATACATTGAATCCAAAACTATACATGATAAGTCAAATTGAACACTAAGCATTAAAACAATCATTAAACTTATATAATTCATATCTACTACAAACTTATCATGACAATCACTTTTAAAATGTAGTTTAGAGAACTTATTGACTTATGAATTATTTTTAAAATAATATTTTGTGATAAAATAAGTCAAATTTTATTACCTATTCTGATTAAAATCATGTTTACTTAAATTTAAAGAATATATAAGAAAAAGTTATTGTTAAGACGAGACATAAAACACAAAATAAAAAATATCTAAAATAATATTACAATTATCAAGGTATAAAGGAAGTGAGATAATAACAAAAGAGAGTAGAACCATTATAATAACAATATTTTTTCTTAGGTGAACAACGTTAAAAGATGACATGTTTAATCGTATAAGATATAATCATTGAGAGAAAATTAATTATGACTATGAAAAAAATTTTCTTAATATTTTAAAGTGATTCAACTAAACTATTAGCCTACATTTTTATCAAACTATAAAGATTAGATTCAATCACTCAAATCCCCCACAAACTAAACTAATGAAAGCTTTGAAACTATCAACACAAAAAACCATACAAAAACATTCGATTTAGAATACTCAAGATCAGAAACATGTTTCCATAAGTTAAACTCTATGAGATTGAGAAAATGAAGTGAAACCAAATTCATCAACAAATTGTTATTAATTGTTGTGTACTTTATTTTTTGCATTTTTCCCTTACGCCTTAGCTTAATTTATTTATGCATTAATATGCTCTCTTTGTATTAAAAATCTATATATTACTTGTTGATGAATGAATATTAATTTGATGGTTATTGATGAATTTTTTAAGCAAAAAATATTTATTATTTATCTTGAATATAAAAGATTTTATGTAAGGATTTTGAAAAAATATAATATTTCAATAATTTTGGAAAAAAAATTCTCTTTGATTTAGTTCTTGCTTAAATGAGTTGTGGTGAAACACATGGCTCTTAGCAATAAAATCTTTGCCATAATCAAAGATCCCAAATAACTAAATACTAACATTCATGACATTATTGGGATCGTTCTCCACCCTTCGGTCATTTCTCTTATTCTTTACATCTAAATTATTAGTATTTAAAATTTTCTCTTTTTCTTAAGAAGATAATTAATAATAAATACTTATACTTATTAGAAGAAATAAACTTTATAATAAAAAAGACTTTATCATAAGAAAAAAAAATTTGAAAGTACTTTCTTCAAAGTTGAAAATTCGTGATTATTATGTTCATTTTATTATGATAAATAAAGACATAAAAAACATTACTACTATTTCAATAACAAACATTAAGATAAGGTATAATTTTAAATTTCTTATAACATTAAGGATAGTTATAAAATAAGCAATGTTTATTTTTAAACTATAAGTTGAGCAAAAAGCTTCATAAAAAATATCCTTCAAATAATGTATATATCATGTTAAGTATATAAAAAAAATATTAATTTTATTGAGTCTTGATATTGAAGAAAATATAATGGATAAAATGGCATAATTACTTTATTAAAATAAATTTAAAAATGTCTTATGAAATATAACTTCTATAATTCATTAGTTGTTGGCTATGCTGGAAGATATCGAATCCTTGCATAAGAACAAAACTTGAGATTTGATGAAGCTTTCAACTAGCAAGAAGGTCATTCAATGCAAGTGGGTGTTCAAGAAAAAATTTGGTACTCCAGGAGTTGAGGAAGATAAGTTCAAGGTCAGACTTGCAGCCAAGGCATACAATCAAGTTAAAGGCATTGATTTTATAGATATCTTTTTACTTATGGTAAAGCACATATCTATTCGAATTTTGTTTGATTTGGTTGCTTTGAATGATTTAGAGTTGAAGCAACTAAATATTAAGACTATTTTTTTATATTAAAATTTAGAAGAAGAGATATGCGTGAAGTAACTTGAATGTTTTGTTTGGGAATGTGAAGAAGAATATGTGCATAGATTAAAGAGGTCTCCATATAACTTGAAATAGTATCCTGAATAGTAATACAAATTTTTTATTCTTTCATACCATATGATTAGTTATGTAAGAGTAATTTTGATAGCTATGTATACCTGAAAAACTTGCAGATTGAGCTTTCCTATACTTGGTTCTCTATAGATGATATGCTCATTACAATAAAGAGCAATACTCATGTGGAGATCTTAGAAAGAGTTCTCAAATAAAAGTTTATCATGAAAGACTTGGGGCAGCAAGAAAGATACTTAGGATGGAGATCATGAGAGATAGGAATGAAGAGAAGCTTCTTTCATCTCAAAATGATTATATTAGGAAGGTACTTAAACAGATTCGAGATGAAAAAAGTTAGACTTATTTCTACCCCTTTGACCACTCATTTCAAGTTGTCTAGAAAATATATGTCCAAACACTAAAGAGGAGGTATAATACATGCAATATGTTCTTTACATGAATGCAGTTGGTAATTTGATGTATTCGATGATTTGCACTTGTCCTAATTTGGCACATACTATTAGTGTTGCCAGTATGTGCATAGTTGATCCAAGCAAGTAGTATTAAGAGTTTGTTAAGTAAATTTTGAGATACTTACATGATATTATTAAAACTTATCTATATTTTGGATGAAATTTTTAAGGACTAAAAGGTTATATTAACTTAAATCATATATGTGATTATAATAGAAAGTTTTTCATAGGATATGCCTTCATTCTTTGAGGTTGTTTTGTTATTATAATAGAAAGTTTTATAAAAATAAGATATATGGTAATAATTGATTTTGTAAATGAGGTTATTGATTATAAGGTCTATTTTGAGAGCTAAGTAAGATTGGTAGAGCGATCATCATATTTTGTCACAATCAAAGTATAGTATGCTTGTCTAAAGATTAGGTGTTTAGTAAGAAGAAAAAATATATCGATATCAGGTCCTTAACTCGTGACAGGATTAAGGCAAGTGATGTAGCTATTCAAAAGTTAAGTACTTTAGTAGAACCCCACAAATATGATGACAAAGATGTCTTAAGGAACTAAGTTTAAATTTTGTTTGGACTTGATTAATATCATGTTGTTTATGGAGACACTCTTCCAAGAGTTAAGCTTTTTTGTATTACTTTAGTTGATTTATTTTATGTTTCAATTGTAGTCAATATAAAGATTTGTTGTTGTTATCTTAAATTCATTTTTGCTAAATGACTCTTTTGTCAAACCCCCTATTTATGTAGATCTAAATTGTGAAAATTAAAAATAAAAATATTTCTTAATAGATGTAATCAAATAGTAATCAAATATAATAAAGAAGATAATTTTCGATAGAAGAAATAAATAAGAGATGTTATAGATAGAATAATTATCAATGGAGAAAATAAATGAGATGTTATGATAGTATATCTATAAATATATTAGATGTGATTTTTTTAAGATAATTTATTTCTTTCTTCAAAATTCTCTTATATTTATAATAAATTATTTAATTATTATAAAATTGTTTTGGTCATGCTCTTTTATGTTTTTTCTTATTTAAGAATTTTACATAAATCTATGTATCATTTAATTTGATTTATTGTGATTTGATCTCATTTCAGTAACAACCATGAAAGCCGCAAGAACGCCTCACTAAAAAGAGGCGCAGGTTGCGGCGGGACTCTACGATTGCGGCCCTCGGGGCGCCAACAATTTCCTTCACCCCAAAACCCGTCAACTGCTGCCCTCCCGTCACCTCCAACATCATCAACTTTAGGCCGACGCCGGCCTTTTCGCTGCGCTGACGCCGACTACATTGCCAAGTATGCGAGCCGTCCAACTGATGCGCATCGTAGGGAAACTCATTGGCGACGACACCTTCTCTCTTCCCTTATGGAATTGTTAAACCATCGACAGCATGCAGCTGCCTTCCATCTACACCACAAGAACGATCCACCCCGCCCACAGACCGCCAACTATCATCAACCTCAACTACAGTGGAAGGCCGACGGCCGTCAGTCGGCAGATGGTGATCAACAATAATCTCAACATCATGTACCGTCTAATGATCTCCGTCGGCCTCATCCTTAGCTCTTCCTGGGTTTACCGTCAAATGCTCATCAAATGATATTTAGAAGTTCTACCCCACGGAACGAACCTCGTATGGACCGGCAGCTGTTGGCAACCTTTACTACCTGTTGGACAAGTGAAAGTTGCTCGACAGGAGACACAACTTCACGGATAGCGATTGGCTCGAGGCGGCGTTTCTGTTCGACGACGAGAACAAGCAGTTGGTGAGGATCAAAGTTAGGGACTACCTCGACAAGTATGTGACCGCGGACATCCATGGATCCGCGAGAAAACGGCTCAGCGGGTTCGGGTGGGCCAGTTGTGTCCACTGTGGAGCCCACGTTCCCATTGATGCTGAGCACGGAGAATGTGATCGTTACGGTGACGAGGCCGTCGTGGACGTGGAGGAGAGAATGAGAATGAGGTTCTCGTGGTGGAGGGGATCGAGTTAGACCCCACCAAATTCACAAAGTTCGACATGTGAACGAGTCGTCGGAATAGGTGCTGAGCCGGCGGCTGTAAGTGCGGGGGAAGTTTTGTTCACTTGCTGCATTTCCACTCGGGAGGGATGGAGCAGAACATGATGAACCTTTAAGCTGTGCATCATGGAACTGGTCAAAGAAGTAGGGCCGTCTTGGGACGACAGCGTGGTGGTCTCCGGTGTCATTCAAAACCGTCAAAGTTGACGCCGTTTATTCGCTTCGATTTAAGAATCATTTGAAAAAAGAGACACGTTTGAATATATTACTAGCCGACGATAATATTAAGAATTCATTTTGACAAAATCGTTTAATATTAATTATTATTAAAGAAAATTTACATTTAATAATGTATTATTTTATTAATTTTAACTTCTAAAATTTCAATAACAACTTTTAATCACTAGCAATAACATTTTGAATATAGATGTCATATAATATCAACAAGTATTTGTAAAATTGTTCTAAACTTTAGGTTTTTAAGTTATAAGATTATCTAGGATTATTTTGATGTTGATAAAATTTGCAATAGTTCATCAAAATCTTGTAAAAAATGAAGAATATATCATATTTATTTCTATATAAGATTGTTCAATTATATGTTCTGCTTCACAATGTATGCTAGTATGAAAAAACCACATAACAGTTTCAATCATTAAACTATGATTTTATAGGTATTTTGTGTATCTTTTATACAAGAAGTTAAAATTCACATCATTAGAGCTTTAATCCAAGGGCTAATCGATTAATATTTACATTACCACAATGAGTAGTAGTTGATCTAGTCTCTTTCTTTAAGGATGAAATATTTTTATGCTCCTAAGACATTTTATTGTTTTCTTTTTGAATAGTAAGTGTTTCAATATAAACAATGTGTTGCAAGAACCTTTAGATGTCATTAATAAGATGTTCAAGTAATTAAATATTAATTATCTTCTTTAATACATCTATTGATGTAAATCTTCAATTTGTTTAAAAACCATGATAGCTTATGCATAGCTTACATTGCCCTAAAGCTTTAAAAGCACTAAGGAATTCAACGATCATGGAACTCTCATCTTCTGTAATTAGAAAATTGATAAGTATGGCATAAATGACTTGCCTTTTTGAATAATCTCTCATGGAATGGATTTTATGCCAATCCAAGCAAGCAAAAGTGTTGACATGATGAAGCACTAAAATTGCTTTATGAAAGCTTAAAGTTCCTATTATCATTAGATTAGATTTTAGAGGATATATTGAATTTTTTATTTCGAGAAAGAATCATGAAGGAGATATGACCTTAAGAATTATCAACAAAATAAGAAATATCCATATAGAGTTATTCTTGAGAGATATCAAGTCTTTGAGGAGAATGTTCTCAAGTATAATAATTCATAGATGACAAAATCATAAACAATAGCTTCATTAATGATGTCTTTAAAGATAATAGTTTTGTAGATGATGATTATAAGGACAATAATATAATTAATGTAAATATTATTAATTATTATATTCTTAATGAGAGTTTTTATGGGGTTAATTTTTAGGATTTTTAAGAAATTAGAATTTATAATATGTTTTGAAAAATTAAAATGAAATGATAAAAAATTAAGAAATTATAAAAAGTTTTTAAATTATGAACCGGACCCTCTTAAGTAACAACTCAATCTATCAAACAAGATTAGGCTCAACCAATTAGGTTCTCCCTAATTACTAAAGTTGAATGCGAAAAATGTTAAATTGAAGTAGTATGATTATGTAAATTGTAAGTCCTAGATATATTCAAATAAGTATAACATTTTAGTATCTAAAAGATAAAAATAATTATTTAAATAGTTATATTAAGTTTTAGAATTTATTGGATACCTAAATTAAGAAAAAAATAAAGGTTTTAATGTCGATTAAAGATCTTAAATAAGGAAAAATTTTCATGATCTTTAGAAGTATGTAAGAGAACAAAGATAAAACACTTAAAATAATTGTCTTATAGATTTTTGAGAAATTAATTTTTTTATCTTAAAAAAATCATAAAATATTAAACATGACTTCAATAGTAGTACAAAGAGCTATAAACTAAATGACACAAATTTGATAGAAATTAGAACAGCCTAAGAGATAAAAATGAAGATCATCATTTAATAAGATTAAATAATCAATTTAAATTTTGAGATGCTATAAAAATTATTTTATATGAATTTAAAAAAGTTTGTTATAAAAAAAATTTCAACACAAAGATAAATTGTCGCAACCACAAAATTTAAGATAGAACAATTCCTAAAAAGATAACTAAAAACTCTTATATTTTAAAAAATATTAAAAATGCTAAAAAATATCCTTAAATATAAAAAATTGGGCGATTGACAAAAGTTATCTACGAGAGTAGGAAGGCAGCAACGGGAAGAAGCTCGTGACGGGGAGTTGGCAGTAGGGGGTGGTGACGGAGGGCTGGGGACGGATTGTTGGTGGCGAAGTGCACGGGACTGAACGCGAGCAGCGGTCTGCAGGTGAGGAGCAGTTGACAACTGCAGTTGGCGGGGAGCCACACACGGTGGGCGAGCTACCGGGCCACTGTCGGAGACCAGACCAGGGAACTCACGGTGGGACGGAGGAGCAGGTGGGCACGTGACGCGCAGCTGATAACAGCTAACGGTTGCACGTGCGAACGGGCACGTGAGGTATCAAGACTGTTGCGGAAATTTGCCGGATCCGGGAATTTCGAATTTGAAATTCTGACTACCCGGCTGAAGTGGGGGCATGATGATAGGTTTAATCTGCAAAGTTATACTGAGGCGCACCACACAGAATCGTCCCCTTGCATGGTTCGGGGTCACCTGCAGCCCTAGCGGAACGAAAGATGACGAGAGGCAAGGTTAGGAGGAGCAATAGGAAGGTGAAGACCACTAGAAGCAACTCGCCAGTGAGAGAATGCCTCTCTTCCACGTCTGGAGGGAAAACGATGATCGTTGATAGAAATCCCCCCTTCTCTCAAAACTCAGATGCAGTGGCGGACATATTAAACGAAATTAATGGCACGATGGACTTCAGGGATCACCTGGTGAACAAGGTGAAGCATGTGGAGGCTCCAGCTGAGCAACTTGACTGTTAGAGTCAGGGGGAAGGAGGTGGGGAAGCTAAGGGAGGTCACACAGCAAGCATTGGCATGATGGAGCTAGAGGACATGACGCATAAGGCTGTGGAGCCTGCGGTGAGCAAGCTATTGGGAGAATGATCAACCCCGAGCACGGGACTGCTGGTAGACGGGAGGCTCCCGCAATTAAGATCTGCTTCAAAGAAGCCCTAATCGCAAAACACAACAACATTGCCCTGAACAGTCATGTGACCTCCTATGTGTGTTCGGCCAATATCGACGTCAATGAGCGTGCTGCGGGCATCCCTGATCACGTTGAGGGCGGTGATGTATTTATGTCATTCGATGCATGCCAGAGGCGTATCGAAATTCACAAATTCGATTTAGTTGGGCGAATTTACGGGAACACACTTCCATTCCCCGTTATTGCACTGGTGTAGCTAAAGAGACGGGGTCACTACAATAATTTTAAGGTTTTCGACATGTCTTCCAGTTGTTTTTGCTTGCACTTCGACTCCATCCATGACAGGAACGAAGTCTGGCTTGGTGGCTCGTAGCAGGTTGCAGCCAAGCCATGGGGCTTGATATCTGGACGCACGAATTTGGACCAAACGCCACAACCGTGATGTGAGCACCAGTGTGGGTGTGCCTTCCGTGCCTCCCATTCATATATTGGGACGTAGAGAACATCTTACGAATTGCCAAGGCTATCGGGGAGCCTTTTCTCCTTGACGATTGGACTGCTGAGATGGAACGATCCTCCTACGCTAAGGTGTGCGTTCGGATGGACCTCTCGAAGCCTCTGAAACTGGGTATTTTGCTTAATGGAGAATTTGAAAGAACTTACTAGGCATTTGAGTATGAGGGATTGCCACGGATTTGCTTCTCATGTGGGCATGTTGGTCACAAAGCGGACCAGTGTAACACGCACAAGGAGGTGGTGCACGCTTGTCCAGCTTCATCTACGACTCTAGAAGACAATGCTATTCGAGGAGGACTGATGGAGGCGGAGGACACGCACATTGGTGACGGGATGACCGCTGAGGCGGAATGAGTCAAAAGTCATCGAAAGCGGGAGGAGAACATGTATGCTCCAGAGGAAAAGGCACAAAGGCTGGGCCCATGGATGCTTATCCAACCCTGACGTAGGAGAAAGGGCGCGGTTGACCACAGGAAGATTGCAGGCAAGGCGAGCCAGACTCCTCGAAAGCCGTTAGTCGCAAAATTCAAGACCTAAGGGTCGCTAGCATGTCCCACGGCATGAGGAGACCATCCATGGAACGTGGTAGAGGCATGGCAAGGCGGGCCTTACAACCACGAGCCCGTGAGGATTGGGTGCGGACAAAACAGGCTGATCCTTCCATGAAAAATGTGGAAACGGGACACGCTGTGCAAGTAGGAGGGAACAAGGGGAAACTGCTTTTGCTGCAGGAGGAACGGGCGATGGACATAACTACAAACCCAGATGGTCACTCCACCAAAATGGAATAGGAGAATTTCTCCTGGTCTGCCCTTCGTGGGGCGCAAGGGCCATCGAGGAGGAAGATGGCGGAGGCTTTATGCGGGAGAATTGCGAGGCTGCATGGGAGTATCAATAATAAGCTCCACGTGAACATGCAGTTTGTGTTTTGGAATATCAGAGGTGTTAGAGATAGGAAGTCAAGAAGGTATCTGCAAAGATTGGTTTGCGAGGGGAATGCTGCAGTTGTGGCCTTGATGGAGACGAAAGCGCAATGTTTGTCACGACAGGATGCGAAATGGCTCCTTGGGAAGAATTGGGACTTCGTTGCTCACCCTTCTACTAGCATGTCGACAGACATCATTCTATTATGGAAAAATTGGGTTGAGATCACGATCATGACAGCCTCAACGCATGTTGTGGCGTGCGATGTGAGACTTCGTGCTGACTGTACTGTCAATTGCTTCATTGTTTATGGCCCTAAAGACCACCATAAGCGTCTGGAGGTCTGGGACGCCATCAGGCACTCGTCCAGGGGGGATGATCCACTCATCGTCGCAGGGTACGTCAACGTTGTGATGGCATAGGAGGAGAAGCGAGGCGGGCGGAAGTTCATCTATGGCAGGAACTTGCTGACATTATGTAGGAGCTTCAGCGGGTGGACATGGGCTTCACCAGCAATCGCTTTACTTGGTGTAACAGGAAGCAGGGTGGCACGCGCATCCTGGAGCGATTGGACCGTGTCCTCATGAACTCTGGGGGGATGCTGGCCTTCCCCGAATGCTCTGTGCAACACCTCTGTCGGCTCGAGTCTAATCATTGCCCGTTGCTGGTTGACCTGGGATGCAGGAACCCACGACCGAACATTGGCAGACCGCAATTCGAAAGTATGTGCCTAGATTTTCTACAATCGTTCCGGGTGGTGAACCGTGCATGGCAAAGACGGGCGGGAGGAAACTGCATTGAGGCAATTATGACCAAATTCAAGCGTTTGCTGATGGTGCTGCGGAGATGGAGCCGGGAGGAGGTGGGAAACATCGTTAATAGGAATGAGGAGTTGGAAAGAGGAATCGATGAACTGCAATCAAAGGAGTCTCGGGAGGGACTAACAGAGGAGGAACATATACGGCTTGGTCAAATGGTCACGGCCTTCCATCGCGGTTGCGCACGTGATGGTGGTGGCAGTGCGCTAAAGTGCATTGGGTGCAGCTTGGGGATAGCAACACCAGGTTTTTCCATACTACTGTCACGGCTCGTGCTCGGACAAATCGTATTACTCAGCTAAGGGATGAAGAGGATAAGGTGGCAGATTCACCCAAAAGCATTAGGCAAGTTCTTCTAGCTTACTTTGAAGGAAAAAGGCAGTGTGGGGGCCGGGTGGCCTTGCCGCAAATCTCTATGCTATCTGGCATCGTCGGCGACGATGTGGAATCTAAACTTGGCTGCAGGGTTATCAAAAGTTAGATTATAGCAGCCATGCAGGGAATCAAGAGAAACAGAGCCCTGGGCATCGACGGGATCACGATGGAGTTCCTGCACGGCTATTGGGCCATCACTATCAATGACGTCATTAGCGCGATGTAGGCCTTCTTTGAGGAACGGAGGTTGCCGGAGGACTGGAAGGACATGCTCATTTTCCTTATCTCGAAGAAACAGGGGGCATGCTGGCCGGAGCACTTCCGGCCAATCAGCCTCTGCAACACCATCTACAAGGTGGTGGCATGCATTCTGGTTGGGAGGCTGAAACCGCGGACGTCAAGCTTCATCTCGCGCGAGCAAGCTGCACTTATCCCCGGGCGGAGCATATCTGATAACGTCTACATCGCACAGGAGATGGCGTCGAAGATGCATACCTGCACTGCTGCTTCGGGCCTCATGGCCGTGAAGATCGATATGGAGCAGGCCTAAGACAGCGTGCGTTGGGACTTCCTGCTCGAGATGATGAAGGTCATGGAATTTCCCTCTGTCTTGTGTGAATGGGTCGCTGCGATTATAACTTGTCCAAGATTTGGTGTTCTTGTTAATGGTGCTCGCCTCCCTTGGGTGGTGGCTCAGCAGGGACTCCGGCAGGGATGTCCACTTTCGCCCTACCTGTACGTCATGGCTACTGAATATCTTTCAAGGTTGGTGAGGGACTACGAGACGAAGCAGCTGCTTGGTTTCAAGCCTGGGCAACACGCGTCATGGATTTCGCACCTCCTATACGCGGACGATGTGCTGCTGTTTGCTCCTACCACGTGCAAAGCCGCCCGCGCTGTACGTAGTATCATGCAGGAATTCAGTGAGGCTGCTGGGTTGCGCATTAATCTTATGAAATCCAAGGTCTATTTCAGCACGAAATTCAGCAAGAAGAAAGCTAAGCTGGTCTTGAGAAAACTCCGCATGGAGCAAGGTCGGACGCTTAAGTACCTCGGAGTCCCCATTGTTGTGAGGTGCCTGAATAAGGCCGACCTTAACTTTCTTGTCCAAAGGATTGACGTTGCGATGGTCAACTGGCGTATCCGTCTGCTGTCGCTTGCGGGCAGAGCCGCCTTGGCCTCCTCTATTCTCACTGTCATCCCCAATCACGTTCTGAGGCGTTGTGCAGTGCCTGTTGGTGTCCTTGATGACATGGAAAAGAGAATTAGAAGGTTCCTATGGAGCAGAACGAGCTGCGTGCACACGATGCATTACGCGCCATGGGACTTTATCACCTTGCCGAAGGCCGTTGGCGGGCTTGGACTCTGGGACTTCCGAGTTTGGCAGCATGTGCTACAAATGAGCAACTACAAGCGCATTCTCAGTCGTGAGGCGAGCCTTTGGGTTGAAATTATGAGGCAGAAATACATGCTGATGAACCTTCTTATGAAAGCTCCCCGGAATGCTTCACCTGTGTGCAGAATGGTTTTGGTGGCAATGCCAGTGGCAATGTCGATCTTCGTATGGCGCATCGGCGATGGGCGGACAGTGAGATTCACAGAGGACAATTGGTTAGGCGTCCTTCCACTCTGATGCTGGCCGACCTTCGTCAACATAAACATCAATTGGCCGGCGAGTGTCGCTGACTGTATCACTGCTGCTAGGGACTGGAACGTGGACTTCATCCATGCTTGGGCAGGAGAGGAGCTTACTGATAGAATTTTGCACCTCCCGAGAGCTCGATCGTCTACCCAGGACGTGCTCCTCCAGCTGCACACCGAGACGGCGAGGGTCGATAGCGGGAGAATCTACACGCATATGGTATGCGGTGCTGAGGCTACTGTCAGAGAGGAGGCCGACGTCACGCAAATGATATAAGGAGCATTTGGAATATTAATGCAATGCCGAGGGTGCGCATGTTCATGTGGCATGTTGCCGGTGACTTCCTCCCTACGGCGGCGTGGCTGGCCCGCAGAGGAATGCTCTAGAACAGTAATTGCCAATTGGGCTGCGTGGCGGATGAATCCTTGCAACATGTGTTCTGGGACTACCCGCGTGCACGGGAACTATGGGTTGACTGCCAGGCTCGCGGGGCTTTGGCTGCGCTGGGTTGGTCCATGGGTGCGGGTGCTGGGCTGCAATTCATCGACCTGCTCTTTAAGTTTGTGGCTTCGCCGGCAGCGCACCGTGGTGGTGGTGCGAGCCATGTTGCCAGTTTGGCCACCACCATGTATTATATTTGGGCAAGGAGGAACGCGATGAGGCATAATAATCTGATGCCCATGCCATGCTCGCTGCTACGAACGATCAAGATCGAGGTGAATACCACATTCAGAGGTTGTTACTTCTACTCATCCCTGTCCAGTGAGAATCCGTGCAACTCTTCGGACTTTCTTGGAACACATGGTTGGCTTCCCCCCAACAGGATGGATAAAAGTAAATTGCGATGCTGCGGTAGGTGATTGCATTGCTGGTCTTGGCATGGTTGTCAAAGATTCCATGGGGAGGCCGCTCTTGGTGGCTGGCAAAAGGGTTTTCTCTCAGGATGCTGATATGATGGAGGTCCAGGATATGCTCGAGGCCCTTAACATGCTAAGGGGTTCCCTTCCCCTTCACAGGGCTGTGAAAATTCAGACTGACTTGATGACGACGCTCCAGGTGGTCCGTGAGATGATATCCCACCCACCTTAGGATGGCCACTTTGCTGAGACTCTTAGGTATGCCAGGTGTCTGGAGGCAGTCCGGTTTTCTCATATCCAGAGAGATGGGAACGCGCCTGTTGACTGGGTAGCTCGTGCTGCATGCTTAAGTGAGTTCGTATGGGCTTCCGGGGAATCCATCCCCAAGCCCCTACTCAAACTTATGCTGTCTGATTTCATGTTTGATCCTCCTTGAGGATCCCACATGTGGATTTCTTGTATGGTCATATCCGCTTTTGATATAATATTATATCATTATTATTTCAAAAAAAACTATGTTGATGAGTATTTGGAGGCCAAATTGATTAAAAAGATAAGAGAAATATAGTAATTTTCAAACTTTTGATTAATTTTTATTTAATTTTCTAAAAACCTAATCCATTAATGGAGAGAAAAACTAGATGGTGATTCCAAGCCACAAAAATTCTCCAAAATGAGACATGGATATTCAAGAAAGAGGAAGAGAGTAAGATCATAAATATTATATCAAGTAAAATATTTTTTAGTTAGAATAAAATCTCTTATTTTCTTTGTTAATAAAGTAATATAAAGTTTATGACATTAATGATATAATTGTTGAATATTGTGTGATATTTTTTATTTAATTTAATGTTTGAATTTAAGATATGTTCTTTGTCAGTATTGTTAGTTTTTAATTACTATATGTGATATTTTGTTACCTTATGTATTTAATCATAATAAATTGATATTTAGATATATTTTATTTCATTTAAACTGGATGATAAATCACACATTGTTCTTAGTTATAATAAATAATATTTGTATTAATAAGTTTGTCCTATTCTATTGGACCATCAACAAAAAAGATTCATGATTTTTAACTTTTATTTTTTTTTTTGACCATTTGATAATATGTTATTTGTTATATTTCATTTAAGTAATAAATATTTTAAATATCTTCATTTGTTATTAAATTTAAATTTTTTTAACTATTTTTTTTATATATTTGATTACTTTATTACATATTGCAAGACAATTCTTTAATATTCCTTTCCAAATACTAAAACTAATATTAACTTTTTTTTCTCACATTGATCAACAACCCACTCTCAATCATAAAGAAGTTTTACGTAAACAAAAATAAATTTTTTATAAAGATCATTTTTTTAATTGTTTTTTTTCTAAACTCATAAATTTTAACTTATATACAAATAATCATAATTATTAAGCATTCAACACAATAAAAAATTATCAATATAATATTAAAATTTAATTTTGGTATTCCAATTCTCGCTAGGCACCGTTACTATCAACGAACTAAAGTGACACGTTGCTGCCGGCCTGTAAAAGTGGGATTCGTACTGCTTTTCAGCGAAACAACATGTGCGTCTAACATCTACCACATGGCATTTGTTATTAATTTTTCTCTACACCAAAGAAAATTTTGCATTCACACCAATTTATGATTTTTTACAGACATTCAACTAGATATATAAATATATATATTTTAAATAAAATATTTTAAAAAATTAATTGAAATTCATTATGTTAAAACACACATTAATGTAGGCTTGAAGACGTAACAAAGAAAAATTATATAAAAAGTTAGGACAAAATCATATTTATATATTCTTATCAATAATATATACTAATGTTTAAAAAAAAAAGATGCAATCAAAGTAGTACCAACTTGAATTTATTGCATAGAGCATAGAGCATGTGATTGGCTAAAGGATAGATCACTGTCGATCTTGCATGAAAGAGATAGATGAGACCACCAATTATTCACAAATTGAATCAAGTTATGAATTTTTACGCATGTATTATTATGGAGTCTGTGATTGGCTATAAATTATTGCAAGAATTGAATGAAAAAGTAATGCATGATCTCATCAAATTCTTATTAATTGAATATATTTGTACAAAAATTATGCTTTTTCACTCATACACCATTAATTAATATGAGTTGCTAATACTTTCATTGCATTTTATTTAATTTTTTAAATATAGAATAATCGTTGTAAAATAAAAACACACATATATATATATATTCTCCTATGATATTATCTCTTAACTTAGGTGTGATATTTAAGACTATGTCATATTTATTATTAATATTTTGTATAAGATGACTAATTATAATCATAAATCATATTTTTGAGTTGAGATGATGTCAAATTATATGACAATTGACTTATTAAAGAGTTGTCGTTAAGTGTTTTTATATTAGTTGTGTAGTGGGGTATAAGTGTATGAACAATATTAAAAAGTTGGCCATCAACTTATCTCTAAGTTTGCAAAATGGTTAGGTTTGATTTTTAAAACCATAATGGTAAGGATGATATGATTTGACATGATTGATATAAGCCTTTAAGTAGACTTATTTATTGAAGATCTTTTAAGAAATATTAATATGATTATGCTATTATATTTGAGTAGAAATAATAGTAAAAAAATACGAACTAATTAAAAAAATCAAGTAAACAATAAAAAGACATAAGAAGAAAAATAAATATCAAATGAATGAAATTATTTCATTATCACTTTAAATTATTTCATTATCACTTTATCTAGATGATATATTTGTTTTGTTTTTCTTATATCATTCATTATTTGAGTTATATTATTATTACATTATCTTATTATTTATGATTTATCTATTGAGTTTTTTGTATGCTTATATCTCAAACTTATATTATAAGTTAGTTAGAATCACAATACCAATATTAGGATTTCAATAGAGTCAAACATTTAAACATGTATTAACATTATGTTTCGTGTTTAAGCTTGTACTGTTGAGATTTGTTATATAAAACATGGTGTAAACTACATCATATAATATAGATTTGATATTAATAGTTATTTATTATATTTGAGAGATTAAAATATTATGTATTTTATAAAGTTTTTGAATATGTTGATTGATTTTTAATATTTATTTATTTTAAATGTTCATATGAATTATGGATTTTATTACATAGATGATATAAATTGTGAAATTATATATAAATTAATAATATTATATATGAAAAAAATAGATAATTTGTAAGAAAAACATTGCTTATTTGATTTCTATATTTTATTAAATTTTATTTTAAGTTTTACATTAAATAGATTAGAATAAGTGTTGCATTTGATTCATCATCACTCTCCTGCTTGGGTGAGATTCAGATCATGACATAATTAGTAGTTATTATGATTTCTTAAGTCGATATGTTAGAATTGAATAATGTGTAATTAAAGTTACAAGAAAGGAGGAATTAAGACATGATCAACACTTTAAAGTTAATATATGTAAATTAATATAACTATGATATAAGTATTTTATTGATATTTGTTCTTGAACAATGTAATAATTTGAGTATTATTATATCACTTGGCTTATATATATATACATATTTTGATATTATATAGTATGATATTGGTATTATTTTCTATATGTCATAATGTTAAGTTATGTGTGTCTAACTAATATGTTTGATTGTAATATGTATATCAAAATATAAATAGAAGAATTTGAAAAATGATGAAAAAAATCAGACAAAATATAGGTAAAAAGAAATCAAGTTATGATAATATGCTATAAAAATATATAATTATATGAAGTATGAGTTTATCATAAGAAGTTTGATAAAATATTTGAGGGATGTAGTACATTGACATTCTTATTATACATTATTTTTGATATTGCAGATATATATAGATATTGTCCACAATATATTTCAAAGATGTGTATAGTTGTATATACTTTGTACATAATTTTAAGTATGAATACGAATTAGTTGTTTGTTTGTATTTTTTGAATTGTATGGTTTGTAAATATTTTTATATGATAATTTAAGATTATACTTATTTATTATATTATTTTAATATTTTAAATTTTATATTATAGTTTAAAAATTTTCAAATTTGTATATTTTTTATGTATGTGTTGATATCAGAGGGGGATTTGGTGAATTTAAACAAAAACTTAGTTAGAACAACGACAAAGATGCTCGAATGGACAAAATTCTTAGATTTGTTTGGGAGAAGATAGAAGCATACTATTGGGGTAGATTGGCATGATGCGACAAAGTTATGATTTAGATATTTTGTTTTGAAAAATTGTGAATATGTATCATTATTGAAGGATGTCTTGACCATGTAGAATACGACGTGATTGGCATTATAACGATGAAATCAAATGCAAAAGTGACTTGATCAGGAGCAAAAGTGAATTGGTAAAGAGCGACAATGAGTTAGTTGGGAGCGATTGTGACTCAGTTAAGTTCAAAAGGGAGAATGTGATCACGCACGTGGGTATGCCACTGTCTTGGGCAAACTCAAGCTGACGTGGGTTTGCTCAAGCAGGTGCGAGCCTACTTGGGTATGCTCAAGCTGAAGTAGAATGGATCTAGTTGATGTGGGTTGACTCAGGTAGGCACGGGGCTGCACGATCAATTCATGTAGGCATTGTCATCACATGTTGAACCGGGTTGGCTAGGTAGACGCATCTCGACAAGGGGTCAACGTGGGCAGTTTTTTAAAAAGATATGGTTAAATACTCTTAAATCCCTAAATAATTACTTCGATGTCGCTTTCTCTTGGGAATACAAGAGATTGTCATTTACGACGAGGAAAAGTGGCATTTGATGGTCAGGGAAATGACAAAGACTTGGGATTGCTTTTGATAGTTCAGGATAGAAGTTAACCATGGGCTTCTAGTGAAGTCTACATTGTGAACAAAAGAAGTAGATGGTTGCTCAAAAGTGACTCAACCTGCAAATGGTCACTAGTAACTTGTGCGAAGGGCTTCAACCATATTGGATTTTCACTTCAATGCTTTAATTTAGAGTGGGGGGCTGTTCCCAAGGAATCTGGTGATTATGGTTGGCCATCTGCACCTTTTTGCTTTGGATTTTTTGCTATTTCTTCATTAAATATCCCAACTTTTAATACTATCATTTATGTTGTAAAGAAGAGTTGCTTGCAAGTTTTTCGAAAAGAGAATTTGCATATGAGGTCATCAAGTTGTCTATTTTTTTATAAAAAAATGTTGTAAAAATATATATGATTTGTATTGTAATTTATGAAGAATTTGTAGCATGGGAAGGCAACAATGAAGCTTTATTTAAGGTGATGAAGAGATCGAATGCAAAACCAAATTTTTTTAAGATTTTCATACTACTACTAATTATCAAAAAAGAGAGAGAGACTTATTTTGTACTTCTTAAATTCATCATGTAATGCAACTGTGACGAGAGGAAAGAGAGGAAGCAAGAGCATGCTTTCTTAAGCCTTAATGTGATGGAACAATGACAAAAAATAAAAACATGTCCAGTCCTTGTTTATCGTTCTCTTCGTGTGAGAGTTATGAGAAAAAGAAAGTGTAAATGCCATCTCTTTTGCTACATTTCATTATTTTGGTGCCAAGGAAAGCTTCAAAATTGTGCTAATCAAGTTTTAAGTAATGCCAAAATATTTATTAGACTATGTAAGTGATTTTTAGTCATTTTGATTAAGAGATTAGACCTATAAATTTTATATTAAAAGTTAACAAAATATATTAACTCATATATTTGGTGTACTTTATTTTTTAAGAGTAAACTTTTTCAATTGGTCCCTACTCCAAGTTCGTGAGAGCTTAATATTATTTTTTGTCTAAAGTTGATCAACATTCAATTTAATTATTTCTTTAATGAGATTGAGTCTCTTTTAATTTGGGATTAATTTATTGAGCCCTTATTTTTCGATTTTGAAATCTCACTCCCTACTTTAAGTGCACTTCTTCTAATATGCTTTCCAAAGTAATCTTCCATGCTTTGCTTTTTGTTGAATTGTTTCAAATGTGTTGGAAGGCATTGCTCTTCAAGAAGATCTAGCTTAAGTTTTCTGACTTCTTCATTTGTTTTCTAGGCATTAGCTATGTCCTTTCATTCCCTTAATATTGAACTCATAAAGTAGAGTGCTTGATTTTTACTAAAAGTATAGCCTTAGAGCTATAAATTAGAAAATATGGGAATTCTCTTATAATAATATGAGTGATTTGGTATGCCCATAATATGCTAGGAAGCTTATCAATCCAAGCTAATTCTTTTCTTTCCAAATGAGGCTTCAAAATCTCTAAAAAATTCTTATTTGCTACTTCAACTTGGAAGTTTGTTAGAGAATGGGCTATAAAAACATATTTTAGGTGACAATTGTATTTCTTGCAGACGTTTTAAAGTGCCTCCACTTAGAATATTATAGCATTGTTAGTGACTTAGTTGATGGAATTCCAAATCGACTAAATATATCTTTCTAAATGAAATTACAAACTTTAATTGTCGTCTTGTTGAAAGGAGGTTTAACTTCAACGTACATTGATAAGTAATGAATTGCAACAAGAAGAAACTTTTTTTTTTCTGTTTGGCTATATGGAAAGGTCTCAAGAAGTCCATGACCATACAGAGAAGGGTTAAAAAAATATTGATGGCTTTCATTTGGGCTATCAGTTGTTGAGAAAATGGAGCATAAAGTTGACATTATTTGCATATTCCAACAAATAAAACAATGTTTCCTTATATGATAGGTCAGAAAAATCTTTGTCTTATAATTTTCATAGTCAGGTTACAACTAGAGACATGGTTACCAAATTCTCTTAAATATATTTCTTTTACATTATGTCTGTAATGGATGAATGAATTTAAGTAAAGGCTCAAGGTCCAGCTTTTCACAGAGTTGATATTTAATTAGGAGATATCATTGATATTGTCTCTTAATTCTTCTTATGCCTAATTTTTTATTAAAAAGGGTTTCCATTTTGAGGTAAGCTTTTAAGAGAGTTATCTAACAATTGGACCTCTCAAGGTTGAGCCTTAAATATATAATTTTTCAAGAGGGGAAAACCTTTATTGGGGTCTCTTTTTTTGGCTTGTTGGTCTGTCTCTTAATTTTACTCACGAGGGATTTCGGTAAGGCTAATTTGATCAAACGTTTGTAGGAAGGTTTGCACCAATGTCTTGAATATTTTGGGGATTAGATCTCTAGTTTCAATTGTGTTTTTGACTTAACTGACAATCAATAGTGAGTCGCTAAAGATTTATAAGTGTTTGACTAGCAAACTCAAATAATATTTCAATCTAATTATCAAAGTTTTATTTTTTAATTAGTTATTTAAGAAGTAGATTATGATGCATCTTTTTAATCTACATCCTCTATGCTTAGTAAACCAAAGTCAATACCACATAAATCTTGTCCCAATGCTCCATCCACAAATAGCTTCTAAGTATCTAAAGAGAGCTTGTGTTCTTCTTTTGGCGAAATACCTTCAACCAAAAAATTTACAAGTACTTGAAATTTTAAGAACGATCGATGTTTGCTAAGCTTGAGGACCCATTTGTGCATTCTTCCTAAGACATCTATTAACTAATGGTTGTGTTTCAAGGGTTTGTTTGTGATAACATTGATAGTATATGATTAAAGATAATATCGTGGCCATCAAGCTGACATGAGGAGTGTTAGCATCATCTTTACAAAAAGAGAACATCTTATTTCTACATCCTTTAAAGTATAAAAGACATAATAAATGAGTTGTTCCATACATTTATTTTCTTGGATTAACATAGAGCTGACAACTGAGTTTGAGACTGCTAAGTAAGTGAATAATGATGTCCCAAGTATCAAATTACTTAAAATAGAAGGATAAGATAGGTAAGCCTTAAGTTCTTAAAAAGCTTTTTCATAGTCTTTTGTTCATATTAACTTGGCATTATTGTGTGAGAGTTTGAATAATGGTTGAGCTTTTTTTTTACTTGGAGATGAAATGACTAAGCGCTCATGATTCGTCCATCGAGGCATTGAACTTCCTTTGTTGTATTTGGAGAGGGTATATGTAAAAGATCTTTCACCTTGTCGGGGTTAGGTTGGATTCCCTTCTTTAATACTATATAACCAATGAACTTTTTTGAGGATGTGCCAAAAAGCTTGAGATTAAAGTTTTGGTAAGTCCCCTAATAAAGTCTCGTAGACATGCCTCAAAAGAAAAGCTTTTCACCAGAAGGTTATCCATGTAAGTTTTAAATTTTTTTATTTTTCTGATTTTTAAAGATAGTACTGGTTATCATTTAATAAGTTGTCATAACGTTCTTGAATAAAAAAAATATGATTTTATAATAGAATATCCTGAAGTCAATAATAAATACAGTTTTCTCTTCATCTTTCATATCTATCTTAATTTAGTGATACATTAAGAATGAATCTAAAAAAATTAAAGTATGGAAAGCCAACAACTAATTCCTTAAGATTATTAATTTGAGGTGGAGGATATGTGTCATTTGGGTTGGCTTGGTTAAGATTAGTGTAATCCACACACATGTGTCATTTTCCATTATATTTTTTATGAGTACCATATTGACTAGCCCTTCGGGACAGCGGACTGGTTAATTGAAACTATCATTAAGGAGTTTTGACACTTTTTTTTTTCCATGCAAATGTCAAAACCTTTAGATCCATATGAAGGGATTGCTTATGCTATTAAGGGGTCTACTCTTGGCATGTCACATTCAGGTACTTAGCCAAAAACTCAATGATGACCTTCCTTTCTTTTTCATATTAATTAATAGAAATAGTTACAAGTTTGGTTGTATCAAATGAATTAAGAGGAAGTAAGAAACAAGGAGAAACAGTGTTAGAAACTTCTCTTTCTAGATGTTTAATGGATAACTATTATTTTCATGATATTCAGATAGAATCACATTGATTGTAGATGTTAGTCTTACACTTGAACCACACATAAAAGAGTACGTAACTTCATGCATAGGTGTGGTGTTGAGACAACTATCTAGAATGTGTTCATTGTTAGGCTCTCAATGACAACATTATAAGAAGAATGACTAACGACTATAATGAAGTCGACTATGTGCATGGCCGAGTCAAAATAATTTTTTATCGTAAGTAGCAATGCAAGCTTATTAGAGATGAGATCTGGTTTAGAGGCTTTTACGCTATATTCTTGGAGGTAATTTTCTTTCAACATTTTTTAGATTAAGGTTTTAAGGGCCTTACCTGTCATTCATGTTTTTTTTTTTGCAAAATTTTTCTTGCTTTTGCATTATGATTGGGTTATAAGGTAAAAAATTTGTCGTTTTTATTTCACTAGGCACAATCAATGCAAGCAAAAGATTATATACTAAAACACAAACACATATGAATATGACAAAAAAAAAAAAAAACAGCTGAAAATTCATCAAATTCATCAATGTTCCATCACAAAACTCTATTGATGATGCTGGAAATTGTTATCCCTTAGCTATATTTAATTTGTTAGTTCACAAAACGTTAAAAGGGTACTAAAGTGTTATTTCCTTAACCAAACAACTAAAAAATAATTATATGCACAGTTTTTTGTTTTAATTTAACATACTAAATTTCTTACAAAAGTTCCTGCTCCTCAAATGAAAATATTTTTTTCCAATTTTTTATTTTTTGTAAACAGATAAACTTTAACTTATCTACCAACAATCACAGTTTATTATTATTTTTTAAAATTTCAAATAAAAATTTATCAATGATACTTATATAATATTAAAATCGAGTATTATTTATGTTTAACAGCAACGCAGGCGAAATCTGCACGTTGCTGCTTCCAGCGACGGCATGCTACAGCCAACACATTCATGGATATTTGTGTCCAATTTGCTTACGTTTTAAACTCTTGGCCTTTCATAGTTTACCGACTCTTCTTATTAACAGCTGCAATATACGAATGATAATGGAGTAGAATAGTCCATGAACATATCCTTTGTAAAACCATCAAGTCAATGATCCCGTACATTGGTTGAGGTTCCTTAAAAGAAACGTAAGTACTACATATGTGTGTGCAATAACAACCACATGATTGTTATTAAATTTTTTTTTTTTTACATCAAATGACATTTTGCATACCAACCAATATATATATATATAATTTGAAATAAAAAAAAACTGAAAATTGAATTGAAATTTATTATGTCAAAAGGGTATTAATGCAGTCTTAAAGATGTATTGAAGAGAAATTGTATAAAAAAGTTAGGATAATATCATATTCATACATTTATATCAATAATGTATATTGTGTTTACAAAAAGTAGATAAGATACAATAAAAGTTCAACCAACTTATGTTTAATGGATCAAGCATTTGATTGGCTATAGATCACTATCACAATTGCATGAAAAATTTAAAGAATACCTTATCAATTATTTACTGATTGAAAGACACATTTTTACACATGCATAATTATGGGGTTTTTTTTACTGATGTAGATCACTATTATAGTTGAATTACAAAGTTGTAAATAATCTCATCAAATATCTATAAATTAAACATCTTTGTGTAAAAGTTATGATTTTCATGTGTACGCCATGCATTAAATATGAATGATAACATTTTCATTGTATATTATTTAATTTTTTTAAAATTAGCATACATTGTTGCAATATTTATGTGTTTTCTTTTGACAGTATATCTCGACTTTAGTGTGGTACCTAATACTATGCCATATTTATCATTAATACTTTGTATATGTTAGTTAGTTATGGTCATGAATTATTTTTGTGAGATGATGACATCAAATAAGAAATAGTTGATTTATTAGAGATTTATGGTTAGTTGTCTTCCATAATAAATGAGTTGTTGAGTGTAAATGTGTGGATTATCTTAGAAAGGTTGCCACTAGCTTACTTTTAAGTATGAAGGATGGTTGGCCTTGATTTAAAATCAAGTTTGTGATGATGATATGATGTGAATAATTAATATATGCTTATAAATATTCTTACATATTAAAAATCTTTTGATGTATAATAATATGAATATGATATAACATTTGAATAGAGATAATAACCAAATACAAATATGACCTAAACTGATAAAAAAAAAATTAGTTAAAAAGAATTGAGTGAATAATAAAAAAAGGCATAAGTAGAATAGTAAATATCAAATAAACGAAATAATTTCATTATCACTATATCTAGATGATATAGTTTTTTTTATTTTACTTAATATCATTGATTATTTAAGCTATATTATGATTATAATTTATATTATTGTTACGTTGTCTTTATTGTTTATGATTTATCAATTAAACTTATTTAATGGTTAAATCTCAAACTTATATTATCAATTAATTAAGATCACAACATGAGTAGAGTCGACAATTTATGTTTGCATTAAGTGTATGCTTAGTGATTAAGCTCGAATAGTTGAGATTTGTGAAGTCATGATGTAGACTATATATCGATTTGATATTATCAATTATTTATTATATTTTTTTTATCGAGCAATGTAATAATTTGAGTACTAGTATATGATTTTGTTTCTATATACATACATATTTTAATACTATATAACATGACATTAATACTATTTTTTATATATTATAATATTGAGCTATGTCTATCTTGTTGATACATTTAATTATAGTGGATATATCATAATATAAATAGAATAATTTAAAAATAAAAAAAATAAAAATAAATTAAAAAAATCAAATTGTTTGACAATTAATATAGAATAAAAATATGCTTTGAGATAAACCATAAGTTTATAAAATAATTTAGGTTATATAAGTCATGTATTACAATAAGACTCGAGAAATCTTGTAACAAATAAGAGAAGTTTGATAAAATTTATGAGGTATATTTTACATTGAAAGTTTTGTTATAAATTATATTTTAGGACATTGAAGTTAGATGTAGATATTGTTCATAATATCTTTAAAGATGTATATAATTGTACATATTTTAATTTTCTAAATCTTATATTATACTCTAAAAAAATCTCAAATTTATATGCTTTTTTTTATGTATGATTGGGCTATATGGGGAAAAGTTTGGTGATTTTAGTTCACTAAACAAAATCAACGCAAGGCAAACGACTATGTATTAAAAAAATATAATATTTGTGGATAAGGTTAAAAAAAAAAAAAGTACAAATTAGGTAAACTATTGCTGCCTTGAAAGTTCCGTCCCGAACTAAAAATTCTACATAATCACGAAACCCATTCAAATTCACAAATTCGCACTATAAATACCTCCACACAGCGCAATTGTTCTCACAATCAAACAGAAGAAGGCAAAGTTTCCACATCAATGGCGAGCCTCTCTGTCCCACCGAAGCCTACCATTCTCGGATTCTCGCGCTCCTCTTCGTGCCCCTTCGTAAGCCGAAAGCCCCTTTCCTTACCTACGAAACCCATCATTCATTCTGGGGGACTTCGCTGCCGTGCTTCCGCTGAAAACCTTAACGACCACGAGAACGCTTCGCAAAAGAACGGCGCGTCCCGCCGCGGACTGCTCGTAGGACTCGGCGGGCTCTATGGCACCGCCGCGGGTCTCTCAATGAACCGCAACGCGGCCGTCGGGGCTCCAATCCAACCCCCTCAGCTTTCCCAATGCAGCCCCGCTGACCTTCCCAGTGGAGCTGATCCCGTCAACTGTTGCACTCCCGTGACCTCTAAAATTATCGATTTCAAGCCACCGCCGGCCTCCTCCCCACTGCGCGTCCGGCCAGCCGCTCACCTAGTGGATTCCGAGTACATTGCCAAGTACACCAAAGCCGTCCAGCTGATGCGCAACCTCCCCTCCTCCGATCCTCGCAACTTCACGCAGCAGGCCAACGTCCACTGCGCTTACTGCGACGCCTCCTACGACCAGCCCGGCTTTCCCGGCGTCGAGATCCAAATCCACCAATCGTGGCTTTTCTTTCCTTGGCACCGTTTCTACCTTTATTTCCACGAGCGCATCCTTGGGAAACTCATCGGCGACGACACCTTCGCTCTCCCCTTCTGGAATTGGGACAACCCCGCTGGGATGCATCTGCCTTCCATCTACACCCCAACAACGTCCTCTCTCTACGACGCCCTGCGCGACCCCGCCCACCAACCACCGACCATCGTCGACCTCGACTTCGGCGGAAGCGAGCCGACCGACAGCGGGCAGAAGCTCATCGACGACAACCTCGCCATCATGTACCGGCAAGTGATCTCCGGCGGCACCCTCCCAGAGCTCTTCCTTGGAGCGACTTACCGCGCT
This sequence comes from Vanilla planifolia, assembly GCA_023846275.1. NCBI lineage: Eukaryota > Viridiplantae > Streptophyta > Magnoliopsida > Asparagales > Orchidaceae > Vanilla > Vanilla planifolia. The sequence continues at coordinate 28,817,139 of CM043868.1, forward strand.
GGGGACCCTCCCAACCCTGGCGCCGGGACTTTAGAAAACGCACCCCACGGTACGGTCCACATTTGGACCGGCGATTCTCGGCAACCGAACCGAGAGGACATGGGTGTTTTATACTCTGCCGCGCGAGATCCCATATTCTTCGCGCACCACTCGAACATCGACCGCCTGTGGAATGTGTGGAAATCTCTCGGCGGGCAGCGGCAGGACTTCACTGATAGCGATTGGCTCGACGCGGCGTTTCTATTCTACGACGAGAACGCGCAGTTGGTGAAGGTCAAGGTTAGGGACTGCCTCGACATGACCAGCCTGCGTTACGCTTATCAGTATGTGGATAACCCGTGGATTCGCGCGAAGCCTGCTCGAGGCGGTGCGGGAAGGCCGGTGGTGCCTGCTGTGGAGCCGACGTTCCCGGTGATACTGAGCACAGGGAACGTGAGCGTGACGGTGAAGAGGCCACCGACGACGGGGAGGAGCGCGAACGCAAACGAAGTTGTCGTGGTGGGGGGCATCGAATTCGATTCCTCCAAGTTCACTAAGTTCGACGTCTATGTAAACGCGTCGTCGGATGCGGTGCTGAGATCGGCCGTGGCAGAGTGCGCGGGAAGCTTTACGCACGTGCCTCACCTTCACGCGGGAGGGAGCGGGCCGAAGATTGTGAAGACGAACCTTAAGCTGTGCATCACGGAGCTGCTCGACGACATAGGGGCGTCGGCGGACGACAGCGTGGTGCTGACGCTGGTGCCGCGCGTTGGCACCGTCACGATTGCTGCTGTTTCCATCGTGTTGATCTAATAATTACTTTATGAACTTTGGGATAATTTGTAAGCGATATTTAAAAATAAATCATCTTTATCGATTAAATAATTTAACTACATATGTATTACATTACCCGTTTGAATGAAGAAGTATTTGAGTTTGTGTGTAAGATGGAATAAATTTGAGTATTACAGTAACTGGGGATAAAAATATTAAATGTTCATTGTAACATCTCTATGCCATTTGATAAAGTTTAGTTAGTTTTTTATAGAAATATTTTTTAAAACATGATCGATTGTCGGTTATATTTTAAACATATTTTTTAATTCAAAAAAATCTACAAAAATTTAAAGAACAATTTTATTTTTTAAAATAATACTACCAAAATTAAAGATAATGTTTAATATTACTTAATAGTAAATATACTTTTTAATTTTTTTAAAAAAATTAATATTTAATAAAAAACATGTCCCAACCCTCCCTAACCTAGAATACACACACAGACGCACGTGAGTCGTGGCTCTGCTCCTCGCTCTTAAACCCCATCCGATTTCCCACCTCTTTTCCACCCCTGCGTTGGGGTTTCGGCTACCTGTAGCTCACTACAACTCGTACTCTGCCCTCCTTCCATTCGCAGCTTAAATGGCGGTTTCTGTCAAGCAGAAGCCATTCGAATATCTCTTGTCTTCTTCCTCCCTCCACAGGTCAGAACCGGGCTTAATTTTCTCTTCCGCAAGCAGGTAAGTTAGCCTGCTTACTTCCGAATGCATTTTCGGCGTGTTTGCCCTATTGTGATTTTCTAACTTCGTATGGAGCGAAGCTCTGCGGCGATTTTAACGTAGGTTTTTGTTGAACTGGGTACTGGTGCCGTGTGTTGTGTGACATTTTGCGTTGTTTGTTACGGAGGGCATCTACCATGTCTGTCTAATTTATGGAATTGCATTGATTAGATTTCATGTTTTTGAATTCGGATCACTAAAATCTTATGCCCATAGATATAAAAATATATCTTCAAGAAATTGCTTCGCAGAATTTGCCTTTATCCTTTTCTTTGGGTTGCAGAAAGAAACTATGTGGGATGGCGTCGTGGAGAACTGACATTTTCTGATACAAGTTACATGTTTTACGTCGAGTGGCATTAGAATACAATAGATTTTACCGGAATGATATGTTTATGTAGACAAACTTTATGGGTATTCTTGTGTTTTTTTAGCATTGTATTTAATCAGATTCATTAATCAACACTTTTATTGTGCTTCTTTATGGCGTGTTATTAATTTAATTTAATTTTTTTAATCTCGTTTTACTTGTCAAAATGGGAGTTGATAGTAAAAGCATTTTGATATTACCCTGAAAGTTTTTTTTGGCAAATACTTAGTGATGTTTCAGAACTTCCATTGGCAGGAAAATGGAAAGAAGTTACGTACTGGGTTGGATTGCCCGAAATCCGAATTGCACTATTCATGGCTCTGTGAAGTTTATGCAACATTCTAAGGTAGTTAGCAGTCCAGTTTTGCTGAAACGTGGCTTGGATATGGAAAACAATGCAAGTTACCACCTGGGAAATTATTCATCTTCTGATTTTACTAGTTCTTCTGGTATTCCTGGTCAGCTGAACCAATTGAGCACTTGTGGAGTGAATGGTTGGAGAAGAAATAATGATAGAATTGGATTGAACAGTTGGAATACTAGGATACAAATCTTTTCATCATCTTCAACAGGCAATGATAGAACGAATGCTTCAAAAAATTTTCGAACCTCATCATCTGATCCATGCTTTGAGAATTCTCGGAAAAAGTGGCAACAAGAAGGTCATAGATTCAAGCAGCACAATGCTCAATATAATGTAAGCAAGCTAATGGCTGTGCAGGCTCCGAACGTTGTAAAGATTTCAGAAAACAAAGAAACAGGAAGTATTATATCAGAATATCAAAGCTCATATTTGTTAGTTCCTTTTACAAACAATGACTCTAGTCCGTCTATCTGCTCACAATCTGCAAAAACAACCCAAGTGAAAGATGCTAAGGCCAGTCAGGAAAGTTCAAGGCATATGCACAATACAATAGGAAATGGATTAACCAGTGAGAATCACAAACAGAGACTCGCTAGAATATATGACGATGTCTTAGTTGTCAATAATGTCGCAACTGCCAAGAAAACTGTTCATATGCTTATTACAATGTACAGGAATTTCATCCATGCATGTGATACAGAGGCAAGTTTTCTGGGATTCAACTTTCATAATTTTTTTTGTGGTATGAGCTTCGGACGAGTTTTGATCCTGGCTAGTATTCAATCTGTAGCCATAAATCTTTATTTTTATTTTTGTTTTGCACTTAAATAAATTGTTTTGTTTTAATATTAAGTGTTATTTAGATTACCATGAAGAAGGAAAACGATCTATAAGAAATATTGGCAAACAAACGTGCATTGCGTAGACCATTTTTTGCTATCTGAACTTTTTAAGTGCATTAATCGTGAATTTGCTTTTGGTGTTTGCTTAAAAAACTGATGTGGATGTACCAATCTTGTATTAAATCATCACCTTTGTATTGGAGAATGGGATATAGATGCTACTATTCTTGCTCTAAGTTTATAATACTAGAAATTAAGAGTATGTTTTTGGGATGCATTGCTAGTTTAATTCAAAGTGATTTGTTATGAGACTTTCATCTAACTTTTGATTTTTGTTTTTCAGAAAATTTTAATGATGGTAGTAGTTGCATGTCCTGGCAATTTTTCCAACGTAGTGCTTGTGTGGATATGTAAAACATTGCTGTTTCATGCCGACTTTCTGTTGTGGATTAGTAATATAGCAAGTGTCTAGCACACTTCTATGTTCTAATGATGAGAATATAATAAAAGATATTTTAGGTAAAAATATGTTAAATTTGGGTAAATTTTCGTATGGTCTAAGTTCAGCGTGCCATATTTTCTTGCACTGTTGAAATTTAGCTTCTTTGCATTTTGTAAACTTTGGAACTGTTAGCCATAAATTTTTTTTATCAATTATGTTGTTCTTTCTTGCAAATATTATATTCTGTAGTTTGCAGAGGATGATGCTGAATTGTTAGTGGATTAGCATTTTTTTTCCATCGATATTTATGCTTTTATTAGATGTACAAAGCTTGAATGAGGGTTGCTTCCTGTGAATGTCAAGGTTTTAATTCATCTACTCAACTATATCGGCTTTTGTCTACAGCCCCACCCTTTTCCCCATCCTTTCTTCAATTCTTATTCTACTCTGTTTTCTTAGTGAACTTCTCTGTATAGTCCATTCCTCTATTGCTTCCTTCTTGAACTGTATAGAGATATCTTTCAGGCTGGTTACATAATAGAAATTTAAGGTGATGAGATGATGTTTATGCAACTTTTTGACGAGCTGAATATTTGATTCTTGTTCGAAGTTTTCCATCTCTTTTATTGCCTTTAGCCAAGATCTTAATTCACATATCATCTGTTGATGTAAGGAGTAAAGAGAAAGATTTAGAACAACAAGGATATGGTAGGAAGTTAAAATGCATCTAAGCTTGTTGCTATTACCATGAGCCCGGTTTGGTAGTTTGTTTATAAACGTTTTCCCCTGTTTTTGTAAGTTGTGGCAATGTTGTATGTGGTTGGGACTAGAATCTAAGTCCTTGGTAAAAACTCTTCAAGGTTTGTATCAACTGAGCTAGTAGGTACTTGCAAAGTATATTTGTTTTTTCTTTATACTCAGACATCTTTATCCTGTTTAGTTTGATTCAATTATGTTTCTTCATTGCAGGTGGCAAAAATTGATGTTAAGAAGGAGACTCCTGTCGACCATGGAGAGATCGTATGTTTTAGCATCTACTCGGGACCTTTGGCTGACTTTGGAAGTGGAAAAAAATTTATTTGGGTGGACGTGCTGGATGGTGGACATGAAGTTTTGATGGAATTTGCTTCTTTCTTTGAGGATCCAGGCATTAAAAAGGTAGTTTAACATAATCTTTGGTACATAACTTGATTTATAATGCCTTTATTTGCATATAACTTGTGAGTTTAGAAAGGAAATTTTGGAAAGGAAGTTGATTTGTAAAGGAGTTTTATGTGAGAAAAAAATGAAGTTTTGGTGAAAGTGTTTGATATAAATGAAATTTGAGAAGGAACTTTTTTTTTGAAAAAGGAATTTGTAACTCTGTTTACAAATAGACCCAATGTCCTGTTCTAAATATTATTTTTTTTTCTAGTGCAACACTTACCAATTACTAAACTGGGAGTCATATTTTAAGGATTTATCTATATTTTGTTTTGTGTTTTACATTGAATTATTGTTGTAACATGTTCTTTTAATTTCTTATATTCTTATTTTATTTAAAACAAGTTTATGTAGGTCATGTCTTAAGTAAGATGATGTATCATTATATTAGATATGGGCAAATTTGGTAACTAAGTTCCAAAACTTTTAACTGCTATCTTTCTTGATGGAAACCTGTAGTTTCTTGTTAATATGAACTTGCTACTGATCCACATAAACATACAACTATTTAAAGAATTTTTCATGCACTTTTTATGCTGCCTTTATTTAGTTGTTGTGCCAAAATGAATGCTTCGGACTGGACAAGCCTGGCAGCCCCAAAAAAATAACATGGCACTTATTCATGTTCAATGCAGAAAAAATGAAATAGGAAACTCAATAACAAAAAAAACATAAATAAAACGTCCAATAGTGAAGATAGTAGAAATTGCCGTCACAAAAATCTTTCTTGGACAAATGATAATGTATTAGACTAAAAAGAGCAGTTTGAGACAAGAAACTAGTTTTTACATTTAAGAGGATTCATTGGAATAAGTTAAATGATGAAAGAAGAAAGCACCAAAGAATAAAATTTTGCATTTGGTGAAGAGCCAAAGGTAAATAGCAATAAGAAGTCAAGTTTGGTGGCTGGACCATATCCTCCTAAAGCCTTGTCTTACCAAAATTAAGGATTTGCTTTCTTGTACGATTGGATGCAAGCATAGGTTTGAGAAGTGTTGCTTTTTATTTCATATCATTAACATGCTTATAAAGTTCTGTCTTAGGAGATCATATAGAGTTCTTCCACAAACTATATAGCTATTGTGACTTTTCTTTAACTTGAAAGACCCAAAATCTAAATATTAAAAAGTTCTAAAATACTAAGGAAAAATCTCCTGATTGCACTGTTCTCTTCATGCCAAGGTACGAGGATCCAATTTTGGATGGTATTATGGTTCTGTCCTAGCTGGGTAAATTTTAATTTTACACTGCTTGAGTTTTATCTACTAAATAATGTATCATAACATAATCTTTAATACATTAGCTTAAAGATCAGACAAAGCAGAACTAGTGTATACTTCAAAGGATGAGTAGAACTGGATTTAATTGAACCAGATGTTGTAGCTTGACATGGCTCGAATCTGGATTCTTGTAGATGAAATTTTTTGACACAGAAGGGAAAGTGTGAGAAAAGGGGCATAATTAGACTATTTTTGGGCTAATAGTTTTTTCTTGTGCCCTCACCATGAAGACTTGCATTTTGTTTTTCAAGTTTTTAACACAAATTTTTTAACATTTGTTATTGTGTTCATTCGATTGTTTTGAGTGCAAATAAGTCATTATTTATGCTTAAATTAGTAAAATGATTGTCAAATATTTGCATGTATCTATAGTTACTTTGAGTTTGCTGTATGATTCTGATCTCCAGAATCATAAAATACTCAAGAAGGTGTATTATTGTGCTCTTTGATTGCAGGTTTGGCATAACTACAGCTTTGATAGGCATATTATTGAGAACTACGGAATTAAGGTGTTTGGGTTCCATGCGGATACCATGCATCTTGCAAGACTATGGGATTCGTCGAGAAGAATTGACGGTGGATATTCACTTGAAGCGCTTTCAAGTGATCCAAAGGTCATGTCCAAAACGGGGTCTCACATGGTAGATGAACTTGTTGGAAAGGTATCAATGAAGTCAATATTTGGCAAGAGAAATTTGAAGAAAGATGGTTCTGAAGGCAAGTCCATTGTGATAGCACCTGTGGAGCATCTTCAGAGAGAAGAACGTATACCATGGATATGCTATTCTGTCTTAGATTCTATATCGACTAGGAGACTTTATGAAAGTTTGAAGGAAAAATTGGAGGCCATTTGCTGGAATTTTGATGGTACTCCCAGGGGGACTATGTACAACTTCTATGAAGAATATTGGCGTCCTTTTGGTGTTCTCTTAGCTAACATGGAATCTGAAGGAATGCTTGTTGATAGATCCTATCTTGCAGATGTAGAGAAAGTTGCTATTGCTGAACAGGAAGTAGCTGTTCAGAGATTCCGTTGTTGGGCCTCCAAATATTGCCCTGATGCGAAATACATGAACGTGGGGAGTGATGCACAAATTCGCCAACTGTTTTTCGGTGGAACATCTAATAGGTGATCTTGTTGCAATATCTTTTTTTTAATAACAAAAATATTGCTATTTTTTGACATTTGATTGTGATACTTTGAAACATGATTTATTTTATTGTTTTAAGTAGCTAAAAAATTGCAAAAAAGTTTTTGAACTTTGATGCACTTTTCCTTTTGAAAATACTTAATAATTGTGTTATAGTGTTGTTTGAAAGTGAATTTTTGCCATAAACTACAAGTAATGCTCTTTGAGTTGACATTGAAGGCCATGTACCTGATTTGGGTTTTGAATTTGTAATTGTAACTTGGAGACCACTTTTTAGGCCATTTTCATCATCCTTTAAAGAATAACATTGTTCGTTGTCTTTTGAGGTCTATCATATTGTACTTTCTAGAAACCAACAGTATGCAATTCATCATTTCTTTATGCAATTCATCATTTCTTCATTCTTTTTTTGATGAGCGTACATTTTTTTTCATTGTAGCTCAATTGGCTAAACATTTTAAATATTCTCATTTCTATGGAAAATGAATCTTTCAATTTGTCTATATATGTATTTCCTAATTCTAATTTAAATTAATTGGTAACTTCGCATTTCATAATATTTTATACCTATGGTTATTGGTTTTTTGTATTGAGTGAAAGATGGCATGAGTTTACTTGATGAAGTATGTATTTTTATCATTTATTTAATTGTTTATTAACTAATGGTAAATTCATTATCACCAGTCAAAAAGTGAATCGCATTTATGTTCGTTTTCTTTTAATATTTGTTTTTGTAAATGTCTTCGGATATAGAAATAGGTAGGTATGTTGTTTAGTTTTCACAAAGTTGCAAGATGGTTATTGTCATTATAGCAGAGTAACCACTCACGTCAAATTTCAATAATGACCATATCTTTCTTCCAGTCAAATTCTAAACCACTCATGGACTTAGAGTTTTGGTTATCCTCCTCTTCACCTTGCCAACACTGAATTGCATTGTGCTTTTTGAGGAGATTGGATTGGAAAGAATATATTATATATATCTCAAAATAAATAATGTGTCCTTACCATCTTTTGAAGTAGACTCCTTATCCATATTTTCATTTCCAACCCTACTCAGAGATGCTGTCAAATGTTAGCATGTTATTATTGACTTATGAAAATTTTGGTTTCTGTGTTGGTGAAAAGTTCCTCTAATAGGATGTGAAGAACAAAAGTAACTAGTTTATTTTTTTCGAAAGAACATAACATAGGAAATTGTTTATTGAATACATCGCCTTTATTAGATTAGTAGCTTCCAAGTTAAGTGTCTATATGATTCTAACTGCCAATCACAATCTGCAGTTTCATTAGTAATTTAAATAGTGCTATCCTAAACATCAAGAAAGGACTCAATGGTGCTGTCTATTAACTAAGCAGTAGAACTTATTCTGATCGTCTCAGACCTTGGACAAGTTTTATTATCAAATTTTATAAAAAGGACAAAGAAGTTTTTAAATTTTTGACTTCATTTAGAAGCTATTTCTAGTGGTGGATTACTTAATCAAGAAATTTATATTCGAACATTGAGGTGAGAATTTGCTCTAATAAGATGTGAAGAAGAAAAACAATTTGTTTTTTTCAAAAGAATATGGCATAGGAAATCGCTCATTGAATATGTCTTCTTCATTAGCTTAGTAGCTGTCAAGTGTGTATATATGGTTCCAACTGCCAATCACAATCTGCAGTATCATTAGTAATTTAAAGTAGTGCTGGCCTAAACATTAGGAGTTGGTGCTGTCAATTAACTAATAGGACCTAATGTGGTCGTCTTAGACCTTGGACAAGTTCTATAAGCCATGAGGGTGTTTTGGAGTAAAAGGATGTTAGGGTAGTTTGACTATATTTTTTCTTTGCATGTATTAGGAGTTTCAATACAATAGTCACATATTTTGAAGAATTCTATTGCATAGGAATTCTTTTGAACTTCGAGAAAACTAATGGAATTATCTGCTTTCTTCTGAAATCCAAGGAAATTTACTCATTAAATGATCATCATAGGGAAGGAGCTATATTATCATTGAAAGGTAGTTGTATGTTAAATAAAAGATTAATGAATGTGATAATCTTGTTTAGGCATGAAATTTCACTTTGACTGAATGTAAAGAGTTAATTTAAAGCTTGCACTTTTGTATAATAATTTCTCTCTATTTTAGATAACAAGTTTGTGGAATGTGGTTATTTATGATCAAGTAGGAGTGCTATGGGTTGTCCGATATTCATTTGCTCATAAATAGGCAAATACATGATTTTTCACTTTTTTATATTTAGCACGGTTTGTAATTTTCAGGAGTTTCTGAAAAATATTGCAAGTTCTTGAAAACCTTGTTTTTTGTTTCCAAGCAATGTGTGTTAAGAGGATTTTTTTAATCTTTTCATTTGCCATTTTCCCTGCAAATGGATACAGTAAAATTTTCAATGTTTTTTTAATTCGTTGCTGTAATGCATTGTTTTTTTCTTTCAAATTAAGTAGTGAAGTTGCATGCTGTATTTGGTGATTTCATCTAAATACTATGAAATTTTCATTGACCTTTAAATTATTATTACAGATGGGCAGATTATTTTTAAGAAGAGATTGCTAGGTCGGATGAGAGGGCACATTAGGGAGGAAAGGACAAGTGATTGGGTTATTTGTGTGATGATAGAGTCTAAAATGAAAACTGAGTAATGCGATATGTTTTCAATTTGATTAGCATAGATCAAAAGAAGTTAAAAAAAGACAGGATATAATGGATGTTAATCCAGTTCACATGGTAAGGGGAAGAATACAAAAAAAAAAAAAAAAAAAAAAAAAATTCAAAAGACTGTCAGATATGATTTTTCAATATTTTGTGCTTAATGAGTATTTGATTCTTATTCAACCTCAACGGTGCTAGAGGTTCCGTACAGTAGATCCATTTCTTTGAAATTAGACTTGTAGTTTTCTTTTGCCAAGGACTTCATTCTATTGGTTTATCTTGCTACTCCTGCCATGGAAATTTCTATATTAATGTTTGCATGTTTTATTTTAATTAATTGTTTATTGAATTCTATGATTGCTGTTGTCCAGCTGATTTCTTAAACAGTTGATTGACTTTGTTGAGTCACAACAGGAAAGATGTAACACAAGTGTTGCCAAATTCAAAGACTTTTAAAGTTCTCAATAGTGAAAATGTGATTGAAGATGGAAAAAGAATTCCAACAAAATATCGCAACATTACGTTGCATGCTTTTGGTGTAGAGATGCAAACTGAGATGTACACAGCCGCTGGGTGGCCATCTGTTAGTAGTGATGCGTTAAAGATATTTGCTGGAAAAATATCAGCAGACTACACTTGTCTGAGGGATGATGGTTTTGGTTCAGAATCTGAAAACAATAAAGCACCTTTTACTGATGAGGATTCAATCGAAGTTGAAGAACCCTCTAATATTAGTCTAGTTTCCAGTGGGATGCCTGATTATGGCTCAGCTTATGTTGCTTTTGGGCAGGGTAAGAAAGGGAAAGAGGCTTGTCATGCTATAGCAGCACTCTGTGAAGTTTGTTCAATTGATTCTTTGATATCTAATTTCATACTTCCGCTGCAGGTAAAGTTTTTGAGGATACTCTGTTATGGGCACCTGAATTGAGTTATTTGGGTTGGATTTCTGTTTATTTTTTGTTCAACATTATGTTGTTTGATATATATGTTTTTTTGTTGTAGATATTTTTGCTTTCAAGATAAAAGGCACCTCTATTATTATGAAGCTTTAGTATTCGGCTAGGTTTAGTTTCAAACTTTTATTGTTCAATGCATTGATACTGTTATGGATTTGATATCTTAATGCTTCCTACCTGCAAATAGGTCCTATAATTTGAGACAAAAACGCTGCATTTAATCTCACATAGCATTTGAATTCCAGAAAGTTGGCAAATGTTGTGCTTTAGGTTTATTGCATTTCCTTTTCGTGGGATTTATTTGTGCTATGATACCTTCTTAGCGTTGTTCTTCTCATCCAAGGCCAAGCTTCGTAGCACATACTCTGCCATGAACATATGTTTATTTCTGATTCTACTCATTTAGAAAAGTGTTATCCTACATTACTCTCTTTTTCTTAAAACAGTGGTCTTAAATAAGGATTAATTGCATTATTTGATCCTGATACGTGAATTATTTAAAATGAACTTCATTAATTGAGGACACAATTATTATTTAGGTTGTATTAACTACTAGTGGGCTTAGTTGAATAATATAACGTGCTTAGCAGTATGGAAAATGATGGCTTATGAATAATTTAACAAACGCAAAGACGTTATGTGGAAAACCATTGCGCTTGTTTTAGTTTATGTTCTGTTTTCTTAGTTTCAATGTCTTTTGTAGGAAGATTTATTTTGTTGTGTTTCAAGGTTTGTTGTAAATATATAAAGGCAAATTGTACCAAACTTAATTCTTTTTTTTTCCTTAGAAAACATGTTGGCAATGACCGTTTTCTTAATCCATGAATAACAAATGATTTGTTTAGGGTTTATGTTAAGACTAGGATTTAGAAGTTTTCCTACTTATATAATTTATTATTCTTAATATAAAATTAGCAAGAAAGTGATAAGGAAATATATATTTTTTTACAATTAAATATCATAAGTTTGGAATTATTATTTGTTTTTTGAAGCATTTTCTAGATCAATTGAGAGAGTCAGAGATATAGAATTTAGGAGTGAATTTTTTGCTTATATTGTAGCCCAAACTCAAGTTGCTCAAAGCCAACAAGGAAAAAATTGAGAGAAGGGTTAACAGAGCCCAGGGTGATGGTAAGAGAAGTGATCAAAATTAAATGAAGAAATTAATGGGATTAAAAGTTCTCATAGCTTGCGATTATATTTGTTGAAAGGCCCAATAAGGGGTTCAAGGAGCCCATCCTCGTGCTTTCTAACGAGACCTTCAAATGGTACCTTATAACCCAATCATTGTAGTTTGACGATTGTGCATTCAAGGGGCTTTATGCTATGAGATTTCTTGATTTTTAAGATGGGATAATTTGTGTCAAGGATGTTGTCAAGAGAGAAATTAGAATGACGATCTCACAAAGAAGGTTATGTTGATATTCTCTTTTGTGATGGAAGGTTTGATACAAAGGTTTTTATCAATTGCCTTGTGGATATGTATAACTATCATTGAGTGGTAACCTTTGTCAGAGCAATGCCAAGTTGCGTTTTACCAAACTTAAGCTCACTTGTATTACTTGCACACATTGGATTATTGTGGAGTGTCAACTATATAAAGTGGATGAGGGAACTAATTAGAAGTTCGTTAGAGATGGAGTGCTTTCTAAAAGACAAGTTCTTACCACAAACTTATCATGATAAACTATTTGAGGAATTATCTTTTATTAAAGCAACATACTTTATCTGTTTTAGATTATATGATGAAATTTGACGAGCTCATGATTTATTATAATGTGGTCAAGGATTCACAAGTAACGTAAGATTTAGGTTGGAATTATATTTGATATTGAGAAAGAATTGCTCACACATTATATTTATTCTTTAAATGAACTATTCAAAAAGAATGTTGACATTTAGCATAAAGTTGAGTAGGTTGCCCTTTCAAGATAGGGATACTTTTATTAGTTGACATAATCAAGTTGCCTTTAAGATCATTGTTGGTCCAAGGGATAGTAAATGAAAAAAATACACCTTCAAATGAGAAATCATCATAGTTTAATCGTTTAAATGTCAACAAAGTAGGCGTTATGCTATTAATTGTCCAAGCAAGGCATTGTGTATTAATGTTCTTGAAACATTTGGAGGAGAGATTTAAGAAGTTGAGGAAGGCTTTGAGGGGAAAATTATTGTTGAGCCTTATGAGGGATCTGTCGATGTAGAACATGCATTAGAAGGCGAAGCTCTAAATTTGATGAACTGCATTATCTCTACACTTTGAGAAGATCCATATTGGCAGAGGATTGCGATCTTCCCAACTTATTTCAAGAGTGGAAACAAATTATGTAAATTGAGAGTGAAAATTGTCTGCATGTGATCTCTAAGGTTGCATTAGATCGCATGAAGTTAAGAGGAGGCACAATTTAAACATTATAAAGTTGCATCGATCTACTCTAAATGTTATACAGTATTGTCAGTGGCTTCTCCAATTAGATATCTATTTTGATTAGATTTGGTGTGGCATTTTGAGTATGGATGTACCATATCATCCTTCTTTGGTCATGACTATTTCATATGAATGTTTCCATCTTTGAAAGGTCAAATAATTACGATTTTAGGCACCAAGGAAAAATAATTATCTTGGTATCAGCAATATCTAAATTTATTGGTGGTAAGAAGGTAACAAATGTGCCCATTAAAAGGGAAAATTATCTCTACATTTTTAGCCATCAATAATTTGATGGTATGACAAACAATATCATTTATGCATTATTTGTTATTGAATGAAATGATTCACAAAAGGTGAACAAAGGAGCCTTATCTAAAGTTTTATTGTTGTTGGAAAAATTCAAGGATATTTTTTCGAACGGGATATCAAATGAACTATCTTCAATTCTTGATATATAACATACAATTGATCTCATTCTTGTATATACTTTACCAAATTTGTCTTACCTCCAAATGAACCTAAGTGAACATGTATAAACATGATGACCAATGAATGAATTCTTATCGAAAGGTTTCATACATGAGTCTATAACCTTGTGTTATTTCTATGCTACTTAATCCCCAAAAGGATGGAATCTAGCTTATGTATATAGATTCTAAGGTGATAAATAAAATCATTATTAAAAGTTGCCTCCCATTCTTGAGGTTGGCTGATATGATATTCATGATATCAAGAGCAAAATATATTCTCCAAATCGACCTGCATAATGAATACTATCAAATTTGAATGCAAAAAGGAAGAGAAAAATACTGCATTCATGACAAAAGATGGGTTATATGAATGGATTGTATTGCCATTTGAGTGGTTTAATTCACTAAAGTAATTTCTTGATAATCATAAATTGCATTTTGCTATTTTTTATTGGAAAATTTTTGATGGTTTATTCTGATGACATATTGATTTTTAATTGTACTCGATATGAGCATATAGACCACTTATGATGAGTATTTGTTGTTCTGAGAAGAGAAATATTTTATGGATATCGTTAGATGTGTACTTTTATACTTTTTTTCTTTGGCTGCATAGTTTCTAGCGTTAGGATCTTTGTTGATATTGAAGTTTTAAAGTTGTAAATGAGTGGTTTGTTCAACATCAATGAGGTGAGAGCTTCATGGGTTGGAATTTTTTTTACAGAAGATTCATGTGTGAATTTAGCACTATTATGCCTTTATTGATTTTACAAAAAGGGAGAATTTGAGTGGAGCAAAGGAGCCCATATCCTTTTGGGAAAACTTAAAAATCCTTGATTCAAGCATTGTTATTGAAAATGCTGAGCTTAAATAAGGTGATTGAAGTTGCTTGCAATGCTCTTGGTGTAGGCATTGGAATTGTGTTAAGGCAATAAGGCATCCATGTTGTATATTATAGTGAGAAGTTTAATGAGCCAAAAAAATATTCAAATTATGAGAAAAGATTTGAAGTCATAATCCAAGCTTTTAAATATTAGCAGCACTACTTACTGTCATTGAAGTTTTTTCTATGTTTTGATCGTCAAGCAATGCAATTTCTAAATTCATAGAAGATGTATCAAATATGTTAAACGAACAAAATATTTACATGATTATACTTTCGTTTGCAAACATAATGCTAGGACTTGATTGATTAATGCTTTAAGTTAGATGATGCTGTCATTAAACACTAAGTTATATACTTCACCGTCAACACTACAGTAACTTTGGGATATGTGCATTGTTTGTGTTGGGTTTACCAATGACTCAAAGAGGAAATGTTTTGATATTTCTGTATGTTTGTTAGAAATGGCATTTTTCATTCCTTGTAAGAAAACTTACAATGTTTTTTTTGTCATGAAACTATTTTTTGATGAAGTCATAAGGTTGTAAGGACTTCCAAAAGCAATATTATCTGGTAATGACGTGGAGTTCAGAAGTCATTTTTGAAAGATTCTTTGGAACCTGAAGATCCTGAAATGGACAATCAAACTAAAGCTGTCAATTGGAACTTGAAAAGCTTTTTACATTGTGTAATCTCTGGTTATATCATAGTGTGAAATGTTTTTTGTCTATTACAAAATTTGCATACAATAATATTATCAATGAATCTATTAGATATAGTCTATTTCGTATTATTATAGGTTATATATCTAGTAGACCACCTATATCCTATTGTTCTAGTGAGTTTGCTTCCTCATTTGCAAAACACACATGATTTTCATGAGAAAATAAAGAGGAAGTTAGTTGTCAACTATTCGAAGTATAAAAACTATGTAGATTTATGCCAAAAGTATATCCAATTTGAAGAAAGCGATATGGTTATGATTCGAATACAACTTGAGAGATTTCATCTTTGTACTCACGAAATTAACACTTAAGAAAATTTGTCTATTAGGATCATAAGAGGAGTTAGTGAGAATGCACAGGAGCAATAGTTGTTGGAGGAGATGGGAATTGGTTCAATCTTCAATGTTTCTAATTTCGTGCTATAACACAAGGAAAACTAAAGCTTATCTTTTATTTTTGTTCTTTTTCATTTATATCTACTTTATCTTTTGAAGGTAGTCGTGCCTTCAATATACCATAACATACTCCATCTCTATATTAGCATGCCATGTTGCCATCAAATCCACAGACATTTTGAAAATGTCTATATGGGATTCTTTTGCATCAAATTTGATAGTGCTTGATTCTATTATACTAGGTTCAACTCATGCAAAGTTAGTTACAGTGCCACCATGATGGTCACCACCACATCAAGTTCATTTTATTCTTGATGATGAGACTTGATAAGCCCTAAGGAAGGTATGAACTGTTATTAAATTTGTTGGATGGGATAGCTAGATTTAGAGACATCTTAGGTACCAGTGGAGGACCTACAAGCGATCTGCCTGAACTTTTTGAAGTAGTTCCAACATGGGAGATCATTGGAGGTGGCTTCTTGCAAGTTAGGAAGAGCTGATACAAAGCTTTAATGATCATCTCATGTATGCTTTTGACTAAACAGACCTTTTTGTGCACTAAAAGATTTATAGATGACTTCTATTACAACATAATTATACCATGTTTCGTTTGTAGGTGTGTTGATTATTTTTTTTGTTTTGCTATTGTTTTCATATTCTAGTTGTACCAGTACTTTGTATTTTGGGTGTTTTTGTGATGGAGTTGCCAATGTATTTCGATTGAATATTTGGGTTATTTGATGTTTCTAGATATTTAAGGTATGTTTCAATGTGCATTTGTGTGTTCAATGTGTTTTATAGTTGTTTGGTATGTTTGGTGGCTTACCAAAGGTCAAGATCTATTCTAAACATTTTTGCTTTTGTTCTGGGTAGTTTGGATATTTCTGCACTTTTGTGATTGGTTTTGATTATACTATGCAATTCTATGTTTGCATGGCATGTTTAATATTTGTTTGTGCTAGTTGTACACAATCAAACAACATTGTAATGTAGTATGGGTGTGTTGCAATAATCATCCAGTGTTTTCCTAAAATTGCATCATGCAATTAGTAGGAAATTGCCATTGGCAGTCCCTCAAACTGCATATGGATGACAGTTTGACCCTTTGTTGGGTATTTTAATTATTTCTTCTTTTGTGCATCTTTTTCCTTACATTCCTATAATCTCGCTTGTAGAAGGTTGTGTTATGGTTTTATCCCTCTTGAGAGTTCCTGAGTTTTTGAGTGAATCCAAGCAAGTTTCTGTTGTTGGCGTGAAATCAGGTGAAGATGTGATACTATGGTGCTTTTTATATAATCATTATGCTATTTGTGAGTTACTGGGTTAGTCTCATGTTCCTTCTCTATTCCTTGTTGTGTGATTATGATATTGTATTCCTTGGAATGCTTTGGCTTTATTATTATGCTTATTCTAAAATGATAAACATACTTTGATAAAGTAAGTCTTCCAATGTTTAAGATAGACTTTTTTTGTGATCCCTAAAAAGTCTAATTGGAAATTCCTTTGCCTTAAAATTAGACTTGATTTTGAATACTAACAGGGCATATCTTTAATTGAAAATGTGATGTATGATATCTAGTTTTAGTGGGATTTTCTTATAAAATGCAAACAATACTCTTTAAGATTTTTTGAAATTAATTTTCTTGTACACTATTTAGAACTTAAAATAATTTACTAAATCAACTTTCAATTACTTGTTATAATGACTTGTTTAGTGTTTAGGTTAAAATTGGCATTTAGAAATTTTTGGACTTATATCACTCTTTTTTAGTATAAAATCAATAAGAAAGTGATGAGAAAGAATTATAAATTTTTCTATAATTAAAAATGATATTTTTGGAATTTTCATGTGTTTGTTGTATCATCTAGGTTTATCGGTCAATCTCTAGTGTACACCTCATCATCCTTCCTCCAAATCTGCTAAACATCCCTTTTGTAGGTTTTTATGTGCTATATGATGTAGGTTGCTGTTGAAAACTTTCTATGGATTTTTTTGGGGTCTTTTATTTTTTCTTTCTTTTTAGCTGATATATGCATCAACATGTTGCAAAATTTATCTCTTCTCATTGGCATACGCTACATGTTTCGTGGATAGTGTTACAATGACTATATATGACAACTGAATGTTTCTCTTCATTGCCATGGCTGATACCAAGCGTTGAATTAGTTGGTGAAATAACACAGCATAAAACTATCAGTATTCCATGAATTGAATCTTTTAAGAAATTGTGTTTATGTTAGGGCATTCGTTTGTGCATTGTTTTCCTTGAATATAATGACAAATGAGCAAGGTTCACTACCTCAATGCTTTAGTTGTGTTAAGTTGGCATGGGTTTTTAAATTACTTTGGTTGTTTCAGCATTATGGAAGCCAATACAAGACAATACAATCATGGGGGAATTGAAATATGTTCATCTAAACCTGAAATTTATTAGGGTTAGTGACTATCAATTTAAAGAAAGGAAAATACTTTATGTAAATTTAAGGATTATTTGGTTTCCTGAGTTTTGGTGGTTATTGAATTTATTATTTATTGACCTTTAAAAATCAGACTTGGCTTTTAAAATTTTGTTATTTACTTGTATGTCTTTGAGCAAAACATGTGATGATTTTGGATTGGTTTTTAAACTTTTATTAATGTATTTGAATATATTATGCTCATGTTGAAGTCAACCCCTCCCTCTATCCCTTCTTGATTAGCACATCTATTGCATGAATCTCCCATGAAGAGCCTATATTTTGAAGAAGATGGTGCTTTTTTGGGTAACGTCCAACATCCAAATTTGATAGAACTGTTGAAAAGTAAATGCTGCAGCAAAGTGAACCAAGAAAACCGTGTGGCATCATTACCTGGGTATTTTTCCCTTAGACACCTTCCTCTTTGAATGTTTCTTTTGACTATCTCTTATCATTTTTCCTTAATATTATCAAACATTACGTCATCACTGTTTCTATCCTCAACTGCAATAACTATTTCCCCAGTTGATTGTACATTTTTTTTATTAAATTATGATTTAATCAAATTATTAGTTATGTCAAATAGGTGCAAGCACACACAAGCATGTTGTTAAAAAGACAGACTTCATATGCCAAAAAATAAGAAAATCTAATACAAGCTCAAATTTTGATGCATGTTGTCCTTCAAGGGTTATAAAAAACAATTCATCTTTTGCTTCCATACAAACCTCTTGAAATAAAATTTTCATTTTGGAATGCACTCAGATCAAACAAACCTTTTTGGCATCAATGAGCAAAATGAATAAACCAAATTGATGGAGAAAACTAAGAGAAACACATATCAACCCTTTTGCATTGTTCAGCTATTAATTTTATTAAATGTTAAATCAACCAAGTAAAACCTCATAGGTGATAGAATATGCAATGGAAACTATTACCTTTTTTGATGGAGGAACATGGAAATCCTCTTCACATATATCGAGGTTGCATGGTTGTTGATGCTAGAGGTAAAGGGGAATGTATATAGAAAACATGAAATAAGAGAGAATGCAATTGATTTTCCGAGAGGACAATTGTAGTCCTAATGAGATAATACTAGATCTTTGAATGGTTGTACTTCACAATATACTTGATTGGGTTGTTTTGAGAATTTATGAGTATATGAAAATGTTGGATCCCATGAGGCTTAAAGATAATAAGTTGTTTTTTTCCTTAGTGCCTATGCTCTATATAATTCTATCAAGATATTAGTAAGAAGCGTAGGTGGAAATAAGTATATCTTTATTAATGATTACACTCAATATACTTGGGTAATGTTTTTGGTTATAAAGGAAGAAACATTTGAGAACTTCCAAAAAAAATTAGCTAGAAGGATTCAAACAGAAAAGGTTTTGGTTATAGATAAACATTCTTAGCAATCATCATAAAAGCTTTAGAATAAAAACTTCGAGAATTTTTTTGGGGAGTTGGGGATAATGCAAATTTGTTCATTATCTTATATTCTTCAGCAAAAATAAGTCGTAAAAAGAAGAAATAAGACCTTGATAGATATTGTTAGAATTATGTTACACTAATACAACTTGTCGAAATAACTTTGGGCCGGGGCCATAAATACAGCTTATTATATATTAAATAGGATTACAAGATAACCATTAATCAAGAAAATACCTTATGATCTATGGAAGAACAAGCAACCAAAACTTCTTCATTTCAAAATTTGGTTGTAGTTATATTTTAAGCATTACAGACATGGAAAGCTTGATAGTACATCTGTAGAGGTCATTTTTCTAAGATATTCTCCTAATAGTAGAGCATCTAGGGTTTTTAATAAAGAGATTTTGGTCATTGAAGAATCTTTACATATAGCATTTAATGAATCTAGTTATCAAAACAAAGTGTTAGAATTAGGAAACTTAGAAGACTTTGGAAACCTAAGCTTGATGGATAAGCCACTAGAACGTGAAAAGGTAGAGGAAGAATTACAAAAAGAATTATCCAAGAGAACTAGTTTTAGATGATCCAACTCAAGGTGTTCAAACCTAATAATATAGTTATAGTATTTACTAAACTATAAGAAGTTATCATTCTATTTGTTAAACCTAAGGAACATATCTACAATTAGTCCTATCGGTTTTTATAATGGAAGGAATGAAAAAATGCTAAGGTAAAACTATTATAATATTTCTTTTGACTTGTGATTACTATTATTTTTATTGAGAAACATAGATTATTTGACGAGTTATAAAAAGGAATCTTGAAGAACATTGATTGGTTATTTTCTTACAAGGAAAAGGAAATATCTAAATTGTGCCATTATTAGAGTTTGCTTCACTTTTATAATGGTAATAGATGTCTTCCTTAACAGGTATGGGGAATTAACATGTTATAACAATATCCTGGGATTAAATGATGTAATCTTAAGGATGAAAGCTTTTATTCAAGAATATAATCTCAAAATTATGTTCTTGAGATATAGATGAGAGATTAATCTTACATGGAATATTTTGCTAGTTATATTTGTGAGGTTTCAAAGGATTTGATTGTTGAATTTCATAGGTGTCCTCTTAATAACAAAGAATCTTGGTGGTGCAAACCATAATCATAAGACAATGTTAAAAGAAAATGACGCTTGCTATAATAAATGATTCAATTGCAAGAACTTGAAGTTATTAAAAGGTAAACAGGCATGATAAATGGAACTGAGCTGAGAGAGTGACATGAAAGAATATAGTTAAAAATGGGAGAACTTGAGATTTGGTGTTGCATCAGTTGAGAATAAACTTAAAGAGTGGCTGTTAGATGGTCTATATATGTTTAATTGTAGAACGCATAATGTGGCCATTAAGAGTTGTGAGTTATGGAGTTTTTAATAGAAGGGTGGATCGAAGAAAAGATAAAAAAAAAATCTTTGTTTTGTAGTACATTTTTTGAGGATTTTGAAATAAATGAGATCGTATCAAACTAAAATAAATGATAAATACATTCTTGTTTAAAATCTCTCTATTCCCTAATGCTTGTTTTATTTGGTTCAGATGAAATTCTGGTGGGTCAATTGTAATTATTTGTCAAAGTTTGTTCTTGCAATTTTGTGTATTTTATTGGGAAACAGGTTGTGTAGAGAAAATAGTATGAGTGGTATTCAAATCTAGTTCCCTCTCAACAACTTTAAGAATCGTTAGTTACTAAGCTAGTTGGCACCTTCTTCTCTATTATGTTTTGTTGTATTTTGTTGTACTATTGAGGATGCTAAAAAATAAAACAAAGCAAACCTCATAATGCCCAACAATTGGCAAAACCCCATTACCAAGTCAATTCCATAGCATGTCATTTACCTGTGTTTGTTTGATTCCTTTTTGTTTTGCAATTCTGTCATTGTATCATAACAAATCACAGTACTCTTAGGCACAGACTGGTCATTTGAAAGTTGTTTTAGGCATTTACAGTGCTTGAATGTACACTTACTGCATTTTTTCTGCTTTTTCAGAATATATATTCCGAAAGCTTTTGAGAAACAACTGTGACAACGTCATTGTTCATGGCTGATATAACCTACATTGACCAATAGTTGTGGCTTTTTGAGCTAGGAAAATGGCTGTTGCGTATTTTTGGCAAAAGGTGGCTTTGCAGCCAAGAAAATGTTGTACCTTTAGGGATACTTCTTTTTGGTTGTAGCTTCAACTGATGCTGTCTACTTCTTACTTTAGTGGGCGAGCATTGTAAACTTTGATGATATATGTGGCGTCATTTTGGTTCTTCTTTTATCCTTGTTTTTCTTTATTCTTGATGTTTCTGCTATTAGCTGTTTTTTTTTCTTAAAATGTTCAGTGTTTTATTCATTTCTTGCACTCTTCTTTAGGTCATTTTTTCCTTTTACTTCTTTTTCTTGCTGTGTAGATACTAAAAATAACTAGAACATATCATTGTTTGTAATCTCTGATCTGCACAAACTAACGGTTCAATCATGAAATGTCTTTGACGAGTGGTGCAACTTGTCATTAATTATGAGCATTTATGTTAACTTCGATAATGTTTCGGCAAAATTTAGCCAGTTGGGTGAAACAATGTATGTGAGCTCTCTTCCACCAGAGAGAAACAGAAGACCTAGGATGGAGCTGTCTGACAAGGATTTTTTAAGATAGTCGTTCTGAGTGTTTGAACTGGTTTTTGGTTTGACTGCTTTTTTATTGGCATTTTCTATTTAAAAAAATGGTTGATTTTTACTGGACTACCTACTTTTATGCAGTTGGTTCCATAGAATGGATGCATGTGACCCGGGTCTAACAGCTGCAAACCTAGAAACGCCTATAATGTGGGCAACTTGAGATTTTATTAAGACATCGGATGAAAACGGAACCTTATGTGATAGTCGGTTTGGTGCTTATCTATTAGTGAAGGAGTTGATCAATAATGAACAATGAGAATAGGGAGGATCCATTCACTCTCTGTAGTGTGTGCCTTGGGGTGTGGAGACTTTTGGGAACGTTTGATGGTTGTGGCGGGGGTAAGGGTTGGACGTGCTGTAAAGAGTTCTAGAGCTTTACTGTTGAACCATCTCAAGGTTTTGCAATTTCCAATTTGTCTTATTTCACAGACGCTCCCAGATTTCTTTCTTTTTACATCTACAAATAAGTATGTGTGCCATTATTGGAATGACTTTTCCTTGTTTTTTGTACTTTGAACATGGAGGATGCTACTAACACTTTTAGTTTTCATCAAGAATCCTGAGTTTGATGACATTAGTCATTTTTCAAATTGTTATGATTCAGGGTAATGACATATGTGGCAAGATTGGGCGTATTCATTGTTCTTTGAATATAAATACAGAAACAGGACGCTTATCTGCCAGAAGACCAAATTTACAGGTTCTACATCTATTCCTTCGGTGTTATAGTGCTTTAATATTTGGCTTGTTTTTTTCTCTTCTATTGGTAGTAGCATCGATGTTTCTCTTGGTGCGATGACATTGCCAATTTTTTCTTCCTTCTCCTTTGTTGTGTTCTAGTTTTGCAATGTGAGTTGCGCAATTATTTTC
The DNA here is from genome assembly GCA_023846275.1 of Vanilla planifolia. Lineage (NCBI taxonomy): Eukaryota > Viridiplantae > Streptophyta > Magnoliopsida > Asparagales > Orchidaceae > Vanilla > Vanilla planifolia. Next base: position 28,840,332 of record CM043868.1, read on the forward strand.
CAACTGCCAATTTGGTAAAGTGAGTTGTACAATTAACGCAAGGAGGAAAGAGGAAGGAGTGACATACCCCTTCAGTATTCTACTCCTGCTGTGATATCAAACATTGGAGTTACCCATAGAACTTTTGAACCTAATCAGCAAGAAATGGGGACCTACATTTGTGAAATGCTTTATTGTTTGCTTCAATTCTGTTTTTTTAAGCAGAAATTTCTTTTAGTGTTTACATATTTCTTATAAAAGATTAATTGTGGATTAACTTCGTGTTAAGAATTACTCTGTTTTTGTTATAGGTACAGTTTGAACTTTCAATAATATATTTTTTGTCAGTTTGATATTAGAACCGTATGTCTATATTCTTGGATTATTTGAGTTCTTTCTATGGATTCCTGATTCAAAATAGTCATATTTTAGTTCCTTCCATTTTGCATGTGCTTAGTAATGCTTTGCAAACATTTCATGAATTTGTTTTGCATGTTTAATAATGCATTGCAAACATTTCATGAATTTGTTTTGCATGCAAATGTAAGAAACATCAAAAAAGTATGATTATGTTGAATTTAGTGAAAGAAATTACATTTTTCTCTTATTCATCATTAAGAATACAAGGAGAATGTATAATTAGAGTAGTGGACTGTTCACATAGTCCTAATTTGAATAGAAATCTCTCTATATAAAAAGATTAAATTAGGGTGAATAATTTTAATAACAAACTATCTAAGATTAACTTTAAAGTCATAAATATGGGAGTCAAATTTAGTAGACATTTTAGTTATAATTATAAATAATCCACATAAGACTAATTAAATTTAGAATTATACATTTTGTTGGGTTGTAAATGTCGAGTATGCTTAACTTGGACTTCAAATTTGCAAAGTTTACCTTTCATAGAGCTTTGGTGAGAACATCTTTAGTATGAAGTTTTGTTAGAATATAAACTGACTAAATAATTATACTTGAATTGTTTCCTTTATAAAATGACAATAAATCTTAACATGTTTTGTCCTATTATGATGAACAAAGTTTTTGATAATGCTAATTATAGCTTGATTATTGTATTGTAGTTTTATATATTATTGAACTGGGATCTTGAGTTTCTCAAATACTTGTTTCAACCATATTCTTTCACAAATGTCATTTGCCATAAATCTTAACTCAATTTCAGCACTACTTTGGGTTATGACAAATTGTTTATTACTATAAGTAACAAAATTTTCTTATAGGTAGGAATAATGTCTTATAGTTGAACTTTGATTTGCTATAAAATCAGCCCATTCCACATCAGCGTAAATCTCAATGTCTCTTTTTGTGAATGCTAGAAGAGTCACTTTCCTTGTGTCATTTTAAGATATTTAAGATTATTGTTATACTCTATTCATTTGTTCTTTAATATGATTGTTCATAATTTGAATCATTACATTGACAGAGAAATAGTTGTCAGCTTCAATATGTGAAAGGTAAGTGAGTTTTTCTACAAGTCTTTGATATATCCCTTTCTCCATAAAATATTTTCTTCTCTTAGCTTGTTTGATCAGTTCATAAGAGTGTCAGTACGTTTACATCTAAGCATTCGTATTCCTACAGAATATCTAAGACTTATATTATGAGACAGCGATCCCTTTCCTTGATTGTACAATTTCCATTTCAAGAAAATTCTTGATATATCTGAAATCTTTGATCTTATAATTCTTAGTCAGAATTACTTTGAGAACATGCTACTCTTCAACATAATCTTCTATTAAGATAATATCATCAACACAGAGTGTGATACTAGCTATGTTATGCTTGGAGAAATGCTTGGAAAATGTTGTTTGGTTGGCATAACTCTATAAGCATCTATTCTTCTTAACAGTTTTTATAGTCTATTAAACCATACTCGAGGAGAGGCTATATATGGATGTTTTGAGTTTGCAAACACTGTTAGCATTGGTCTATGAATCTAGACACAAAGGAATCTTTATATAGACTTCTCCTAATGTTTTATTTAGAAAAGAAACCAGCCCAAGTATGTTACTAATGATAACAAATTTTGATTATTTTGAGTTTGTTAATAAGAGCAAAAATCTCTCGATAATCAATTCCATAAGATTATGAATCCTTTTGTAACTAATCAAGATTTGAATTTTTCTATACTTTTGTCTTTTTATTACATTATCAATAGTCATCTACATTCAACATGTCTTCTTTTTAGTAATTCTACAATTTCTTATGTTTTATTTTTCTTCAAGGATTGGATTTCTACTCATGCAATTTCTCTCCATTTTTGAACTTTTTAAGTTTTATTAATGTTACTGATTTGAATATTATTGAAACTTATAGCAAAAATATAGAAATTGGTGAGTCCTTAATATGAAATGAAATTATAAATGGGATGATTTGTTATGATTTTTTTTCATTTTTTCAAGACTAGAAATATTAAATCTCTTAAAAATTAGTATCATCTGAATATTGTAAAGTTTGAGGAGATTATAGATTTAGTTTAACTTTTTGGACCAATTTAGATTGTTTTCATGGTTTAGTTTCTTCTTGATTGTTTGTTTTTCTTTTGGAGTAGACAATGAATTTTTCCTCTTATTGTGTAGAATTTTAACTATTTGTTGGCTTGAATGGAAAAGAGGTGAGTATTGCTTGTATTTGAGGAATTGAATTGAGCAATGGTGAGAGTGTTTGTGGGTTGTCATCAGTGTCTCAGAAGTGATATTCTTGAATACTATTCTCGCCTAAATAATATTTTTGGGGTAATAGGTTTGATATTAAAAAAATTATATTTATAGAATGATATAATTTCTTGGTGATCATAGCATAATATTTATAACTATTTTTATGTTGAGAATGTTCTAGAAGGATACATTTCATAGGTTTATGATTAAATTTGTTTCAGTTTTATAGATAGACATGAATAAATCTAGAATAATCAAATACTCTTAGATAGATAGTAGAGATAAGATGTGTGTTGGGATAAAATTCAAGAAAGACTTAACATAGTATTTGCAATTTAAGGTTACTAAATGACATTTTATTAATTAGATATGCAGTAATTACAATTTTCTCCCAAAATGTTTTAGGTATATGATTGGCGAGTTTAAGAGATCTGACAACTTTTAAAAGATGTCTATTTTTACTTTTTGCAATAACATTTTGTTGAAGTTTATCAGTATATGAACTTTGTTGAGCTTTTCTATCGCTTAACAAGAAACCTCCAAGAATTGATTTAAAATATGCTATTTATATTGTCAGATTTTAATACTTGGATTTTGATTTGAAATTAAGTTTGGATCATTTAATTAAAGGTTTTGAAAGTATGGTTTGTTTATTATTTTTCTTTTATCAGAAGTATTCAAGTCATTCAAGTGTGATTATTAACCAAGGAAACAAACTATTTAGCATCTATTATGTTTTTGATTTTAGAAGATTCTCAGGCATCACTATGAATCATTTAGAATAGATGAAATAATTTGTAATGTTAATTTGAGCAAGAATTTTCAACATGTTTGGATATACTAAAAAAACATATACTAGAAAAGCATAAAATTATTATTTTTGAATAATGGAGCAATTTTCTTTAGATGTAAAAAATTGAATGACTTAAACAATAGTTTTAGAATATAACTATTTTATCATTATTATAACTAATTAAAAGAAAATTAATTTCACACATTATCTTTTTAAGTTTTCCATATGTAATATCATCAAACGTGAGAAGATAGAGATTTAAATACATCTCAGCATTACTAATTATCATCCTCAAATCTTAATCCTAGAATTTACAATGCTTTTTTGAAAATTTAATAATAGTTTTCCTCTCGAGTAAATTTATTTAATAATAGATAATAAATTATAATTTGAATTGGAAAATAATAACATAATGGTAAAGGCTGTCATTTGAAATGGAAATAGAACTTAGTTCGACCAGTTTTGATAGAGATTTATCGACAATACGAATAATAAAATTCTCATAGTATGCATTATAATTTCTCAGAATACTAGTATCATCAGTCATATGAAGGCACTTTTGAATCTATAATTCATATATACATTTTTTTTGTTTTAGCACTTATGTTTGATTAATCATTTTCTATGGAACTTTTATTTGTTCTTTGCTAAAAGGTGGTGGTTCTAAAGTTTATTGTGTTGAAAATGCTATACTTTTGGAAGTAGTGATTTTTTATTTAAAGAAAGAATTGAATCTCTCTTTTGCGATCCTATATTTTGTAGAAGATATTTTTTGTGTTTTTCTAAGGAGATGGACTTATTTACTCGCCAAAGAGATGTTCTTAGTTAGTAGTGGAGACATTCTATGATGTTTTTGTCAAGAGTATGATCAATGGCCTTGGGATAATGGGATATAAAGGTAAATTTTTGAAAGTTTGTGAAATAATTCTTCCAATCTGCAAACTCATATGGAAACATTGATGAATGTTTTTTAAACTTTCATTCATGATGCCTTGGTCGAGTAAACCAAATCTCACAAATCAAATAACATGTATGTCTATAATCAATGTGTAGAGAACCATAAGTAACATTAAAGCAAGATTTAAATGTGATGTAGTTGGGATATGTGCGATATCTTCTCTTCTTTTATTGATGTGGCAGTCAACTTGGAATGGCCGATTCAGTCGTTTGTGAGGGATTGCTCTAAGTCCTTGATGGAAGCTCCATTGCGGAAGCCTAATAGCTTCAGCTTTGAGGATGGATGAGATTTGGGGTGTAGATGAGCCAGGACTCGAGATAGGTTGTGTTCTTGAATTTGACAAGAAAGATGGAGAGCCGAAGGAAAACTATGATGTAGGAGTAGAGTCAGAGGCGAAGAGTGGGATTGAGTGAATTCAGAAGTAGTCGAGGTAGGGAATTGAATGGTCAACATTTTGAATTAAGAAGAGGACAGCACAAGTGTTGTCAAGGAATTGGTTGGAATGTGAACCATCACGTTGTAATTAGATCGGAGTGCAAGCCAACCAGGATAAAGTGAGCTGGGATTGAGTGAATTCAGAAGTAGTCGAGGTAGGGAATTGAATGGTCGACATTTTGAATTAAGAAGACGACAGCACAAGTGTTGTCAAGGAATTGGTTGGAATATGAACCATCACGTTGTAATTAGATCAGAATGCAAGCCAACCAGGATAAAGTGAGCCGAAGAGGCTGTGGAAGCCAACAAAGAAAGTCTGAAGGCTCAGAGTTCAAGATGGGAGAAGAGAGAGATGGGACGGGTGAGATCAATCGTGAGCCAACGATTGCAAACTTTGGTACATTGCCCTAATTGTTGCCAATGCTGAAATTTCAACCTTTCTATTTAAATTATCTTATATATGCTCCTCCAATAGACAAAAATCTATTATAATTTTAAAAAAGAAAGGAAAAGAAACATGTTTGGTTGTTGTTATTTCATTTTGTAACTTTGCTTGTCTTTTACAGAATCAGCCTGCCTTAGAGAAGGATCGGTACAAAATTCGGCAAGCTTTTGTTGCTGGGCATGGAAAGTCTCTTATAGTTGCTGATTATGGACAGGTGAGTGATGTGGTTTCGTTTTTTATCCATTCCACAATCAAGAGTTGTGATTTTTTTTTCTATTGTTTACTTTTTTCTTGCGCTGGATGTAATCTATATCTCAGCTAGAGCTCAGGATTCTAGCTCATCTTACAAATTGTAAGAGTATGTTGGACGCCTTCAAAGCAGGTGGAGATTTCCATTCAAGAACAGCTATGAATATGTATGCTCATGTCCGTGAGGCTGTTGAGGAAAACAGAGTACTCCTTGAGTGGCATGCTCAAACTGGCGAAGAAAAACCACCAGCTCCTCTATTGAAGGTGAGCATGCTATTGACCTCTACCCTTATAATTAACAACTTTCTCTTTAAAGGAATTTCAGCATCCTCATGGAAAGAAAGGTACAATAGCCTATGTGTGAATTTTATTGCAATGTCAATTTTTGTGATGATTATTATACTAGAAACTTGATGTCTTTGATGTATCTTAGTTGAAATATATGGAAATAAGTTTGGATGTCTTGTATAATTCGCAACTATTATAAATAATTGTATTGAAGCTTAATGATTAAAGTGGAGGGTAGCCAATGGTACTTTATGATTAAAACGGCACAGGCTATTAAGAGATGGTAAAGGTAGTGGCAATAGAACTTACAAGAATCAAATATTGGACAGCAATCTTGATGCAAACTATCTGAGCATGTCAAAGGTTCAATTAGCTTAGTGGCATCATCATTTTATGAAGTTGAATGAGTGAATTCTAATTTACGCAAGCACGTTCGTTGACTGGGCATACATTTGTCATAGTGTTTGTGTTCATTCAGGAGATAGATTATCCGGCTATTTGTATCTCCATTGGACGCATTATACTGATTTATATGAGAAGTATGCTTGGAATTGGTTTTGTAGGGGTTGTTTTTGTGTGGGTGGGTTAGTGGGTGCTGGGGGAATTGCACTGTCTGTATGGTATCATCCTAGCGTTGTGAACTTGTTGGGATGAAGCTAATAAGAGATACTAATTTCAACAGTGGTGATGGTGATTATATTGTTTATGATCATGCCTTTTGTTTCTTTTCTGACAAGGATGCTTTTGCTGCTGAAAGGAGGAAGGCTAAAATGCTTAATTTCTCCATTGCTTATGGGAAAACTCCACTGGGACTCTCTAGAGATTGGAAGGTACCTGTGTTAGAGTAGTTGCTATAATTGTTAAATAACATATCACAGTTCAATTTGTAATTCTTATTTGTCTGTTTTTATTTTTCATTTTGTATTTTCATATATTTTTGTAGAACATTAAAGCTTGGTTTTTAGAGGATCAAAGCCTAGCATTATTAAATTGTTTTCTGATTCTCTGTAATTGTCTAAGATATTTTCTTTCTGAGAATCTATGCATGTTAAAGTAGAAGTTTTTATGTGCCATTAATTGCATCATATTTACATCAACTATAGCAGCAGCGTCACTGTTGACTGCACCACTACTGTTTTGATCCTGCTTGTGCAGGTGTACTGCATGGGTATTTGGCAGCTGTAGTGAAAAATAAGCTAGTTTGTATTTCAGTTTCCTTAAAGTGAAGGTGATGCATGCATTACGTTAAATGAAGGGCCAGTCTGGGGTGAATGAATTAACATAGCATGTTTAAGTTGTAGAAATAACCTTGTTACATATTTGATCCAAAGGTAAAACTTGTTAGTGCAAGTTTTTAATTTTTAAATATTATTAAATCAAACATTTATATAAAAGGGAAGTCATGGGTTTAAGTTGTAAAAATAATCTCTTATGAAAATATAAGGTGAGTTTACATACATTTTCCAAACCTTGTGCAAGTGGGTGCTTCTTATTATATTTAACATTTGTAATCCAATCAATTATAATTTATAATTTATGCAATTGTTTACATATTTGTATAACTATAATAATTTTACTACCCCAATAGACATTTTTCCTAATGTATTTATGAGTTCCTTTTAAAAGAATTAATAATTGATTCCATTAAGTTAACATGGATAAATATTTTTGGATTTTTTAGAATGAATTCTAGATCAATTCTGTGGCATTGAATCATGAGTTAGATCTTTGGTTTGGTTTGTCTGTGTTAATTGTTATTCTTTGAAAATAACTGAAAGCAAAGGGGCTTGTTACTTGCCTTGCTCTTGGCCCACTACCAAGCAAGGGTAATTGTGATTCAAGTATGATCTTGATAAACATTTGTGATGTCTTTCTCTTTGGTGTTCTAGATAATCTCATGTTGGTTGCGACTATTTACTCAATGGATGGAGTGGTGGGCAAGGTTTGGCTTGCAAAGTGTGGATGAGCTCTCATGCTTTATGATGTGAGAGATGATGTGATTGTGGATGTCCCAACTACAAAGCTGGTTGCCTTTATGTTTAATGTGTTGGAGGGAGATTTGGATGGCTTGTATGGGAAGGAGCATTAGTGATAAGAGTAGGTTTTGTATGCTTTGGGGTGTATTGGTAAGGGGGATTGTTCACATTGGGATGTGAAAGGTGCAAGTATAATTGGCTCAACTAAACTACAAAAATATTCTCAAACTGTTGGATCTATTGTTGCAGTGAGCTTTGCTTTGTCATTGTGCAACTAAGGTGGGCAAATGACTAGGGGTCCGATTGGAACCATGTAAGGGAGGTCTAGCCTAGTGGATCTCAAGTTAGTGGGTTGCAGAATTGACATTTCAAGGTTGGACCTAAACGATGTTTCTTAAATATAGTCAGAGGGTGGTCTCTAACCATGCCAACGATTTGGTGGGCGCCTTAATGGGTGCTAGTTCTCATTTACGTGGATAGCCCGTGAATCGAAAAAGAGGTGGGGTTATTTTGATGGGTTTATTGTTTTATTAACTTGGGTTATGATTGTTTTCTCTTGCATTTCGTTTGACATGAAGACGAGGACTCGATTTGGCATGGTGAACCCTAGACAATCGTCAATGAGGTCCTTGTGTTGAATTCTTGGCCTCTTGCATTCAAGCTGAATTTTTTTGCCATTATGAGTACACAAGTTTGGTTGTGTGTATCGAAACTATCAATGGCTTGTTGGGGTCAAGAGAACATGGACAATTTTGCTTGTATTATTGGTACTCCTATGTGTTTGGATTCTATCACGGTCAAGGGGGGAATTCACAACATATGCCCAAGTCTACTTTAGGATGAACCTTTTGAAGGTCCTCTCTCTTGGCATCTTTGGATTAACATCTTGCTAGTCCAATTTTTTGAAAGACTCGAATATGAAGGATTTTCATTGTTGTGCTTTGATTTTGGTGAAGTCAGCCCTTTGCTTGTGCTTGCGAACATAATGCTCCAATCTATAAGGGGTCAGTGGTGGAGGAGGGCCCCATCATGATTGGCACACTTTGTTGCCCAACTATCTCTTCCTATTCTATCAACATTCCTTAATTTGTGTCCACTTATGAAGAGGACGAGGCTCGTATCTTGCGTCATGGATGCTTGTCCCCTTCTCATTAGTGTAAGGTTAATGTTCTCATGTAGAATCTAGCTCTATTTGAGGACGATGACTTGAAGGGGCCCAGTTCTAATGCTTTCCCTTAGGCCTACTTGATGGTAGTGCTCACTGCTTCCTCCAATGGTGCTCTCTTTGCCGCTCAGGTGATTACCTTGACAATTGCTGTTTATGACACCGTATGAGTTGTGGCATATGTTGTCTCGTGACCCACTTTCCTTCTTCGTAAAGCATAAATTTCTAATGGTAAATTGGTACAACTGGGAAGGACTTTTTCGCTAATGTCTATCCCTTTTGAGGCCCCAATCTCCAATGTTGCGATGCTCAACATTAATAACTTGTCCACTTTAGGAACAACGTTATAGACCATGCCGAGGTATGGGAACCAATCCCGAAAGCAGGTCTCTAAGACCTATTGGAGCTAGCTTAGTGATTTTGGCTTTAACACTGGAGATTGTAAGCCAACTCATGTGAGTTATTCTCTTGGTAAGCCAAGGAGTTTCTCCTCTCTACCTCACTCCTTACAGCAAGCCATTCCTTATTACTTGGAGCATTCATGGAGTGCCTGAGATCTTCTCAAGGAGTCGAGTTATTTTGTCATTGCCTTGTTGGAGACTTGGGATAAATCGTTTTCTTGTCAGGGTATTGCCAAGTTGTTGTTCTGTGCTTGGGAATTGTGTCTCACCTTTAAAAGATAATTTTTTGGAGATATTTCATTCAAGGTAGTGTTGTTTATTAGATTAAACAATCTATGCTTGATATTTTTTTGGAGGTGATTATCTCTTTTGCACTTTTGTGTTGTTCATGCTAAAAAGAACTACATCAAGTGGCAACATATTTTGGACCTCATTGCTCAAATTTCTTCTCTTAACTCTCCAATGTAATTGCTAATGATTTCAATTTTCCTTTCTTGGGTTGAGAATGTGAGAGAAAGTCTTTTTGTTTATCCTATGAGTTTGACGAGTTCATCTAGTTTATCAATGACAATTACCTATGTTGAGTTTTTAAGGGAACTTGTTCACATGATATAGTAATGAGTCTGGCCAGTTCTGTATTCTTGAGAGGATTGATAAGTGCTTTCTTAACTCTTGCAGATTATAATTGTTTCTATCATATTTGTCTTGCATTTCACTACCCCATCCACTTTCAATCCCTGTGATAGTCAACTTAATTTTGAAGATGTAGGGTTGATCTGCCCTCGCTCTGGTGATATTATTGCTTCTTCCTGGTGTTTGTCAGTTAAGGGTAGCCCCCCTCTCCTGTATGTACATTATTCTAAAATAAAAATTTGTCAATTCTCTGTCATATGTTAATAAAGTTCCACCCAGTTATGGGATCTTTCTTCATATCTTTAGTTGGAGCAATATCTTTGATTTCTTGATCAAGGAATCCTTAGCAAGCAAGCTCTAGCACCTTTTATAGTTCCTTTTTGATTATCATAGCAACTTATCTAGTGCAGAAATTTGGTGGTAATGTACAAAATATAGATGGATGTAGTTGGGCGATCGAAACGCTTTTCTTTCACAATATGGTCACTACTTTTAGGCGAGACAACTTCGTTAAGGGGTTCATGCATCCCTTGGATTTTGTGCTCTCTTTGTTTATTGAGATTTCTAAGATTATGTTGGATTTCTTTTGTCAAAAATGGTGCCCAGCTATCCCTCTTGTTTCTATTCCTACCATTCTATCAATAAGAGCAATTTTGTCAATTGCTCAAGCTGATTTTGTGATCTCCACTATCACACAATCTAAGGTCTGTATGGCTATCTTCTCCTTGAGGCCCGATGGTGCATCTATGATTGACAAGATCATTGTCTCCTTATGGGTTATTAGAATGTAACCTAAAGGAATATCATTAGTGTTATCTTGCAGGTATTCTCATCCAATATCATGTTGGCTAGGCGAAGAGACACATTGGTAATGTTGATTCCTAATTTGAAAGGGGTGACTAGGCCCAATTAGTTCCAACTTATCGTCCTTTGCAACACTTTTATAGGTGGCTAATGTACTTGCTACAAGACTGCAAGATTCCTTTTCTGACCTCATCTCCCTTAAGTAGGGCACCTTTGTTATGGGGAGGTCCATTGCTAATAATTTCTTCATATACCAAGTGCTCGTTTATCAAATGTCCTCCTCATTTTAAGGGCTTATAGCCATCAAAGTGGATATGTGGCATGGATATAACCGGGTCTAATGAGATTTTATGCTATCTATACTTTGTTGTTTGGGTTTTCCTGACTTATGGTGTGCCTAGGTTCAGGTCTGCATATTAATCCCCAAGTATGATATTCTCCTTAATGGCAAATAGCTTCCTTGGATCTAGACGTCTTGTGGTTTCTATCATGGGTGCTTGCTTTCTTCTTCCATGTTAACTTATGTCTAGAGTACTTTTCCCTGCTTATTTAGTAGTGGGTGGTGCAAGCCTTTCACTTGAGAATCTAGGCCTTCCCAACTATGTCGTTTGTTACTCATTTTATATGAGTTGGCCTCTTATTTTGCTATAAAGTCATTAAAGTTCCAGCCTTCCATGCTTCTACATTGGGTTAGCATGTCAAGCTACATAAATCATCAATGTTCTTTAGCAAAAGGATAACCTTATGAGTTTATGCATGCACTATGCTAATTCTGGTACATACATGGGTATTCCACTTACTATTGGTTTTCCTTTTGCTTCTGATTTTAGTTAGCTTTTGTTACCGACATGATTGTCGGTTGGTGGTGTGTTCCATATCTTTGGCTGGAAGGGTTGTGATGGATAACTTAGTTTTATTTATCATTGTGATTTATCATATGTCCTATACACTTGTGTTTGTTAGTGTTTTGTTAAGGAATGAATACCTTATCCAATTTGTCATTTGGATTAAGGGGACTTCCCACAAGGGATTACATTAACTCTCTTAAGATCTTGTTGCTAGGCCTAAGGAGTATAAGGGCTTGGACATTCATTGGATGGGAGTGAGGACAGATATTGATTGCTCAACACATTAGATAGTTTCTTACCCTAGTTGGTGCTATGTTGGTGTTGTCATTATGGGCCTCATAACTCTACCTTTTAGGACCAAAGAAAGGACTTTTCTAGTTAGAAACTAATATGTTCTTCGGGTGACCTAGTTAAAATTATACTATTTAGCTCGTGAGTAATCAGAATGACCACTCTACTTGTATGGATAACTGGATTGGGACTTTACCTCATTTCATATGGCCCACTTATCTTAACATAAATGCTCCTTTGCTAGATTGTACGGCTTGCTACTTATGCATGATGTTGAGTGGAATGTGGGTGAGCTCCCTCTACATGTTAGCAATCAGTTGATGCAATGCATCATGCGCCTTAGTTGGCCCAACATTGGATCATCGAATCTCTTGGTCTAGAGTGCGATATAATTATACGCAAAGCCAACAATTTAGCTCTCTACCGTAATATCGTCAGTTGTGGGCTACTATGGTGCTTGTGTGTGGAGGCTGCCAGCTTAGCCCAAGTTTATTGTTTTCCTTTGGCACTTCTAACATGCTATTATTTTTGACAATAACATAGCTGTCCACTTGTGGGCTATTATGGTCCAATGTGTGTCCTTGATGAAGTCAATCAACTAAATATTTGGAGTATGTGCTGTTGCTTTATTCTCATGTAAGGTTTATTTTACCTCTTTTGACTTCTATTTCCACTTGGTAGATACCCTTATATTCTATTTTGATAGTGCTTGGGCTAATGGGGTGCCACATCTCTTCCGATCTTAATTATGGGTTTATGGACCTTTTTGCTAAAACTTTCAAACTATCTATTATGGCTAATCGCAATTGCAAGGCCCACTCTAGGCCTACCCTCTCCTTGTTTGTGTTGATTAAAACCATTATGATGAGCTTTCCATAAAATTATTCAATTCTCTAAGAGCACTGGGAGCCTCTTAGGCCTTTTGGTCCCTTTCATCCCTTAACATCACAATGGCTCCCTCCCCCGTTCTTGGTTACACCAAAGTTAATTGTGATGTTTTGGTCGACCACCACTTGATGGCTCCTATCGGTATCATCATCATAGATAGCAACTTGGATCTGTTGATGATTGAAGAATGGGGTGCCTCTTTGGTTTTACCATTGGCTATGGAGGATTAGACCATTTGTGATGCCATCTTATTATCTTGTCACCTATTTACCACCAATGCGATATTGTTGGTTGGAGTGTGACTCTTTTTCGAGTCTTTATAAATCAGGCTATAATGATAGCACACCTCTTTAAAGTGGCATTCAATCTTTATTTTTCTTTTCCATTCGCTTGGGTCTCTTCCGTTTCATGTATTTTGTTCAGATCCTTCTTTTCTTTCCCAAAAAGCTGAGTGTTTTCTTCAATGTTTTGTTCCTGATTAATCTCCTTTGTTGCTAATTCAAAACTTCATTTGGTTGGTTGATGATCATCATAGCTCCCTTTCTCTCCAAACTTCCATTGCATTCACTCTTTCATGGACCTCGAGTTTACACATGTATTACTAGAGGGTAATCGAGCGACTGGCTAGGTCACCAAACATGCTTTTTATGTATGATTGTATGTGGGTCAGGGTATGCCTCTATCTACAAATTTTACTTATATCTTGGAGTATTATGTTACGAATGAATCCCCTGAGTCATTGATAATATAGGCTATGGCTATTATTTTAGAAGCCATGAGCTAGATAAAGTTAATTAGTTTTAGCTTTGAATCTGAGTTAACATCAGAAGTGGCCAACTCAACGAAATTTTTTCAAGTGGTTGGAAAAAAGAAATGTAAGCAGTTCATGTTTCAATTGCCAATAATTCCTATTGCATGACTTAGCATTGAAACAAGGAAATTGGCTGAAATTATTGAAAGAAAAAGCCCAGCTATATTAGTTTCCTACCTTGATAATTAGCTGTATTTTCTTTATGTTATGCAAGTCATTGATGTTTTTTCACTTTTGCAAATTTAATTTTTGATAGTATGATGCATTTACTGGATTTTTTACAATTTCTTTGCACTTAAAGTTATTTCGGGATATTCTAATCTCCATGGAATATTCTTTTTCCCCTTTGAAGACAGATCTTGCATATTATCCTTATGCCCTTTGTTAGCTAATGAAGGTTGTGGTTAGTCTGGTAGCAATAGACAATTTACATTCCCAATTGTAACTTAGTGGTTAAGCAAATTCACTTGAATGATTTATATTGGCCTGGCTGTTTCACATGTCCCTTTTAATGAGGCATGGAGATTGGGCACCTTGAACACTATTTTTTTCATTACTTTGTTTTTCTGTGAATTTTTTTTTATTTTCTAACTCTTGCCCTGCATTTGTTTGTAGGGAGTGTGGTCCTTTGAGTGCTAGTCGTCTATATGACCAGTCAAGTTTCTGATGATCAATAGTTTTTTTTCGAAATGTTTTTCTTACTCCCGAGTACCTGAAGGATTTTGGGCCAATACTACTAACCATGGCACGATTAACTTTTATTTTTACTTTTCACTTTTTTTTTGGGTTTACTTGTAACTTTTTAGTTGTAGGAAAAGATGGTGTAAAAGTGATTCCCTCTTCTAAGGTTGATCTTTTATGGCCATTGCCATCACCTCAAAATTCCATAAATCGGTGTGGTCTTTTATTTGATTCTTGCTAATCAGGATTCTTTTTTTGCTAATTGAACATTTCCACTTTGGCCCTTCATTTTTTGTTATTGATTGTTCGGCAATTAATTGTGTTCCAAGGTGAATTCTAGCGGTTGTGGTATTTAACTAGTTAAAGTTTCCTGCTCAAATTAAGTGAATGCCATTCTTTCTCATCAATGGTTCGTACCTTCTTATGCCCTTGTGACTCCAGACCAGCTTGTGCCACTTTTCATGTATTGTGATCAAGTTTTTGGTTCATCAATGTTTAGACCCTATTTGCCAGCCTACCTTGTAGGTCCCTTATCTTTTGATGCATGATGAATGCAAACTTTCTTTTGGAAACTGTGGTCAGTAACTATTTGTGTTACCAATCACAAATGGAAGCATTGCTTTTGGTTAGTAGGTGTTATTTGGAAGCTCATGTGTGGCTGCACAGCTGTAAACTTCACATTCAACCCAAACAGTGTATTGGGCGATTGGATATTATTAATATTGCTTCTTCCAACTCTTGAGAGATACTCATCGTAGGAACTGTTTTAAGTCTGTAGTTGTAGACTCATCAATGTAATATTGATGAGAATCACAGAAGATTTGCAAATAAAGGTGGATTTTTGTGTGCTTAGAAGTTGATTATTGATGTTATAAGTTGAAGCTAGAATTCTAGTTTAAACACAGGCATTGTTCTTCCTCGCATCATGCTTGGTTCTTGTGACGTCTAGGAGTCAGTTTTTTTGATAATTCTTTACTTTTTTGCTTGACTTGTATAATTGTTTTTGTAAGACCGAGGACGGTGTATTCCCATGTACCGTACAGCTCCTATACCGTGTGGCGCGTTATAGTATAGGTTTTGAACATGTTCTTTAGCTGTTATTTTATGGATTTGTTTTCTTGTACTAGCTCTAGACGTCAAGTATGATATGCTGACATGTGAAGCGAGTTTGAGCTGGGGTTGGTTGTGGTTGAAGTTGGCTATCACTTAATCTTATACTGTTGTCCATGTTGAGCCATTGCACTAACTGACCTCGTTTTTACATGAAAAATCCAAGCATGTGACCTCATTTATCTCCTGTGGCCTAGCCTTAGCTATTTGAGTGTAGCTTCTTCTAAACCCTTTCAAATATTGGCTTAAATGAAATGATTCTTTGTAGCTTCATCATTTGGGTGTTATAGTTATAGGATCGAGTGCTCTTCAATAATGTCAAGCTTGTCATTGTATTTATTGTAATTGTTTGGTTTGTTAATTTTGTCTGGATATTACTATGATCCTATCTTTGGTGACTGTGTTGCTATGGATGGCAACTACACAACAAGGCTAATTATCCTGCTAACAGGTGATTTATTATGGATTTTGGATGCCTTGGTTAAGGATTGCTATCATTAGCTTATTGTGAAAAACTTGTGATTCTTGCCTTACTCTAGTAAAATGGCACTCAGAGAATTGCATTCATGTTTCGGTGTATTCATCTTGTACCAAGATAGTAGCATAATCTTTGGAATACTAGAGGCAATCGGAGATTGTTTTTTTGAGCAAATTACTTTTTCTATTGACAGGACAAACCAATGTTTTTCTGAATCTCCTATTACTTAAATAGGTTCTTTGTTCTCTGGGATTTTTTTTTATAGGGTTTCAACAAATGTCAACCAAAGCTGTAAGTTAGAGGTTATTGATAAAACTTTGCAAGTTATGGCTGATTTGTTCTAAGAACATAGATTCTACTTGGAATTTTATGAGAAACTTTCTTATAATGATCCTTCAAAACTTTTTCTGTAATTTTTAGACAAGAATTTTGCTGTCTTTTTTGCAAGGAAAAAAGTTAACAGAACTTGCCTTGTCTCATTGTCCCTTTATTTTTATTTTGCTATTATTTTATGGAAAGAGTTGCCAATCAACTGTTGTTTTTTCTCTGAAAGTTTTATCCTTTATGCCTTTTAATTGTATGTGTGAATTGTTCTGTTTTGTGTGTTACCATTATTTTTGCTATTAGTTAGTTACTCGTAGTTCAATTTGCAGAGAAATGGAAGCTTTCTTAATTATGAGGTTTGGGCCTTTTTTTTATCACTGAAAACTGGAATCTGCTGTACAACTTGCACGTAACTCCATGAAAACTGAATGTTACCTGAATTAACTTTTTGTAGTTTTTTGTACCTTGCAATCTTTATATCTTCACACAATTGCTAATTTTAGGAAATATCTTGAAGCATTCTTATTATGTTACTGTAGCATTTGTTACAGGAAAACGCCTTTGACATTTATGCTGATTATGCCGTGCTGTTGAGTGCAAAAGCGAGCTTACTCTAAAACAAGAATTGTGCTGATGATGATTAGTTATCATATGACATCATTTTTAAGTTCTGCATCCGTCATTTTTTAATTGTGTGTCTTCAGGTTTCTCTCAATGAAGCCAAAGAAACTGTACAATTATGGTACAAAGAGAGAAAAGAAGTACTAAAATGGCAAGAAGAACGTAAAAGAGATGCACTAACTAAGCAACATGTTCATACCTTACTTGGCCGTGCACGCCGCTTACCATTAGTTGCTAATGCAAGCAATTCTCAGAAAGGTCATATTGAACGAGCAGCAATTAACACTCCAGTGCAAGTAAAGTTTCTAACCACTTCAAAGAATAAATATAACATCTAGTCCAACGTTCTATTATTTTTATCTAATTTTATAAATCCTGCTGTCCCTTAAAAAAATTAAGATGATATAATCTTGACTTGCAAGAAAAACAGATTTAGGGTGGCACTTGAAAGCTTTTATATTGAACGTTTGCAAATTTAGTGATCTATAGCTTGTCCATTAAATTGTTTAGAATATAGTTCATCTTATATTCCATATCCATTTCATTTTTTGCTTTTGTTTGTTGAATTATTCTATATTGGTTGTGGAATCACTTTGCATTGATTTTTTAGAATAGCTTGTCCATAGTTTGCATTAGTATATAGCAATCATTTAGATTTTTTAGCATAGAATTCATCTTGCATCATATATGCTGATTACTTTTTTGCTGTGTTTTTTGGAGTTATACTATATTGATTGTGGAATTATTTTACATTGACTGATTACATAAAGTAGTTTGTTCATATTTTGTATTTAATTATTTGTCCATTTCTTGCATTTATTGTTCCCTTAATGAGAGGAGTAGACTAATCGTTTGTCATTATTTATGGAATTGATTAGCCTTGTTAGTTTTGTTGCTCATTATTTATATCCATGTATGTCACTTGAAGTTGAAACCAGAATTAAAAATTTTCTTAACTTGTTCCACATCGTATCATACACTTCCCTTATCCAAAATCTTAGACCGTTTTGCTCTTTGAAAAATTGAAACATGAGAATTCTCAAAACTTGATTCTTGATCTTTGTCATTGCCTTTGAGGAGGGTATGTTGTCTCAAATTTCATCCCAAGTTCTATCAATTATGCAAGCGTTGTCGACAACACTTTGTTCTTTATGATCGGTCATAAATCTTGTTGTAAGAGAGCTTCCTTATTTATAGGATTGATTAGGTTCTTTGTTAGTTTTGGTTCTCATTATTTAAACTCATGTATATTACAAAAAGTTGAAATCAAAATGAAAATTCTCCCATCTTGTTTTATGTGGTATTAGAGTCTTTTCCTTCTCTAAAATTTTGAGACCCCAAGTTCTGTAGTTCTTTTAAAACCAAAACTTATGATTTCTCATCCTTCAAACGCGATTTTATAACTCTTTAGTTTTGTTCTCGAAGATAATCTTAAGTATTAGTGATTATAAGGGAATAGCTAACAACACTTCATTGTTTATTATCAATCATAAATTTTGTAAGAGGGCTTCCTAATTAAAGGATTGATTTTGCTGATTGTTAATTTTGCTGCATATATTTAAATTCATGTATGTCACTAGAAGTTGAAGTCATAATGTAAATTTTCTTTTTTTGTTCTGCATGGTATTGGAGTTTTCCTTTCTCTAAAATTCTGAAACCCTAGCCATGTCTTTCTTTAAAACCAAAACTTATAATTCTCGTTCTCTCAAAACATGATTTTTGAGCTTTTTCATTACCTTCTCGAAGGGTATTTTGTCCTCCAAGTCTGCCTCAAAAGTCTTATTGATTATGCAGGGTTATTGGCGACACTTCATTCTTTATCAATGGTCATAAATTGCAAGGGTAGTACTATTTGTTATAATCTCAATTTTTTATGATGTTCATTTGTTGCAAAGGAAAGGATGATTTTCTAGCCTGAGTTTTTGGTTGACTGGGGAGGAAATCCAACTTTCAAAGTGTGGAAGTCTGAGAATCGTGGTATTACCTTGGCTTGTTAACTCCTTGACCAATAAAATTGGAGAGAGCTTTCTATCGTATGAGACTGGTAGAAAGATGCTGGAAGCTGCAAGGGAAGCTTGTCCCGTATGTTGACAATACTTCTGAGCTATTTGAAATTAAGAGCATTCTTCATGATCAGCAACATGGAGAGTTTTTAATCACCTTACATTTGAACATATTCAACCGACAACTACAACAATTGGATATTGTCAAGGAACACATTGGGATTTCCTTGAGGACTGATCAAAATATAAGAAAATAGTAAAAAAGAATCAACTATAGAAGTTCTTGACTGGATTAAATAAGAGTTTAGACGATGTTTTAGGACGAAAATTGTCAATAAAGTCTACTTCGTGCTTACAAGACTGAAGTTTGAAGGTCATTACTGCGAAAATCAAATCCTTACAACAACAACGAAGTTCAGCCTTCGGCATTTGTGGAGTTCAACCATCAAAGTGCGATAGCAAACTGAAGGAACGGCATTGGTGTGACCATTTTGATAGGATTGTCCATGTAAGAGGCCACGTAAGAGGAACTGGTTTGAATATCT
This sequence comes from Vanilla planifolia, assembly GCA_023846275.1. Taxonomy (NCBI): domain Eukaryota; kingdom Viridiplantae; phylum Streptophyta; class Magnoliopsida; order Asparagales; family Orchidaceae; genus Vanilla; species Vanilla planifolia. The sequence continues at coordinate 28,859,736 of CM043868.1, forward strand.
ATGGTAAACCTGCAAATTGGAAGTTGGTAAAACAATGAGAAAGCAAATGCAATACAGCAGATATTTAGGAGGAATCCAATTCAGTCCAGGTCAAATTGTTTTGTAAAGAGCAAATGGTCACTTTAGAAGCTCTTTGGTTAGTCACAGGATGCTTCTACGTCTTATAATATCATAACAAAAAATGTAGCTTATAACAATAGCATGTTAAGAGTTTTTAATGTCAAAAGAGGTCAATTGAGTGTTTGGATAGTTTACTCAAAATCCTCATAGTATATGATTGGTGGATTCATGATTGTTCACCAACTTTTGTCAATGCAAAATTAACTGGAAAAATTGTTGATGGAACTTAGTCGTGTGTGATATGATTGGGATCATTGGCATTAATTGTGAACTTGGCTCTCTAAGTTAATTTAATTGGTTCTCAAATTGCATTACAATTTATTTTTCATAAATAAAATTACTCTAAAATACAATTATGTCACTAATTTTATTCAAAATTATTTATGAATTTCAGAATTTAGAATATGGAAGTGTTCCCTCTTGGACATGGAACCATGGCTTTTCATATAAGCAAGTTGACAAAGTTGATGGTTCATTTTTGTATTTATCTTGTTAGAGTCTTAGCATTGTAAATTAGGGTTTGTAAATTGTTTTATTCTTAGAAATTGTGAAGAAGTCGGGTGAGGAATATGACTTCACCAATGGTGGAGATGATGAACTAAATTGTTAAGAAAAAAAGGCAGCAAGAGAAAATGACAATGAGGGAAAACTTGTGGATACAACCAAGGGATTAAAAGGAAACATGAGGTGAGTGAGGGGTTGACTTGGGATGGTCAATGAGGTACTTTTGTTGGAGTTTGACATTGGCCAAACCGAGAAAGCAGTAGAGAGAAAATTTGGGATTTCTTTAGGATGTGCTTGATTTAAAGGTTTCTTATGAGGAAGGTGGATGATTTAGACCTGGAATGATGTGAGGAAGAGGTTTACGAAAGTTGGAAAGTTGACCATGAGTTTGGAGAGGGTTTGGGCTAGAGAGAGAACTTTGATTGGTTTAATTTTAAGGTTTGGACCAGGGTTATTTGGTTGGAAAGATATTGGCAAATGGTTTTAATTGACATGGAATTAAGCTTCAGTAGATGAGGGGAGGAGGCTAACATAGTTTGGGGTTTTTTGATTTAGTGAGAGACAATTAATTTTAAAAGATAATAGCATAAAAAGATTATGTTGGATGGGAAGGGTATTAAGATGATTGATTCAAAGGGATTTGTTTTTGTTTTGGGTTTGAGAGTTAAATTGATTTGAAGTTAGTGTTGGTTTTGTTTAGGAGTGAGATTGGTCTATTAGAGAGAGAAATGAGAGGTATTTTTAATGGTAAAAAGAAATCAAGAAAAGAGTGAAACAAGGAATATGTTGGCCTCATGTTTGAGGTTAAAGGGGGGGAGAGAGAGAGAGAGAGAGAGATGTCACATGCCAAGAGTGCAAATTACATTCAAAATTCAAATCTACTACTTTGCATTCCACAACAATCTATTAAGAGAGTTCATGATAATTCAAATAATCTTAAAAAATGGAAATTTAAATATATTCTTAACAATTGCAACTCAAATTTAAATTTAACATATGGATCTACTTCTTTGGCTTGTCATTGTAAGTCCCGACTTAAGCATGAAACTTGTATTTCATGATTAGAAAAAGAATTGTGACAGGCCAAAGAAGTATACTAATACGAGTGTCATGCTCAAGTCATTATAATTGTTGCAAGAACAATGTGTTGCTTAGTTAATGCATCTTGTACTTCAATCTATTTTTTGAGGTTTTTGCATTAACAAAGATCCTTTCTTTTTTTCTTTTTAACTCTTTATGGTGGTCGACAAATGCCACTTATTTTATTTATTATAGTTTTATGCTCTTTGAGCATTATTTCTCTAGCCTTTGAGGCCTGGTCTTCAACATTGCTTTTGGATGTCTTACCCTTCCAAGGAATTGAGCATCCTTTTTATCCTACAAAATAATTATTATTAAATATACAATTAAAACATAAATAGCCATTATCTAATATATAATTTGTTTAAACTCCTGTTATAAGTAAATCCATTACAAACAAAATTTTGTCCATCGTTGGCATCTCCTTGAGGCTACCTCCAGGACAATGGTTGACATCTCAAGTCTCTGAAACAACATTCTTTAAGACTTCAAGAGGTGTTGAGTGGATCGTCACTTCAACTAGCTTGCGATCCCTCAAAACCATATATGTCCAGCAATGAGGGATATGCTATGTTCATGACCAAGGGCCTTAACAAGCATTGTATGTTCCTTGGCTTCTTTATTAGTGGTGTTTATCCATGGCTTTATTCATCAAAAACATGATTAATAATTCGCATTTGTCTACTTAACTTTAGAATAACTTGTAACTCATTAGAGCTTATAAATAACTTAATCATTCTTGGAAACATTTTTGAGCTAACCTCTAAAATTAAAAGATTAAAAAAGATGATTAGCTGAATATGTTAAAAGTATTTCTTGAAAACATATGATCAAGATATTTATAAATAAAGGAAGATGTCATCTACTAATTCATTTAAAAAAGAAAATAGAACTATGTATCTTATAAACAGTCTAGGTATTATAATTTTTATGAAATATGTAAGGATTAAAATCGAGTTATCTTTTATATATCTTGCACTTCACTCATAAGATCATTTCCTTATTACTTAAGAGAGCTAACCCTCATAATCGAATCTCTAATTGCATATCACTCAACTCAATTCATCTTGTGGATCGTAATGCATGATTTAAAAATAATGAAAATTGATTCCTAAAGATAAACTTTGAAGTAGTTAAAAGTGTATGATACGAAACCTACTTCATATAATATGATTAGCATATTGTGAACTATATAATCAATATATCAAACTGTTTGATCTAGTTATCACTAGCGTTTAGAGTAATCAAAAAGTATGATTTGTTCATAAGAGTTGCATATAGGTGATCGAATGATTCAATAGAGAAAGCACAAAGCAATTTGTATAGTATAGACATTTTAAGGATTTTGTGTAATGTAGTATTATTTATCATATGGTGCAATTGATTCAAATATTATATTTTAGGAACACTTCAAAATACCTAATTGGGGAAATACTATCGAACTATAAAAATTATTATTTTGTACAATTCAACCAGAATTAGATATATTATCCAACCAAGCATTACACTTATATTATCTCAAACTTTTCATATGATATAGTAATTATCATTGTTCAATATGATCAATTAAGGATATTAGTTCATAGTATATAACAAAAAACTCCAGAATTTTGTACAATGTGTTAACATTCAAACGAATAGTACAATTATTTCATACATTACAATCCACCTGGTGTACAATATGAACGAAAGCAAAAGTTAAGTAATGACATAGTTTAGATGTGTCTTAGAAGCAAAAAATAGCCTTTGAGAAGTTTTTTTTTTAGAGGTTCGATGCGTTGTCAACACTATCACAACCCCTCTAATCATAGGAAATAGATTGATGAGTATGAGCAAATTGATTTATGAAGGATAGAAAAGTGATCAATAAGTGATTAATAGGTATTAGCTATAATAATGAATTGTCATATCATTGTGAGCACCTTGAGACAGTTGAAAGCACCTTATTGCAAAATCATGTGTATTTAGAGAAAGAAAGAAAGCTAAACAAGCTAACATCATTGAGCATTTGCATTGCACAAGCTCTTGTTTCAAGTGGTGACTTTGTTTTATAATCTATTCGATTGTGTGATTGTACTCGAATATTCAGCTTACATTTAAGTGAGCTTGTGTATTATATTTGATTCTTGTATTTTCTTTATTTCTTTGTTTATCTTTTATTGTGGAGTGGTTTGGTCGAGCTCTTAATTGTAAAGTGTGGAGTGGAGTTGAGTTGTAGTTGATCTCAAAAAAACCACAGCTTATGCTTGAGTATTTTCACTTGGCTAAAAGAGTGAGTTCGTTTAGTGGTGTTTGAGCTTGTTACTTTGGGGTAGACGTAGACTTGAGGTCAAATGGGTGTAGCTCTTTCATTGTATGTTGTTGAAGTTTTATTAGGTTCAGTGGTTTATCAAAAAGAATTTCTAATAACTCATAACACCAATTCACCCCTTTTTGGTGTGTCTAACATCCCCTTATAGAAGGATACTCAAAGAGCAATCTTCTTGACTTTCCTCCTTAGGCTTCTAAAGCAAGAAGAACCCATTAATTATTCAAGAACCTCTTTCTAATTTATATCCTTCTCTCTCACTTAAGGAGTTATTTTCATTGCCCTCTTGATTAAGGCAAGTGGATTCTCATACTTTTTCTTGGGGCCCATGGATCTTAAAGGGAAGGATGAGCTTTGCATTGCTTATTAATTTCATTTTGTCAAAACTTGTTCTTTGATAATCATCAAATCCATAATTGGCAATGAATTCTTTTATATGGGTCAATTAGTCTGAAAATTTGTTAGTTGCATATATATAATTAAATGTGGGTGCTTCAAGTTTGACTTTTTTTGGTGTTTGTCTCTCATATTCTCTCTAGGTGTGTGATGGCCACCTTTAAGGCTCATCTGGGAGAGATGGGGGGTTGGATTCTTATTTATATTGGTGATTAGTTCTTTAAATTAAATAATTAAGCCATTTAGGATGCCTTAAATCTCATGTAATTTATCAAATAGATTCTCTACTACATGATATAACGTATTAGTCTCAATTTTAAAAGTCTCTAAATTCTCAATTATTTTTTTCTTTGGTAGCATTATAAAGTGTTGAACATGTGAAGAAGTTAAAAGTGTGTTTTTAGCAAATAAAGACTAAATATTTAGTGTTAATTTATTTTGTATAATATTTAAATTAATTAATTAAAGTGATGCTAAAATAAAATAAGACTAAGAAAATTATGTAGAAATTGATGTATTTTTTTTGTCAAAAAAGTTATAATGAGATAAATTATTTCAATAGTAGTCAAAGTAATTCTTATTAAGAAAAACATTTTGAGATCTGGAGTAGCCAAGAGTAATCAAGTAGGTCGCTTAATTGTTTGTTTGAGGGTTAAAGATAGGTTTTGTTGAATTAAAGTTTGTTAATTGATATATATGAAGTTGAATAAATTAAAACCATAATAAAGAAAAAGCAATAAGGTTGTCTGAGGGTTATTTTCTTCTAGTATCTCTCCTAATTTGTAGTCGTTGTAACTTCCAATTTGGCCCTTTGTGAATAACATGCTGATGTGGTAGTTAAATTTTTAATTAAGATTTGCGATTGGATCGTCATGGTGGTTGGGACACGACAAACCATTAGGTTTGAAACCAAATAGATGATGTTGGAGTATATGGATGGTTAGCAAAGAGGTCAAACCAACACTTGGCGATAGTAACCTTGGAAGGCTAACGTTAAGCAAGATGGCTTTATATATATTTCACAAAATGGTCGACGTTGAGCATAAAAGGCCGACTTGGTGGCAAGGGTCACAATGTTGTGATGTGAATAGCTATGTTGGTGGCGAAGTCAAATTACAATTTATATAAGAAGGCCAACCGTGCTTGCTCAGAGTGTTTTACTCATGCACGTATGCACCAAGACACCTTAATTCTCTACAACCATACAGTAGCAAAAAAGCTTTTATTCATTTCACATAATGAGATCTTAAATAAGATTAAATGATTGTTCTAATTGTAGTTGTAAGGACAAAATCTCTTAAACTTTTAAACTAATAAAATAATATGAAAATAAGGTGTAAAAAAAAACTTTATGGATCTGATACTAAAAGTTTAATAAACAATGGATTCAAGTTTCATAAATGATTTGTTATAACCCAATAACTTAAGTTTCATTTCTTTCAGCCCTTATTTAAGATCAAGTCCATTATTAATGATGAAGTTGGCATTTTTCTTTTTGGGCTTTTTTGAATCCTCTTTTTATGTTTCATCATTAACATTGGAATTAATTTTTTTCTTGAATGATATGATGATCTAGATGGATATTCAAAAAGCTAAAATTGCAATTTCATATATTCTTTAACTGATATAGGAATGCAAATAGTAAATCTAATATATATTTTTAGAGAGACCATCTTGGTTTTCATATAAGGGTAATGAATTGTTTTTAACAGTAGGACTCATGATTTCAGTGAATTGTTTTTAATGATAATGAATTGTTTTATAAGTAAAATCAGATTAATAATAATAACAAAAAATTGACATAATTATGAGTTGGTGAAATTCTCCTTTAGTGGTCATTCACAAGTTTCATGATAGGTACTCTCAAGATTTATGGTTTGGTTTTCAAATTGAGTAAATTATAATGAATATCACAATCAATTTTGTAGATTTTTAACTCATTATAAGAAAGCAATAATATATTTCTAGAATTTTAAGGTTATTTTTTTATTGGGCTTATTGATTATTAGAACATTTAGTGATTTGCTAAGATGTCGATTGCATGGTTGATCATAGTGTTTATTTCATTTTTATTTCCAAGCGAAGATCATCCAATTAGTATCCTTACAAGTTTTAGATTTATTGCTATATAAGAGATGCAATTTATCACTATTGCTTTGTATGCATTATTAGATTAAAATAAGTTGGGATCCATCTAAAGCTTTATAATATCATGTATTTTTGTGAGTTATCAAGGAGTCATGACAAGTTGTCTTGTCCATCTGAAGCTTTAGTATGATGTTATTCATATTTTTGGTCTAAATATTGTGTTAAGCCAAACATAGATTTTTGAAAACAATGCTTATAGTGATGTTTGCAACAATATTATTGATATTTGATATTATTATGACTAGTCAATTATACTACATCCATTATATTCGATTTCAAAAAAGATCAAATCTATATCAACTAAAAGATTTATACATCACGTTTTGTCTATCATTTACTATCATTACCAACTAATAGTACACTAAATCAAAGTTTTACAACATAATGTGAGGGCATGAAACACTATAGATGGGAGTGACGAAAATACTAAAATAGGTTACTTTGATATTAAACCAATTTTATTGTATTAAAGTGAAGTAATGCCTGTTTTTTCTTTTTACTAAAAGATATGATATTTAACACATCATCAATATGTACATGATATTAAGTTTATGAATTTCACATGTCACTTAAGGCATCTTTTCTATGTAAATCTGTGACATCTTATAATGTAAATAGAGAATAAGTATAAAATGTGTAGCAAGTGAATTTTATGTAAATAAATAATAAGGTATGATAAAAGAATAATATCAAATGCAATAAATATAGTATTTATATGACATCGACAATGCTCAATATAATGAACTAAAAACAGGAATAAGCAACATGCAAGATAAATCAAATATGTATATACATGTTTGTTCTTTTTATATGTTACAGATCTTATCTTTTTTATTTTTTTATATTTCTTTCTTTTTTTAACTGAGACAGTTCATCTCGTATATTGCATTTCATCACATCATCTCTATATCTTTTTCCCCATAAATATATCATAGCTGGCCAGTCATATCAATCACATATTATTTCTGAACATCGACTCTACTCCAAGTGTTAGTTGAAACGAAAGTCTCTGATGTCATCTTATGGCTCGATATAAACTAGTGCCTATCTTGCTAGCATCTCACGTTGAAGCTCATTAGATATCATGAAATCAAGGAGACAAGTCCAAGAAAATTTTATTTTTTTGTTCTCTTTTCTTTTTCAGTATGATGCTCAAGCTTTTTATCTTTATCACATATCATGTCATATACTTATCTCTCTTTTTTTTTTCATTTTGTATCATAAGATCAGTACATGCAAATCATGCATCATGAATGTCATGTAATATTGAAAATAAATCATGCCTATTTACATTACAATTGATTGAATTCACTTGCCTTTATTTTTTATGATCTTTTAATTCCTTTATCTTTCCTCTTTCCATTTGTTTATTACAAAAAATTTATAATCTATTTCAAATTAATTTTTATAGTTCGTAGCACTATACATGTATCAATATCGATAATGAATCAAATGGAGATGCAGACCTTATATATATTTCTTCGATTTTTATCACTGTTCAACATCACGCTTTAGTTGTTTGAGTTTTCCATTTTTTAAAAATACAATCGTATAATATTTTCCAAATACATTCGTCAACTTTTGTATTTATATATTTTATTAAGTAACATTATAATTAAACTAACTTAAGATAGAGCTTTTTGTTTCTAACTAGCAAGAGTGTTTTATTTATGGTATAACCTTCAATGTAGCCTTTTTTCTATACAAAAATAATCATAAATTATTTATTGATAACAAGCTTCAATAACCAGCTATTAAACACTTTCAATGTAGCCTTTTTTCATAAATTTTTTTATTTTGAACTTGTTGGTTATAAATTTTTTTTACCATCTCTCTTGTTTCGTTTCTCTTTTTTTGCCCAACAACCTCCTTTGCAGTTTTTATTTTGTTTTAATTTTATTCATTGTTTTTAAGCAACTACTTCATGGTAAACCACGGCAAGCTCTTCTTCTTTGCCTATAGGAAATCGCACACAAGAAGAAACAAGAGGCCAAGAGATCACTCGCCTTCTTGCAAGCTCGGCAAAGCTAAAGGACAACTTCTCTTCTCTCTTTGTTTTTTGTTCTTTGATTCGTCGAACCCTGGCTGTTTTTCTCTTGTCCTTTTTCTCGTTTTGTTGGCTTGCCTTTCAATCCTCTCCTTATTTGGAAAGTGCAACATCAACTCGTGCACTCAATTTCTTACCTTGGCTCTCTGCAGAATGCTTTGAGAATTGTCCTCTACAGCAACCACCGTTGCAATTCTTCCCAAGCCTGGGTTATGGTATCAGGTTCGGCAAGTGCACTTAAGCAGATTAAGGAAACTATAATAATAAAATAAAATAAAATAAATTATATTTTATTTTATTTTTTCATTTTAATTGTAATAGCTTTGAATATTTATAAAAATTCAATGAGGGTTTCGAAAATTATACGACAGGACCAAAATTAGCCACTAAATTAATTCTATTCAAATTTATGTTCACATCTCACTTTCAACTAATTAGAATTTATTTCACTAAATATTAAAAATCTGTACCTTAAAGTACTTAAATGTACGTCAAAACATGACACTATCAAAAGGTATATTCATAAGGAAACATTAAGACAAATTTGTTAGAATTACCAAAGATATGAATTTCCTATTATAACATATAATGTTTAGGCTCGATAAGTGTCATTATGTCTTTATCATGGTTTGTCATTTTTCATCTTACATTAACACCCTTATCTCACTTGGAAACTTCTAAAACTTAATTTCTTGTCTATACCAATCCTTATTTGACTTAGATGTTCCTGAGAGAGAGTTAGAGTGTTTTGCAATACCTATGCATACCATTATATTATTCATATTTGCGGCATCTTTTTACCTTTCTACAATCTCCCATACCTATGAAATAATCAATTATCTTCTACTCGATTTAGAGATTATCGGTAAGTTTGGGCATTCTGAACTTATCATTTTGTATCATATTGTTTCCTTTATCCCATTGGTTGATATCAAGCATTGGTTGGCAAACTTGTGTCTATCTTATGCTAGACATTGGCTTCTCTATCAATGTAGTAAGACAAGACAGGAGTGATCTTAGAGAAGATCATATAGATGCACATCACAAAATGTTTTGATATTTAAAGTTGAGACACAAGAAGGCTTCGAAGGAGTTTAAAAAATGTGGGAATAGTCTGTGGTCAATGATCTGCATTAGAGTGCTTGAGTTGATAAGAGCATATATCAAAGATTGGTTGGCAAACTCGTATGTGTCATACTTGATGTGACATTTGCTCTTTTTTGTCATTCTTGTAAACCAATACAGGAATATTTTTAAAAGAATTATACATGTTTTCAATTTACAAAGATGTATTGGAAGTTGACGAGTACAATGGGTTTATTATTCTAAAAAGAGTCCAAAGGAGATGTAGAAATATGTAATAATGTAGATTGGGCTAGTTCAATCATTGAATCAAATATCCACCCTTTATGTAGAAAAATCTTGTCACTTGAAGAATGAAAGATCAATTAGTTATCTCCAGGAGCAGCATTTGTGCTTTGTTTCAAGTTGAGGTTGTAGGACTCATTTTTCCTCAAAACTTGCACCATGTTGGTGTTTTCATAACATAGGATTTCTTTTTTTAACACTGTTAGTCATAAATATGTGATATTCAAGTACGAGCTAAAATATGTCCTAGTCGCACAGCCCATCACAGGTACGTATTCGATCAAGGTTGATTCTTACCTTAGCTAAATTGTGGTCATAACCAAGTAACTTTAAGATCTTATTTAGTTCAATTTGAGGATGTGAACATGACCTTGGTTTGGAAGTAGATTAACCAAAAGTATCATTCTCAGGTTATTATTATTCGCAGGTAAAGACACTATATGGAACCTTCTGTAGGATTAAATTTTTAATTATTGTTTGATATACTCTATGTACTGTTGTCCTTAGTCGTAATCCTTGGAATTGCCTAGGAAACGAGTCTAAAGCTGAAAACCTTATACTAGCATGTATGGCTAATTAGTTATTTTTGGTGCATCGTATTTATACTTTTGTGTTTACTTTCCTGTCTCTGTTTTAATAGGGTAGTGCAGCAGATGTTGCTATGTGTGCTATGCTTGAGATAGACAAGAATTCTCAGTTGAAGGAACTTGGTTGGAGGTTGCTATTGCAGGTTCTTAACTTTAACTTCTTCATGTGCACTTTTATGTACTTATACAATTGATCACTGATGTACGTGGATTAACAATGACTTCTGGCATTATTTTTGAGGTTGCTAGTGGTTTTTTTTTTCCAGATTTTTTCTTTTATTCTACATAAATGAAACATTTATATAACTAATTTACAAGATTGGATGCTAACTGACAAACCCATCAGTCATCTTAAATAAGGGTTCCAGCTATAGTAAAACATTTTTTTTTTTTAGTTTCGATGAGTCATGATGTGGGAGCTCATAGGTGCGTGATGGAAGAAGCTTGCTGTCCTTCAAGTTCTTCTTGATTATTGTCCTATTTTTAGCTCATTATAAAAAAAAACATAGAAGAATTTCTGTCCAAAGTCAAGATGTATAGTTCACACAAATCAAGTGGTTTTTATATTTACATATTCCGTATTATTTAGGGACATTTATAAGCATGATACTAAAATTTGATAATTGTTTAAAAAATCATGATACATATAGGTCATGAAAGTTAATATGGTTTTTGTTGTCCTTCGGTCTTCTCTTCTTGATTATTGTGCTATTTGTAGTTTATTATAAGATGATGTTGAATAACTCTCCAAAGACAAATGTATATATAGTTCACAAAATTCAAGTGATTTTTATGTTCAAATATGTCTTATTGTTTGGGAACACTTATAAGCATGGTACTAAAATTTGATAATTGTCTTAAAGGATCTATATATAGCTTGTGAAAATTAGAATGATTTTTGTTGTCATGTATTTTGAGTTATGAGAAACAATGTAAAAGGACAATACTTAAATACTACAATTTACCTACAATATTTTTTGTTAATGTTTAGTTTGCTATTAAATTTGCCATTGCCATGTGTTGTGCTTTTGTATTCACCTAAAAATTTGTGCAAAACGTGCCTTTTTTGGTTGATGACTACCGTGTAATGTCTTTAGAAAAGTTCGGTCTAGGACAGGTACCTTTAAGGGCTCCTCATAATGATATTTTTCATAGAAGGAAGTTTATGGTTGAGGATCTCCTTGAGAAATGAAGTGAACATCAGAAGCCATATGTCAAAGGTTTTCAATTTTTGGTGGGGAGGATGTTTTTTCTCAAAATTGATAAATCTATCCTAGTGATTGGTTGGATTCTTCCAACCATTTGACACAATAAAGATGGTTTTTCCCTGTTAGAATGTTTTAACGGTGGAAGAATCTTGTAGCTTAACTTCTATGATGTTCCACCTCAACGTCTTGGTTAACTAGTGCCACTCAGGGCCCTTTCTTTTATAGGTTCCAAGTGCTGTAATGGCTTTTGCTATCCAGCGTAAAGATACGGTTGATTGTTATTGTTTATTTGACCTAATTATGATGCATGCTTTGGGTAGAGATAAACCAGTGCCTCTGATCCCATTCAATGTATAATAAGTCTCTGGAGGCATTTATTGATGTAAGTATAGAATGATCACAGAAACCCTAGATGCTTAGCCTAAGCTTTCCAAATGAACATAGTATCACCGCTTTTTAACTACCAAAAAATATCTTCAATTGAAAACCCTTATCATTTAATCATCCAATGTAGAAATTGAACTGCCAGATCTAAGATCTTAGTAAATCTTCATTGCTTAACCAAAATGAGGCTATGCTAGAAAAACTAGTTAATACCAATCACAAATTGCATCAATCTAATCACTAATCTTATGAAGAAACAGCAAGGAGAAATTGTACTAGATCTTGCATAGTCAACAAGGGCATAGGTGGCTAAGTTCAGATGGACAGAAGTTTTAATTATCATGTATTATTTATGTTTCAAACTAAAAACTCCTTTTATGTGCAGATTAAGTATAAGATCCAATCCCTAAACTAAAACAGGAGTGTTGATTTTCAACTTCCTGTGTCATCCTAGTAATGCATAACTTATGTCATGTACAGTAGTACATTTAGACCAACGTATCATGTGCCAACCTCATATTAGCAATGGAAAAACTTAGTCACTTGATAAAAACAGACCTTACATTCAGCTTGATACATAAAACCCCAACCCCGGGCTAGAGGAAGGTATGTTTGTTGTACCTTGCATAGGATAACGTTTTTTTATGGTTGTTTGAGAGATTAAGTTCTAACAAGTATACATATGCATGTATTTAATCTTTTTTGAGGCATTGAATGCTTGTAAAGTATAGACTTCAGCTGGCTAACCCACGATTACCAACTTTAGGCTTAACAACCAACAACATAGATTGATAATAAACCAAATCTAACATACAGGAAAATTTAGAGTGTAATTCTCTGTAATGGTTGTGCCTAATGTGCTCTGCGTAATCCTGTCTAGACTATGTGTTGAACTAACGAGAAGGTCAAGTGATTCTGATTTTATAATTAAAATCTGACCACATTAAACAATGCCAGGTTCAATTTAATTAGTCGATTACATAGAGTTGAAGTGATAAGATGGCGGAGTGCAGCTTCAGGATTCAAGTGTGGAATCTGAATGACCTGAAAATTGAGAAAAAGTCATTGAAGTTGTCACAAATGGAATTGGTTTTGGAGTCGGGATTCTCTTTTGAGTTCATGCGGAGAGCATTGGCTGGAAATTCTTGTAGCAAATGATGAAATTCATCGTCCAAGAAGTTTTCATGAGAGCAACACAAGAAATTTTTATTAAACCAACAATCAGATGTTTACAATGCTAAAAACCATTTAAATAGAGTCTAAACACTAACAAACGAAGAAATGAGCATAAATTTTAATTAAATTCTGTTGTAAGATTAAACTACTTGAAACTATATTTGAAATTTAAATGCAGATGCAGGAAATTCTGTGAATTATCTTTTGTTTGCAATTTTTGTCCTAGATGCATGCAAAACTCTGCCGAGTTGTCAGGCTTTGCTCTTCGATTTCCAATGCACCAAAAATGAAGTGATATGGATATTTGAGTGAAATTTTGGGGCGAAAATACGAAAATTGGTTAAACAAGGAAACCATCTTGGTCTGTTCATTAATCATGTTTAAGAATAGGCTGAAGAAAAATTATCTATCAATTAACAAAGAAAAGTCTCATAGACCTTTCCAAATGGCACGTGTTTTTTCATTGAATATCCCATCTGCCTCTTAAATGAAAACCATCTTCTCGTTTTGCTACAGATTAATGAGAGTATAGGCCTTTGTAATATATGCTACGATACCATGATGATCTTGTTTTCAAATCCAATTATAGAATGATGATAGGACAGCAAAGCAAAATCATAACAGTAACAGAATAACAACATTGATGATGAACTGTAGTCTTCAAGAGACTTGTCAAGGTAAACTCTAAGCAATAGTAATTTAGAGCCTCAAGGCTTGCCATCCTGCAATCCCAAAAGTAGTTTCATATGGATAATCTCCAAAACAGATAACACCAATAGATTTTGCAACTCAAAAGGTTTAATACAATGTCCCTTCAAAAGTGATCAAGAGGCTTGCTATACCTAGATAAATGAATTACTCCGAGTTCTTGGATTTTTGGGCAAATGTGCTGGTGGTGCCTCATAGTTCCCCAATGAGAATAATCTCCTTTTCACAATTAATTTGATCATTATCCTTAACATATAAGAAAAAATAGTGCATAAGAATCATCTAACCTTAAAAGTATGCATATATAATGAATAAGTGATATATGCAAACGCAAATTGGGTAGGCTAAATAAAGTTGATATATTTAATAGTATATAAAGCTCGGATGTATCATAGGTTCTTTTTGACAAATTGAAGAAGACTTGAGAATAAATAGATGACTCCAAGGTGGTTTTATTGATAGATTTAATAGAGATAAAACTTCAAATTCAAAGGATTATAATTTGGAAATTTGAACTTTAGAACAGGTGAGTTCTAGATATTCAATGTATAGCTCATTATTCTCGAAGCCATGATAAAAAAATAATTATGGAAATATTCAAATTTCATGTATTTTTAGGATGGATATAGCTTCCATTTGACATTACACATCCAATATTTACTTATAATGGCATATGTTTTATGAGAATTATATCGTACCATATATTTCTGGAATACTTGCATAAACTGATTGCAATGTTGAAAGTTTTTTAACCTAATGATCATTTGGTCATACAATTGAAATGAGTTTCAAATCATCTTTGAAAAGGTTGTTTCATGAAATTGCTATTCAAAACCTAGCTCCTCAATGCCTCCATTCATTGTTTTTTTCACCCTTAAAGGCAATGAGTGTTGTCTCTCGCAATGCTTGTTTCATGGATTATGGTTGTCATTATCATTAGAGATAGAATTTGATAAGATGCTTTTGTTTGATCAGATTTGATATCGTCAATGCAAAATGTCATGCATTTTTAAATTTTCATTATCACCCTTGCATTTTGCAACTCATGATATTTTAAAATGTTAAATGTATCAAGTTAGTTATGAGTCAAAGTTGAACCAGGTGCATGATGAAGTAATACTAGAAGGCCCTACTGAATCTGCAGAGCTTGCTAAGGCAATAGTCATCCAATGCATGTCTAAGCCCTTCAATGGGACCAATATACTCAAAGTTGACCTTGTCGTGGATGCCAAGTGTGCCCAAAATTGGTATGCTGCCAAGTAGTTTTTGGATGATGCCTTCTCTTAATGGTTTTGTTGGAGGATGATCCAAGAAAGTGAGATGGTAAGGGCAATTAGCAAGGCAGTGGAAGAGCTTATTCTTGATGTTGCTTCATAACAAAGGTATTGTACTGCATCTGCCTGCTCATTGGAGATCGACAAGTGATCTCAGTTTTATGAATTTGATGTTTATCTAATTAATGTTGTTGTAAAATTAGTAGTTCTAGTGACATATTTGTCATTCTATCATAGTTCTTGACTAGAAGGAAATCCCAATTTTGAATGTTGTAAATTCCATTGTATTTTGAATTTCCCATTTGCATTGATTATGAAGTTGGGTTTGTCTTAATCTTAAAATGATTAGAGAGAACTGATATTGTTCATAAACATTCACCATCAACTTATGTGATTTGGGCAGCTAGTAGTGTTGTTCATTGCTTTTGGGAATTATGTAAGTTGTCAGTTAAAAAGAGAAGCAAATTGGATATGATATTAAATATTGTTGAACTTGGCCTTCCTTAGTTACGAATTTGTAACTTTTTAATGTTGTTCTATTTCAAAGTTATTGGTACTTTTTTGTCATATTAAAATTGTTAAGTGATATTTTTTTTAAAAGTTTAAATCATTCCTTATGTTTGTTCTTTAGGATAAAGATAAATTTACATGGTTTATTTCTTGTTGTCAAATGTGGATTATGATTTCAATGTTCCATGATGTTTGGTGCTTTATCAAATCCCAAGTTGCAAAACTTCAACACTTTTTTTGAATTCTCCCTTCTTTCCTCAGTGCCTTCACTAAGTTTATGCTATTTGGTACATTATCAGTTGGAAGATATGAGATTTGACCATATAATCTTAACCGTGTAACAATCATTAGACTATTGTTCTCCCAAGGCAAGCAATGAGCATGTTAACACTAACCTTCCCTCAAGTGGAATGCCATCAGGAAAAGTTTCGTCGAGCTAACCCTTGAAGAGCTCTTTCACAAGGAACTGTCATAGAACTGGCTTGAGAGCCATTTTGTCTTTCTGGTTCCAGCATTAGGATTTGATCAATTAATCTGTCAAATTTACTCAAAAGCTTATGCTGGCCAAATAGATTGCCCTTCAGGCACTCGCAACTTAGCACAGTTTATAGCTTACAATCTTAAAGTTGCTTCAAATACAACTCAAGAAGTTTTTTGTGCGTATCAAAAACGCTTGTGAAGGGGTTTATCGCAACTGGGGCTTTTAATTCTAGGTTTGGAAATTCATTTGTCAGAGCCTTCTTCATTTCAGGTTGTGACATCATCAAAGCAAGTTGGCTGGAGGACATAACTTGGCAATCCTGAGGAGTGTCTTTGATTTCATTTGGGTCATAACCAAAATCTGCTAAATATGATTTGTATTTCTGGATGAATCCTGGTCCAGGGTCTAGTCTTCTTGAATAGATCTGTTGCAATGACAAGAGTAAGTCAGCATTGAGTAAAGTGTAAGTGAGAATGGCCCAGGAGAATTATCACGCAGCTTTGGTTTGGCACAACGATCTTCAAACTCCTCGACAAGCTCTATAAGCAATATTGAAAATTTTTTCTAAACTTTCTCTGGTACTGGAGCTACTTCACTGCTCACTTAGAAACACTTGATCTTATCATTTCATGTATAGCCACACTATCATTCACTTGGTATCAACAAAACTCAGTCTATGTGAATGTTTATATACTTTGTACGTCTTTGTTATGTATCATAGAACATGGCCAAACAGATAAAAATTAAATGGTATATGTGGACAGAGCAATACAAGCTTAATTTGCCCGATCATTCTGTAAGACATCAGAAAGTGACATATCATCTAAATTTTTTAAATGATGGATTAAGTTAACCCAACTCATTGTGATAGACATCAGCAAGCATACTAGAAATCATTTTTACGAAAGTATGCATTGCATTTTACCAACAATTTCTCAATAACTAGTGTTACAGCATTCAGCCATGTACAGAATACAAAGGAATATCAAATTAAACAAAAAAAATGAATAAGTCATGCAGAAAAATATTGTTTACCTGAATGAAACTCTTGTCCTTTGCCCCAGAAACTAGAGCAAAATTATCATAATCTGTAGCAATTACATCGTATGGCTCTTTTGGTATAAATGGCAAGGTAGGAAAACGTAGAAAACATTTCTCTTTAATCATCACTTGCCTCTCCAAACCAGTTTCAGGTTTCTCCATATCCTCCACTGAAAGGCATTGAACTTTTCCTCTAATACCACTTATATAGCCATCAGGACCACCGTGAACACAAATGTATCCACCTGGATGGAGCCTGTTGTAGCATCAAAAGAGTATATTCCCTGAAACCAAAGTCAAGCGTGATCCCTTAAATAATTGAGTAATACTTTGTGAAGAAAACATGCATTACAAACACATCAGTAAACCTGAGTGCAATGACAATCTTCCTGCCCTTGGCCTGCAAAACCACGTTTTAGAGAAGCAACTTCAAACCACCTTCCTGAATATCTAACTGGATCAAAGTTCTTGGCAGTCATGCCCCTCATCATCATCATCATCATCCCACTTCCTTTGTATTGAATTTCATCAGCTTTATCAAGGACACTGCCATCTGAAGCAGCAACCTATTTAGCAGGAAAACATTGTGTTATAACTGAGATTTGCAAAGAAATGTACCTGATTTTCTCCATTAATTTGATATAGGGTACTAGAAAACCTTTTAAAGCCTGGATCTTATGATAAGCGTGTTTGTCTAATTATTTTTTGGGGCAATAATAGCAGAACAGAAAGAAGAATGGTATGTAGATTTTGCTTCTGGGAGGTTATATACTTCTTGATTGAATGATCCATTTACTGGTTGGAGAAATGTATCTTTTCCTTGAGCACAATATCCTTATCTTGAAACGGGTAAATCTATGCCCAACTACCAAACAATTAATATGCCAATGCATAAAACAATATACACAAACATCTTAGGAAGCTTATAGCCTTCAAGAAAAGAAAGGTTCATATAATGAATCTTTGCACACTGCAAACATGGCTTCAGTAATACATGCCACAAAGCCCTTTTCCTTCTTTGTAGTAGACCCGTTGTCCACTGAATTCCATCTTTCATAGAAAAAGGAGAAAGGCTCAATTCCTGGTGATGAGTAGAATGCAACAAGTTGAAAAGCTGTTCGCTTGCCTTGTGATTGAATTTTGACAGCTCTTTGATGAGGATCAGCAAATCCAAACATGACGAATTCTCAGATAAGAGCATCCTGCATGTTTTAATTATTGGCAGTGCTTCATCATTGCTCTTCTCCAACCTTTGTAGCTGTTTAAAAAAAAAGTCTCCAACTTTTGATCTCTTTGAAAGCAAAATTCTTGATCTTCCAGTCAATCACTTCTGTCTTAGTGCTATTTCATTCATTTTTTGGCCACGAATGGAGTCAAATGCAGTATTTTTGGAACCCATGCCAACCTGGTGCAAGCAAAAGACTTGATGTCTTGCAAGCACAAAGGGCATTATTGGACAAATGGACAAAAAAGGACCTTTTATCAGCCTCCCTCAGCTCTTCGTATTTCCATTGTGAAAGAAAGGCATTGTGTCCTATGCTCTTTTAAATTTAGAGACAGCAAGCAACCGAGTGGCTTTTGCTCCTGCCATGGTTAGTTTCTTACATATATACAATATAACCACTTCTTCTCACATTATGTTTGAATGACTCCCTAAAATCCTTCAATTCACACACATAAACCGTGTTATATATATATATACCCATTAGTATGCACGTACATATATATGTGCATGTGTATGTGTGTGCAAGCCCACACACATGCATGCGCATGTGTACAAAGATATTGAATTTATATATTTTAAAGGGATTTATTATATCCAAAATTTCAACACATAAAGAATAATGATAAAAAACATGGTTTAATATATTAGCAATAAATTTCATCAAAATAAACATATAATAAACAACTTAAAAATTCAAAATATGCTCAAATGTAAAATGAGAATTTTACCATTTTAACCATTAAACATAATGGAAAAACAACATAATAAAGAAAAAATGTATCTAGACAACCATTAAACATAATGGAAAAACATATTCAAAATATGCTCAAATTCTAGTATTCCCTTCTCTCTACCATTCGTAACTTCAACTTAAAAAATCAAAACAACGATTATCATAACTCGGTCACGTAAACTCAAATGAATGAGTCGCAGATTATATCTAAGCAACAGATCCAATCCATACTCTTACTCAAAAATCACTTAAACAACTATCAACCATCAACCATAAACTGGATATTATCTCAAAATCAATCAACAACTGACGAATTTTAAATAAAAAAAAATAGAAGATCGAACAGAAGCTATGGTTCTATTTTACCCGGGGCGAAGGAGCACACTCTGAATCCGAATCGGTGGAGCTAGTAGTAGCACCATTTCTCCCAGAAGCTTCTGAAACAGTCCTCAGTCGATCTCCCCCGCCGTTTCCGGTCGATCCTCTCAGTTCCCACTCGCCGCGCAGTATCCACCCGACGCACCACAAGACACCTCGCCGGCGCCGCACCAAGTGGAATTTGGGACGAGATTTATATCGCAATAATAGATGCACATTTTCTATGCGTTTTCATTACATACAATTAACATTTATTTGAAGAACTATGTTTTATTTAAAAATAAAAAATATTTAATATTTATAATTACTATATTTTAGTTTTATCAAACTTTTATGACCAAAAGATAATTTTTTATATATAAATAGCATTTTAAAAACCATGTTTCAAATATAATTTATTAAATCACATCGTATTTAAATAATAGGTTATTGTCCCATAAAATCTTATTGTATTTTCAACACCGTGTTTAGAGCTCCATTATCAAAATAAACAAATCATTAGATTATAAAGAGAGGTGTTGCCTTAACATGAAATTCATACATGAATAAACCCACTCGAAGCCTCACTCTTACTTTTAGTCTTTAAAGAACAAAGATGGTCTACAATGTATAATTTATTAAATTTAAATTTAATTTTCAAAAATAGTGCAAAAAATTCAAGTATATTCATAATATTTGCTAAGAAAAAAAAATAAATATGTTTATATCAAGCAAATATACTTAAATTAGGATTGTGCT
The DNA here is from genome assembly GCA_023846275.1 of Vanilla planifolia. Taxonomy (NCBI): domain Eukaryota; kingdom Viridiplantae; phylum Streptophyta; class Magnoliopsida; order Asparagales; family Orchidaceae; genus Vanilla; species Vanilla planifolia. The sequence continues at coordinate 28,880,150 of CM043868.1, forward strand.
TAAGGAAAAGAATGAAGAGTTTACGTGCTTAGGCAATTCTGTTAAATCTTTCTTTAGTTCAATTTTATGTTATATTTTTCTTTTATGTTTCATTTGCTTTTGAGAGCATTCTTTTTATAAATAAAAATCATATAAAATGATTGTAAAACCTATTTCATGCTCAATTATAAAAATTATTTTATAAAAAGTGATTGAAAATTTTAATTATTTGAAGATCACAATGAAAGCAATATTTAAAAATCTTTCACATATGTTTTAACATAATTTCTTATATAATAACAAAAACATTAGATTAAAACAAGTATTATGTCTCGCTCAACTAATATAAATTCATGTTACTGAAAGATAAAGAGTTCTTATTGCAATTTATACATAATGATGAAAGATAATCCATGAGTTAAGATACTCAATGAGTTGCTCTCTTAATACTCTCTTAGAGTCTTATGTTGTTTATCACATTGATTTGAAACGTTAAGTCATAAATTAACCTTAGTTGTGATCAATTTTGTAGCAAAATGGAGCAACATGAATGTAAAATAATTAATTCTTGGGTCTTTCGCATGTTGGTTTTATATCATATATAAGTATATAAACAATATATGATAAATATTAAAATATGTATTATCTTTTTTAATTTCGTTAAAAACTTACTTTTCTCTTTTTAAAAAATTTTGTGAATTTCTTTTGATTTTCTTCATTTATCTTTACTCAATTTGATTTGATTTTAATTTTAATTGGATCTAGTGTTAAGCCTTTTTATATTGTCTTTCAAATCAAATTAGGTGTATTCAAACATATATTATTTTATAAAGCCCAAACATTAATCATTTATCATTACTCTCAATGACATTATTCTATATAGGGGTTTTGCTGAGAATTAAAAAAACTAAGGTCCATTAGAGGGGTGAATTGTGATAATTTCAAACTTAAGCTAATATCAAAACTTAAATAACTTTGTAACAAAAGTCTTATTTATCTTAATAACTCTTATAAATAATTATTTAGTTTTACAAATTCTTATATGAGAGTGTAAGAAAGATAAATCATAATATAATTTTTAAATGATTTAATTCAAACATGAATTTACTTCTACGTGAACCAAAAATGCTAAGCTTGCACAAAATTAATAATCATTTTATTTCAATTAGGTGAGATAAACATAAACAATAATCACTCTCATTTCTATTATAGTCAAGGATCAACTTAAATAGATATCACTCCATTTTTATTATAGCTAGATAAATGTCGACTTAAACCAAAAGGTTTAATAACAGTTATAAAAAATTATGTGACACTTGAATAATTAATGATATCTAAATGATGTCAATATTACAAAACAAGATAAGATATTATAATGTAATTTAGTTGGAAATGTAACATGATGGAGTTATTCACAATGTAAAATACAACCCATAGTTCTAATTTTACTTTCACTTGTTAATGATTCACATGTTAATTTTTTCAGCTTATTCTAACACAAATGTACTCCCTACTTATACGTTTGCAATTGTTTGAGACCATTTAAGGAATCTACATTTCCTCAAATGAATTCCTAAAATAATTAAACTAACCATTATAAGTTCTAAGGTCTATGTCTACCAAAACATTCAATGAATCATATTAGGTGACAAACAAAGATTGTTGATCACCCCAAAGAATTATCTAACCTATTAATTGCACTTAAAATTCATCATACAAGTATGATAGTTAGAAGCTTTAATAATTTAATGAATGTAAAGTTAGAGATGTATATATGCATGCAAATATTGAATATATATTGATGTTGATACATTTTGCTTGTTAGAGTTATACTTCATTTAAGAGATTATAAAAAACGAAACTATTGAAAATGTTTAGACAATAGTTTTCCTATAACATCTTAAATTATATGCGTTACTCGAGTGTGAATGCTATGTCGTGATATATACAAGCTTCCTTATGTTTTATAATTATATGATAATGTTTACAAGAGATAAAAAAAGGAAAATATTATTATGATTAAAATCACAAAAGAAAGAAAAAAATAAACGTGAAAAAAGTAAAAGAAAAAGCTTCAGTGAAAGGAATGATATGTTTAAAATAATGAAATGACAATATTGTTTAAAATCACAATTATCTTTTAAGAACGACAGTTCTAAAGATAAACCAAATGAGCCTTTATTCAAGTTGTTTAAGTTTGGAATGATGTGTTTCTAACATGTCTCATTTATTTATAAAATAATATTTTCTTAAGCCAATTCTTTAAAGGATAAGAGTAAAAAAGAATAAACAATTTGTAAAAGATGAAAAAATAATATGATAAAATTTCAACATATAAATTGCTACACTTTTTATTATTTAGTGTGCATGCTCTTTCACATTATAATATTGTAAATGACTGATGCATGTAATAACCTAAATATTATATTCCTTAAGTATATATACTTATTTTGTCATTAACTAGTATTAATTGTTTCATGTTTATTTTAGTTTAATACTTTCATATTAAAAAAAGACATCCTATGAGATTATAAAAGAGCATTAAGTATTAGCATCGAGACTCGACATAAAAGATGTTTAATCATCAATAGGAATGTCAACTACCAATTTTAGTTTATTTGATAAAAAATAATGTAATAAAATGATTTTTCTTTGATTTTGTATGAAAAACATGTGGTTTTTAAAAGAAATATAAAAAAAACTTATGTTGTAAAAGGTTGTAATACAATTGATGTTACATCGCTTCCATTCTTAATTTTAAATAGGAACGAAAATGTTTTTGCTATATGATAATAATGATTTGAAAAAAATTGACAATGATTTCAAAAAGAATAAAAGTTAAAGATAAAAAGATTTTAGTGACACCCAAATTCATGAAGGGCAAGTAGAGGTTATCACATCTACTTTTGGATACTTATTATTCTCAACAGTAAGTTAGCTTCTTGAAAAATCATTGATAGTTCATATTTTAAAATCATGTATAATATTTAATATTTAAAAAAAAATTAGCTTAAAAACTTTTAAATATTTATTTAATATTTTCATTTAATTTTGTCTTGAATTTTAATTACATGGTTATAACATTTCATTTTTTAATTGAAAAAATTTATTAAATTCATGAGCGAGTCAATAAATTTTAGTCAGAAATATTTATTATTTTTTAGTCTTTTGAATATTTTAACTATTTTTTATTAATTATAAAAACTCATAAATAAAAATTTATATTTAAATCATATGTTTAATATCTAAAAAATTTAAATTTTTATCAATTTGGTGTCATGGACTTCTAAAAACTTTAAACTATGTATTAGGCAAATTTTTAAATATACTCAAATCGAATAAATAAGTATTATAACTTGATTAAATTTGATATAAAACAATTTATTATACTTAATAAATCATTTTATCAGATATACTTCATGTCATTATTTGAAGACTCTGTCACAAATTATTTTCTTAACAATGTACAAAGATTGTTTTTTACTAAAACATTTTCACAAATTGCTGCTTAAACAAATAGCTTTATTTTTTACAAAATTTTTTCTCTTATCTTAAAATTTTCTTTTTCAAATTTTTGTTATTTGGCTTTAAAAACTATTTAAATGCTTTTAAAATCTTTGATTTGAATATGGCATAAATCAACTTTATTTCAACCTATTTTAGATCAATATAGATTAGTTCTGCTTAATTTGAACAAATTCAGGTTTAACTGCTCTATTAAGATCATTAAAAAATGACCAAATATGTGAAGGGGTTATTTGGTCACCTCAATGAGGTGTTAAGTGAAGCAGGTTTTAGGCCAAGTTTTAATAATTTGGTTGATCGCTTGCATCTAGTCAATCAGAGTTAGAGAGATTTATTCAAAATGCTAATAAAAATCTCATTTTATTTAGAATATGTTATGACAAGTATTTAGATAGTTTTGCTTCTAATAGCACTTAGATTAAAACATCTGAGAAGGCATCATTATGTCAATGTTTAGGTCATAATTTCTTTCTTGATTCTTGACATATAAAAACTTTTGTTTGCTTTTTTTACTTTGGAAAAGGAGCCTGATATGGTAATGGCTCAAAAATACTTTTTGTTAGAAACTTATCCTATAATGTTGAAGAGGATGAAGTGTATGTTTCTTCTGTTATTTGCCTTCTTGATTTTGTTGTTTTGGTGCTTGTCACAAGTATATTACTTTCTTTTAGAGGGGAGCTCTTCAAAGAAGCTGGAGATGTTATAGGCGTTTGTTTAGTCAAATATGATGGACAGTTTAGGGGATTTGGATATGTTGAATTTGCTACTACAGAAGCGGCTCAAAAGGTTACTCAAATTTCTTTGAAACTCTACTTTTTTCTTGATTTTTTTTTCTAATGTATGGACAAAAGACAAATAAAATAATTCACTCCCTTATGAGGAATTGTTTGTTTTGTTATATATGGTGCATGCTGATTTATGATCGAATATATTTTTTAACGCTGTTGTTTGTATCCATTAGTTCTTAACTAATTATGTACCTTTTCTATTAGGCATTAAACAAGTTAAATGGTTATGAGCTTTTGGGTCGGGCTTTGAGACTTGATGTGGCTAGGAATATGTTATTTTGTTCACAAGTATGCTGCTGTAGCAGTTGTGCATGGAATATGTTTGCTTCATAGTTATTGAATGCTTGAACCTTTTTATCTTGTAATTAAGCATAATTCACTCGTCTACTTAAGGAATCATGAAATTACACTAGGTTTTCTTTTGTTGGTTGTCTATTAATAGGCTTTTGTTATTGAAACGAGGAAGAAAACTAGTTGTGCAAACAATAATTTTGATGTAAGAATTTTTCTCTAAATCAAGTTAAGTTGTACACTTCACCCCACATCCAACTTAGAGAGGATGAATTGTTAGGCGTGTATTAATAGTTGCATTTGCTTGCTAAGATTGAATTCCAGGATTGATGTTGTTTGATTCTTGTCTTTAATGCTGGCGTAATAAATATTTCCCTTGCCAATGGGCAACTTCTCTTCAATACAAGAAAGTTGGATATTTCATAGTTGATTCGTTTCTTCTCTCTATGTTTTTGCTTTAATCCAAGTCCTGTTTTCTACTTCAAAAAGGAAAATAGGTCTTTCCAGAAGGATGGAAAAGGCCAGAGCCATAACGATATTTGTTAGAGGTTTTGACAAGTCAGTTGAAATAGATCAGGTAACTTCTTCATCTTTGATACTTCCATTATCTCCAATTCCCCCTAATAGTTGATTCTTTGTCATATGGTGATCTTAATGCAGATTCGAAGCTCACTTGAAGAGCATTTTTGTTCTTATGGAGAGATAAGCTGTGTCTCTTTGCCCAAAGATTATGAAACTGGAAGTTTTAAAGGGTTTTTTTTTTACATTTTTATGGTTTAGTTTTTTTAACAATTATGCTTACAACTATGTATTAAACCATAGGGATATCTAACGATTGTGTGGAACTATTCCTTACCCACCTTATTTTAAGGTGATTAATAGTTTGGTTACACAAGGATTTATATTAGGGGTATTCATTATTTTTGGAACACTATATTTCAAAAACATAACCATTGCACTATCAAGAATCACAAAACTATTGGGACATGACCCCCTTCCATACAAAGAAAAATTAATCACGGTGTATCACGAAGTCAATAGCTTTTCACAAGTCTATAGATATGTTTGAAATCTTTGAAAAAAGCTTGAATAGGTGTTTATTCAGAGTCGTAACTCATGGAGTTTATTAGAGATCAGGTAAGCCATCACCAAATCAAAGCCTTCAAAAGCATTTAACTAATGAACTAAGAAACAAGGCAAGCGAATTTAATTTACCTTGAGTCTATACTAAAAGCAATTTGAATAGTAAAGATTTGCTTCATGTGCATACATTTTGTGTTGCATAAAAGTAAGTCATTTGATGAGGTTTCTTTATTTGCATATCATGTTATATCACATTTCTTAGTTTTTACTTGATTGTATTTTTTCTATACTTTTTCAATTGCTAGTCATCCTCACTTTAAAGTAATTATGATATATTCATTGTAGATATAAGTAAATTGATTCTTTTATTAATTTTATTATTTTTTCTAAGACTTCTTTTTATGATTGGGTTATCCATAACAATTATTGAATATATATTTTACATTCTATTCTATTATATGCTCATTGGTGGTTGGAATAAGTTGTCTATGAATTTTTACAAAAGAGGCGAGAAACAAACTGGTAATTATTTTGCTGCTTCACTATTAGCATTTGTGTTTTATTTACACTTACTTGTCTAGAAGACTCCTTAGGAAATTTGAATTCTTGAAACATCTTCAAATGCTAAAGTGTTTGTTTTCTAATTTATAATGTTTTAGCAGTTTGAATCTAACATTTGATATATTTATGCTGTTCATATACTTTACATGTTAGTTGTTCAATGATATGTATTCCTTCAAAATTGATAGCATTATATTGATGATGAGACTAAAGGTGCAATTATAGCCAAACTTTGATTTATTTTGGTTTTACGTTGCTTAAAAATGGCTAGAAATTCATTAAAACTAATTAATATGTGTGTGCTTGCTTTTGAATTTTATAGTGGCAATATATCATCTCTTTAATGACCCTTCTTATAGTATCAATGCAAGCATGGTTCTCTTTCATGGATGATGCTACACAATTTTTTTGGAGTTTCTCTCATGTGGAGTGATAATAAATCTACCCATTAAACTAGCATTTGAGAAGTTAAGATGCCTTTTCTTTGAAACTTGACAATGTATTTTGATGATAATGTTCTTATCTTGAAACCCAAATTAAGATTACCACTAAATTGCACTTGCTCAAACCTTTGAAAGTGCAAAAATGAAAATTCAAATGTATAATTAATAGATATAAACCAGCAAAGGAGCAAATTCTAAAGAGGAAATTTGAAGCATGAATTTATGATGCAATGGTTAAGGTATTTTTTATTTTTTCTATTAATAATTAAAATTTTCAAAATCTTTTTGAATAGGTAAATGTCCAAGCTCTTGAATCTACTAGGAAAGCATCATCTTATTTTCCTTTTTAAAACTTATGCTTTTGTAGCTAGTTTACAAGCAATGGTTGATTAGATCTTTAGTATATTTTTTGTTGTATCTCGAGATGTTAATCAAATAAGAGAGCATAATTGATTCTCTTAGAATAACATCTAATTCAAAATAACATAATGGTTTTGACCATATAACATACATAATGCACATATCCCCAAAGAAAATATTATAGTTAAATTTGTCATACCAAAAAACATCTTAAACTTTTATCATTATAATGATCATGTTTCTTATTTAGTTTTATGCCTTCTATTAAAATAATTTTTACTTAATTATAATAAGATATGAGTACATTTAAAAATTTTCTCACTTCTTATTTATCCTATGTAAGTAAATCAAAATCATAACTTAAAAATATTATTAGAATAAATGAAAATGTCAGTGTTTAAAATTTAAAATAATTGCTTTTGCATGTTATAGTGCATCCTCCAAGCCTATAATTATCTTCTCCTCATCCTCATCTTAGCTTGCTTTTGACAAAGACTCAATATTTATTTTAGGTCCTTGATGTAAGTAGTATAAACAAAATTCCATCCTCATAATGTAAATATAAGCCTTTTTGCATTAGATCATTTGAACCAAATGACAATTGATTGTGATCTATATACTATTATTAACCATCCACAAAGATATTTCTATTTGTTCTTCTATTTGTTATGTATTTTGTATTTTTTTAATAAACCTTGATATCTTGAAATATTGCATATTCTAAAGAACCAAGTTTATACTATCAATACCATCCAAAAAAGAAGCAAAATTCGCACACCAAGCTACAATATCCTATACTCATTGGGCCAAAAGATTCTATAATTTACTAGCCCAAAAGAGCTTACAATATTAGGCCAAATACCTTGCGCAATTTGGTCGAAAGACAAAAAAAACTATGACAAAGGATCAAGTGCAAACAACTTGAAAGAGTACCAACAAAATAAAAATAAATGTTCTACATATCAATTCTTATAGTTATTCAAATAATTTGGGCCTAAAATACTATGAAAATGATTAAGCCTGATAATAACACCTAATTCTTGTAAAGGACCTTATTGGGGATAAAGATATGATAATAACCATTTCCAAAATTCACCTTAGCACTTTGCAAAAAGGTCTCCAACAATTTTGGTGATTTTTAAGTTGTAATGCTTACAATGTTTTTCATTAATTTATTAGCTTTCCCTTTATGTCAAGAAGTACATTTATAGGCATTTTGCTCCTTCTCACAAGATATTTAATGACTTTAATAATTTTAAGTTAAATTTTAAATTTTGGCCAACTTAATTATTTTGTGAAGTTGACGTACCTACATCATTATTGATGTCTATAAGCAATCCTCAAGGTTGATCATACATGGCACATGTTATAGGGTGGCATCATATGAGCATATGCACTGCACAAGATAAATCTATAATTTTATATTTATTTTGTTGCCTCCAAGTTGGATAAGTTGGCCCCTTATGTAAAGATTATATTCTCTTCATTGTTTATGAAATATAAAACATGGAATGAGAAGCCACTCCCTTGAATTCTAATGGAATTCTTAAATTAAAAACTTGAATTATGATTTTTGTCTATATGACTATCAACAAGCACAATTACTAATTACTAGCATATACCATGGTAAAATGTGTTCACATATGGTTCTATTATACAATTTTAAGTGTTAGATTTATTTTTCACTAAGTTATGAATTGAGCATAATTATTTTTTTTCTTACAAAGTTCATCAAAATCTTTCACAAAGAAAAATCTTGAAATGGAACAAGAATTTATAAGCACCAAAAAAAATGTAATCATGTCTCTTCATATTTGTTATAAGATATAGAAGTAAAACTTTTTTTGCTTCAATAGAATTTAATGGAGTATAAATTTATAATTTAAGATTCTAAATAGAAAATATGATTTTTTTTACTCTATTTTAATATACAATATTTATTTTTTATACAATAGAATTTAGTAGATAAGTTTCTAATCAACTAAACTATACAAGAAAGAATACATTCTAATCAATGATATAGAATTAAAATTTTCAATGTCATTTAAAAATAATTTGCAATTGAATAAGAAAAATAATTATCTTCATTATTCCTTTTCTTGGATTGAGATCCCCAAGGATTCTATCACATCTCCAACATTCTCCTTCGAATTAGTTAATAAATGTTAACTATTCCAATTTGCTTACGATAGGTTCAAAACTTTGCTTTAACATAGCCTTGGTCAAAATATATGCTTCTCGTCTTGTAGATGGAATACAAGCCAATTTTATTCCTCTTTTTATCTCCCTCTTTATGAAGTTCATATTAATTCTCACTTGTTTCATGTAATTAAGTTAAATAGTGTTGTTGACAACTAATTGTAGACTTACTATCATTGTAGAGGATAATTGGTTTAATAATTAGAGGTTATAGATTTTTAAAAAATCTAACCATATTAACTTATAGATTCCTTGGACAATAATTCTATACTCAACCTTAGCATTACTTCATACAACAAGTACAGCTTTTTACACCTTTAGATCATTAAATTCCCTCATACTTGATATTAAAATCTAATGTTGACATGCTATGTTTAAAGGAATCAGCCCTTTGTGCATCTACAAGTCAATAATTTATTTGTTAGTTTTTCTTGAATAATAGTCTCTAGGATGGAGTTCTTTTCAAGTAACTTAGAATGTGCATGACCTCTATGAGGTTATTTTGAGTGGGTTAAATTGACTCACGACATTTTCTGTCAATGAGAGGTTTTACCATATGATAAATAGATTTGTTCCTTTAACAATTGGGTAGTCATCTCCTTTGCTCATTCCTTTGCACTCATGCTCCAAGGGTGCACTTTTTGGTTTGTATCCAATCATATCATTTTCTTTTAAAAGATCTAATATGTATTTTCTTTAAGAGATATATATATATATATCTTTCTTATTTCTTGCCACCTCTATAATAAGAAAGTATGTCATTTGGCTAAGATTTTTTATTCAAATTATTATTTTTGTTATTGTTTTAGATTTAGAATTTTAGCACAATCATCATGAGTAATGATAATATCATTTGCACAAACCATGAAGATGGATTTATAATCATTGGAATAATTCTTTCTGAGTAAGTTATGATCAGTTTGATTTTGCTTGTATTCTCACTTATTAAGAGCTATATTAAATATTATAATCAAGCCCTTCATGCTTTCTTAAGCCTATATAATGACTTCTTTAATTTGCATGCTCTTTCTATTTTTCTTTTCCTTTTTTAATTCCTAGTGACATTCTCATATATATCTCCTTTTGAAGGTCTCTTTTCAAAAAGGTATTTTTTATTTGAAGTTGATTTAGGTCTTGGACAAGGTTAATAATAACAAGTAATGTAGTTGTAATATAATTTAACTTTTCTTATAATTCAAATGTTTCTCTATAATCAATCTTATATATTTGAGTGGAACTATGGGCTACCAGTTGTATTTTTTATTTGTCAATGCACCCATCAATCTTATATTTAATAGCAAATATTTATTTATGATCAAAATCTTTTTATTTTCCATTAAATCAACCATATGTTAGGTTCTACTCTCTATTAATGCTTTCATTTAATCATGAGTTACAATGCATCATTTGAGGTTTAATATGGCCTTTTGTGCATTCATTCCTTAGTTGCAAGCTTTGAAATTTGGGAACAATTTTGAGTGTGTGACAAAGCTAGGTAATTGATTTTTAAAAAATAATCACTCTTTTTTTAAGAACCTAAATCACTTGTGACAATTAGAACACCTTCAAGATCTTGTTCAGGTTTAGAAGATTGATAGTATTTGGAATGGTTATCTTTGTTTTATGGAGTAAACAATAACACGTCACTCGATTGCCACACCTCCCTATTGATTTTTCTAAATTTTGGGTTGATATAAAAGGTGAGGCATAGTGTGGCTTTTGAGTATAGGTTTTATTGAATCTTTTATTGGATTGTGGTTTGCTGGTATGACGAGGATTGGTTGAGTATTGAGAGTAAAATAGTTAAGAAAATTGTGGGATCTCATTATTGATTTTCATTTTGTCTTTTCCCTTGATGTGATTTGTTAGCAAAATAGGGTCAATCCTCATGGAATGCAATATCTAATGTCATGAAAAAATTTTTGGCAAGAGGACAACGACATTTATTTCTTTGTTGACTAGGTGAATATACCACAATGACACATTTAAAGCTTTTTTAATGGCATTGAGGATCATATTATGAACATAGGCGATGCAACCATATTCCTTTGCAAGGGTGGATTATAATATGATACATAGGAGATGCAACCAAATACCTTTGCTAGGGTGGATTTTAGCATATGGATATGAAGATATTGGTTCAATAAAATCTTTAGTGTTGTTTAAATCTTAGGTACTTTAAGTGCCAATCAATGAAGAGATTATAAAGATGGCATCACTTGAAAAAAATATGTAACTTGATTAGAGAGCATAATGAAATGAGCAACTTCAAGAAAATTATTTATTTTTTTAGTAATTTTTTTGTTGAGGGGTATATGTATAAGTAATTTGATAGATGATATCATGGAATGCAAGATATTAAATATGTGTCATATGATTTGGAGTTTGGAATATATTATAAATAGATCTATTGAAATTTTTGAAAATGATGCTTTCGACTTTTTCTTTTGTCAGATACCTTTCTATGATTTTCAATAAATGGCACAAATGATCATTTTCTTAATAAACTTATGATTCTTGTTGGACCACAAATATCACCATGAATTAAGTAAAAAAGCTTAGATAATATATAATGTTGAGTGAGATATTGAGATTATGATTGTTTCGTAAGAATGCGTTGTTCCCATTAAAATGAATGATATTCTTTGTTCATAAAGATGCACATATGACAATTTTAAGTAGGAAATACTAAAATGACCGAAATGACTGAACCAAAGACTTAAATGCAAACTAATAGAAAAAAATGATGCTTTGTTAAATGATTGATTTTTGGGTGAATATTAATCTTCTACGATATAATAGAGATTATTTTGTTCCTTAACATTTCCAATTGCTCTCCCGAAAATTGGTTCTAAAATGTGCAATGCAAAAAAGAAGCATGATACTCCACAATCCATATCTTTAGTCAATTTTTTAGTAAATAAAATATTCTATTTTAATTGTTGAACATGTATAACAGAATTTAATCTTAGGGTTGATATTGAAAATTTTTCCTTTACAGTAATTAAGAATGTTTTTTCATCTTTTATTGATATTTTTGATTTCCTATCACATTCTGTATCTTCCAATCATTCTTTTATTTTTTTCATAATTTAATGCTCTAATATCCACTATTGAATAGTTTTCAGTATAATTTTTAGCCAAAGAAAAGGTTTTCGGTTTACAGTTTGAGTTGCAGATATTGAAGGAGTTTAAGTGGCCGATCCTTTTACCTTGTTATATTTGCTCAATCAAGGAATTTTAGTGAAACAAATTGAGTTATTTGAAGGACATTAAAGTTTTTTCTATTTGGATATTCATTTTCAACTACTTCCATAGTCTCTATGTACTTTTCCTCTCCTTTGAACCTTTAGTTAATTGGACTTCTAAGGAGTTTTTAGCATATGTCTCAATTATGATAAGATTTATTACAATATTCACACTAATCACTCTCTGGGTTGTTTGACATTGAGGTTTGTCATTCCTCTTATAAATTGTAAGAGCCAAATTTTGAGAGGTAACATTCATGGTAGGATGTATGCTTGGATGAAACATTGCTCTCTCCTCTTCTGAGCAACAAAGAGTTGAAAGAAGCTTGATTCTAAGGATATGACCTTTAGCTTCATCCACTTTAAGATTAAGTCTTCGTGGAAATCAATTAACCTTTTTCAAGCATTTACATGTATTTTATGTTATCATCGAGGTTTTCTGTTTAGTTTCATAAAAGAGTTTTATTACTATAACTCAATCAAGCTTTTGAAGTAATCAATCACTCTCGTATCCTCTTGTCTTGTCATGCAAAGTTTATCCAATTTCAGAGTATTGTGATGTGTTTTATAAGTCTGAATAAAATTTATCCCCCAAATCTCTTTAAAAATATTATAGAATAGATAAGTCTTAATTTTTTTGGCTCCAATAAATTTATGAGTTAAGTTATTGCAATGAAATTTTCTATTTTCACGATTTTGTGGTCAACATAAGTGGATGAATACCCTGTAATTTTTTTTTGTTAAATATCTAATATTCCTTTTTTTTTCGATAAACCAATACAATGGATTAGAACAATTCATGAAAATTAGTCCCACTCAATCAATGTTGAATAATTTTAAAAGAATGAATCTCTGTGGGAGATTAAAAAGAAAAATATAATAAAACATTTGAGTTTTTTTTTGTTGTAATTCAATCCAAAATCAATAAATCAACCACTCATTTATTTCTAAGAATAAAGGACTTCATTTTACTCTCAAACTTATGAGAAAGAAAATCAATGATAAGACAAGCCAAATCATTAAATCTATCATAACAAAAAGAAGAATATCTTTAAGAAAGCTAATTGTGACAAAATGGATAGGTAGGACATCAATTTTTCTTGTGATAAAAAGAAGTAAAACAAGTGAAATCAAAAGAAAAAAAAGGGAAATCTCATTACTAATTGTAGGTGACTAGCCATGGTTTTAATACCATGACAATAGAACTCAAGAAGATAAAATTGATAACTTCAAGTAAATATTTTTTTATAATACATGGAGGATATATATATAAGGAAGTATTTCCTAATCAATATCAAAAAAGAATTTTAATGATTTTTTTAAAGAATACGTAGAAAGAATTTATCTTAAATATTGATGCATAATTATAATTATTACAACCATTCAAAAATATCAACCTTTAGAAAGATAAATTAATTATCTTCTTTATGTATTTATTTAAACCAAGACCCTTAAGGATCCTACTAATCTTTAATACTTGTGATTAGTGAAAAATAAATATGTATCTAATAACCTATCAATAGTTTAGTGCCCTTGCAGCCATGTAAAAATAAACGTGCTACTCAGCCCGGATTTTTTCCTTCTACTTCTGCATCATAGATCTTTGTTCTTGTCCTAGTATTAACTGTCCTGTAATGATGTTTTCCTTTCATGCTCCATAATGTGCCATTCTAAGATGCATACTTTCTGCAATTGTGAGATTCATTTAAATGTATGGTGACCATGAAGGGGTTTCTTGGACATTCATATGTTTGAACTTGGATACTCATTTGAAACCTTCTTACAATTTAACTGAATGAAAATGCACATTTCAGGAGTTTGCCCCATGAAGAGATGAAAAGCCTCTTCATGATAAAGAAACTGGAGTTTTTTGGTCTTCGTATGTGGAATTTTGGTGCTTAATGTCGCCTTAGCCACTATATTGCATCATTTATGAACTTGTTTTGTTAGCTTGTTGCATACTGGTTTGATTGTCGTTGCGCTAATCTGTTTACTTAGTTTTTATATTATTACGGTTTGCAGAACTATCGATTGCAAGTACTTCGACTTTGGAAATGATACTTGTCCTTTCGGAACAAATTGCTTTTACAAGGTATTTATGTAGTTATTTAAACTTTTATTTATTATTTTATGATGTTGCAATCTCAGCTTTGTCTTATCACACATTTTGAACTAGAGCTTGTCCTGTTTTTGATGCTCAATATTCTCTAGTTTACAATCCATTCAAAGATAACTTATCATAGCATCACTATCTTGTATAATGGTATTTTTCTATTGTAATAACCCATGTTTTTTCTTATAACTTCAACATAATAATTGTATTTTAGTTTTTTTATATTTTTCATGATTGTGTTGAGAAATTCCCATCTATGCTAATATTTAATGCTCTCTTGGAACAAACATATGTTTTTTCCGACTAAAGCATATTTGGTTCTTCAAATGATTTATACATTATACACCTTGTTGTATCCCGTCTACAAGTTATTGTGCTTTTGTGGATGTGGAACACTCCTTAGATCCAGTCGTAGATGAAGATATCGGTATAAAAACTGATAATTTGCTTTTTTCCGAACCAGATAGTTGTGAGCAGGCTTTAAGCCTTGTGGATACCCTCATTCGAAGTGGTTCGATTGATCTTATGGTTGTTGATTGTGTAAGTACATATATTATAACCTAGAAGTTCACTATTAGCTATTGTTTTAGATTCATGTCATTCCACAAACTGCTCTAACCAATCAAACAATGGTCATGGTGCAAACTTTGTCATCTAATGTCTATTGATAAGTTTGGATTTTATTTTCTTTCTTGTAGTTTTGAACAAATCTTGAAATATAAACGTCATGTTGATCATTTACTAATCAAATTCCAATTTAGATAAGAGTCACCTTTGATTTCCTCACATATGCCAACCCTATTATTCATGCTTCTTTTTTTAATTATTATATTTAAAAAGAAATTAAGCAAGCATGTTGCATCAATTGCTTTGTTTTCTTTTTCTAAAATTAGATATTACTTTTATGGACAATTAGTATAGGATAAAAATCCTATAATTAGATTTAAATTTAGTTTGGATACAAAAAATGATTACAAATTGGGTGGCATGTGATACCATAATTGAAGGCCACTGATTGGTCCAAAATTTGGTTGAAAATCAAATGAAAAGATTAAAAACTAGTTTAGCAAGTAACTTCTAAACAAAGACCGAAATCTGATATGTTTGAAGTCGGGCTAGTCTAGTTTTTATTAACTTTAGTTGTCAAATTGGGTACACTCAGCTTGATTAGGTAGCAAATGCTGAAGCTTAGAATTAGGTAGGTTCAACAATCAGGGAGGTGATGGTGATGAGCCTCTTGCATGATAGTGGTATCGTATGTGAGGTTATTGGATTTGGTTAAGGGAGGAAGTGGTCCAACAACTCAAAATCGTAGGTGTTTGTGAGGATGACTAGGGAGGCTTGTAGTCAGGAGATAACTATGTGGTGGTGTTTGCAAGTGTGTGGTCTAGTAGGAGACGATAGTCAAATTAGAGCATATGTGAGTTGCTGATAGCAGACAATAGTGAGGAAGCTAAGGGAAATGAGAGCGACAACTGAATTTGAATGGAAGTGATAATAGGGTGGTTGATGACAGTTGAAGTTAAGGAAGTATATAGAAGTGATGAGGTAAAGACAAATTATAACTCGATTGTGAGATAACCTTCAAATTATAACCCAAGAAAAAATTGCAATTTCTGATAATAGTAAATTTAAAAAACTCTTCTTTTAATTTATTTCATTCCATAATAAGTGTTTAAATATCTTATAACGAGAAACCTTAAACTAAAAATAAAATAAAAAATAAGCTTATCTAATAAAATGATACAAGAATTACAAAATGTATATAAATAAATAAATTTTTTAGGGTCTCATATATAACCAATTACAATCTAATAAATAATTAAAAATTTTGCTAAGCTAAGAAAAACCTTATATAGAATCACTGTGGGTCATTATCTATAAACTAATCTATAATAGATAATAGAATTGAATCTTTTGCATTTTAGGTTCATCATAATATCAAGTTTCTAATACAATCTATTTAGCATCAATAACACATTATTTTTAAAAAATTGCAAGGAGCAAAATTAATTTGAGCTAATTGAATGGTCATTTGTTATGTATATTAGCAGTTTTTAAGATAAATTTGTATGATAAGGATAAAAGCTTCATCTCATCATTATAACTAATTTGTAGGTAATATAATAAATAGATTATAAGTCTAATTTAGTATATTTTATGCATATTTATCTTGATTTGTGAGATATTTGTTATTCTATATATTTGACCTTAACCTCCATCCATAAATAATCATCAAATCTACAATAATATAAAAAAATGTTTCTTTTGTTTAAAAAATATTTTTTGAGTAATTTTTATTTGTAAGTTCATTCAGCATATTTAACTAGTTCAGAGCTATAACTCATGGAGTTTATTAGAGAGCACGTAAACCATCACCAAATCAAAGCCTTCAAAAGTATTTAACTGATGAACCTCACATATTATCATTTTTGTTGGGCATCGATCTCAACCTCACATATTATCACCATATTTGAATTTATTGTTGGCACCTCTTTTGGTATGCCCTAGTTTTTAGATTTTTGGTGTCTGTACTTATGTACTAGGTAGCAACTACATATTTTATTCTAACAAGAAATCTCTCCTTTGCATCTCGTTGGTAATAATACTCACTCTTCAATTCTCAAGAAGGGTGTTACAATACTCATCCCTTAGCTTTTCATAATATACTTTATGCTCCTAATTTTGTTGTGAATTTTCTTTTGATTCATGATGTTCCTAAATCACATGTTAAATTTGTCATCATAAGGTTTTCAAGATCTCAATGTGATGAAGAGTAGTTGCAACATTAAAGGACATGTAATATGTAGCCTTATCCTTTATAGTCTCTCCTTATCATTGAAACTGTCATTTGGGCCCCCCCTTCACTTGCATGTATTTAGGATTTTGTCTCCGCTCTATTTTCCATTAGTAAATTTGAATTTAATTCTAGTGTGGGCTAGTGTCATTGTTTTTCTTTTTCCTCTCTTCTTTTCATTGCCATTTTCCTTTTGATCTAGTTTGGTTTTTAGTTACATAAGATGTTGATATGTTGTTACTTTTGTTGAATATATCATGGTTGGTTTTTTCTTTTTAAACATCATTCAAATGTCTTCCTTGTATTTCAATGATTTAATCAAGAGATAAAAGTTAGCTATTTCACTAAAATAAAATTGTTTGATATTAAAAATGCTTAGAAATTGGTGCAAACCTAATTTCAATCCTTTTGTTTAACCAATGGTATCATTCACTAGATTTCATGATTATGTGCATCTCAAAATATGATAATTCTAAATGAAAGCTTTGTTTTCTTGTTGATGCTGCTCTAATTCTTATGTTCGACATGAAATGCTTTGTGTTAATGAACTTGTGATGTTATTGTGTTAATGATTTGTTTTCAATCACTATTTTCTCCATTGATTTTAGCGTTTGTACCATTTTTTTTTCTTATCACATTTTAGCAAAGCTTTATTTTTTCTTACTCATGATTTTTTGATATGTTAATCATGTTCATTGTTCTCATGCAAATGATAATTTCACTTGGGTTATATGTTACATTTTTGTAGGCTACTTTTGTATTCATAAAAGAAATAGTAGACATGATTTAATCACACATCATATGTAAACCTTTGTTAATGTCACCTTTCATAAGATTTTGTGTACCATCATTGACTCAAGGTCTCCACCTACATTGGTTTCTTGCTATCTCCATTGACTCTTTTGCTTGACTCATCTCATACACACGCACACACACCCACACTTTTGAAGGCATCATCCTGTTCTTGCCACACCTTCTATTGTGCCTAATTTGTTGAAGTTTCCTTAAATTGACAAAGATTTGAATCTGTCTTTGTAAAGCATTCTTTAAGTTAGAAACTTCAAATCTACGCATTCCATGAAGTTACATATTTCTTTTACTCATCTTTCTATTATCTATTGTTGCTTTGCTCTCCCTTTGTTTCCTGTTCTTATACTTAGATATTACCATGAAGCATTTGAGGATCCCTAGTGGACACATGTAACGAACATTGAAATGGTCATTTTCTTAGTTTGTCAATCATGTGACTTAATTGCTCCTTAATATAATGTCATTTCTCACCCATAATTGGATTTACACTATAAATTTTCAATCTATTAATAATATTAACAGACATAAAGTTCACCTATTGTGAAAAGATTTGCTAAGTTAATGTATTGACTACTTTAATATGCTCTCACCAATTATTGTACTTGATTATGTTCATATTTTTTTCAAGTTGCCACCAATCAGAGGTGGAATTTATTTCAAATGAATTCTATTGGCATTTTTTGGTTTATGGAAACCATTTTGTATTGTTGCTTTGCTTGAAACTAAAATATGCCAAGTCAAAAAAGTAATTTATATACTTAGACAAAATATGAAGGCTTTTTTTGACAAAGTTTTGTGCAATTTTACTAGGGATTGGTATGAACAACAAAACCAATCATTCCATCCATTTTAAACATTGTCAATTAGATTTGTTATCTTGGTAGTCTATGTTGATAATTTTTTTCTTATTGGAAGTGACAAGAGATTTATGAAATAAAACAATATCTTAAAAAATTCTTCCTTATGAAGGATCTAGGTGTTTTCTTTAGATTGAATTTTCTTACAACTAAAGAGCCTTTCTATTGTCCCAAAAGAAATCTGTTACTAATCTTTTTGAGAAAAAATGAACTTAGGTGTAGAAAGCATTAGATGTGATATTGCTTTTGTTGGTCTTGTGATCCATTACATGCAACCCCATAGAAAGCATTTGCATTTTGACGAGGAAATAGAAACATTGGTGTCAAATAATTACTTACTTCTAAGCTATGTTGGCTCAATTAATGAGGAATCTACAACTGAGCATTCTATTTTTTGTGGGTGACAATCTTGTAACATGAAAAAAAACAAGAAACAAACTGCCGTTGCTTAAAGCGTTGCACTGTTGTGCATAAAAATACTTGTGGAAGATCTTGGATTTTGGTATCTAAGTCCATCTATATTTGATAATTATGAAATTATTATCTATATTGTCAACAATATTATCTTTCATTAATAGATAAAACTCTTGAATATTCAATCTCTTTAAGTTTTATAATCAGCTATAACTAGTTGATGTTTATCTTCCAGTTTTAAGAAGTGTTGGAATTAGTTTCACAACTATTAACACAGAACGCACCTTTCTATAAAATTTGGCATCTTACTCATAAATAATGACGAAGGAATATTATGTTAAAAAAATTTTGTTTATTTTTCAGGATAGAGAATCCACATGTATGTGCATGATTGTAATTTTTTTTTGTTTTAAACGAGAATAATGTATTGATTTCAAATCTTTCAAACGATACCTTAAGCAACTTCATTTTGCTTTGGAGTTGTGATTTTCTCCTCATAATTTGCTAAAGAAATACAACCGCTTTGTGTAAAGGAATTGTTTTTTTTTTACTTTTCCATGAAAGATAACTATTTTTATAATATTATTTGCATTACAAAGTGCATTCATTGTTTCCAATTGTTATTAAAATGTATAAATTTTTATTTGAAAAAAGTGATTTCGTTTCTTTGGTACTGTTTTACAGGAAAACACTGAATGGGTTGATTGGCACGCCGGTGTCCTTGTAAAACGAAATGCTATGGAGAATATACACAATTGGGCTTGTGGGTATGCTTTTACAATACAATGTGCAATTTTTTGACGTCATATTTGTGTTCATATAGAAATAACAGAAAATGTTCTGCAAGTGTTTGAATACAAGGATCTTAGCTTTTTGAGGGAACTATTAATCCCTTAAATTTCAGAAGCAGGAATGTTCTATGAGTTTATTCCTTTCCTCTGTTCAATTAAGTAACCTCAATGGGATTCCAATTTATTTTACAATAACATGATGTTTTAAATTTCTGTTCTTTATCTTCTTGTGGGATATGTATTGCACGTGCAAATAAGTTAAATCCACCATCAAGGAACTTTGTTATTTTATTTGTTTGCACATCAAGTTTTATTCGTAAAAGTTGTACTTCTTTGATGTTCAATTAATTCCAATCGTAAGTTGTTCTCTATATGATAGAATATTGAAGTCCATACATTTTTTATTTCATTCTACTGTGGTTCCTGCTATTTAACATTTAAAGATGTACTCTGATACTTCAGTGCTAATAGCTATGAGATTATGGAAGTATCAATGAAGTTTTGGTGTAAACTAATAGGCACGCGTTTCCTTTATGTATGCCTACTTGGAAACGTTTACATGGCTTAGTCAATGATGTGCTTCTTACAAGTGTTTAACCTATGAAGGAATTGTACTCTTGACGATGCAATAGCAGTGATGAGTAGTTATTATTTATTTTGGTATGATTAGAATGATATTTTATTTTTACATATGGCATATAGGATTATGCTTTTGCCCAAATAAGCTTCAATTTCATTCTTGCATACACACTTGTATTGCTGTCAAGTATTTTGTGATATCATTTTGAGTCTAGAAAATAGATTCTATTCAATTAAGACTTAACCATATAAGACAGTGTAAAGGAAATATGATTTTTCAAATAGGCTAAAGTTATATTTATTGTATGGTAATATTGTATGAGAGAGAACTTTTTTAACTAACAAATTTGTTCAATATGATTCTAAAGGCCCAAAATATACTGAATGAAGGATGTGTAATTTGTTATTCATTTATAAGAACAAGGCCAAATTGCATGGGATCGTCACTGTTTAACTTCATTCTCAAATAGATCTTTTGGTTTAAAAAAAAAAAAAAACGTAATGGTATGTGCTTTTGGTGTAACTTGAAGTCGATTCTTTATTTTTTTTCCCATGTAAGCTACCTTTATTACAAAACTTCAATACTTTCTCTAAGTTTATTTGTGTGAAGGCCACACTCACATTTTCGTTGTCACGATAACTTTGTTGCTGCCTCACATCTTCCATCATTGTTTGTTCTCACTATTCCACACCACGGTCACTTTTTTGTTGCTGAGTAGTGAAGGATGGGTGGTTTAGGAAAACAATTTGGGTCAGGACATTTGAAAGTTTTGGAAGGATGGTTCAATATTTATGTACATGATTGTTTATAATAGTAGTATAGTTTTATTGGAGCAACTTTTAATAAAATGGTTATATTTTTATATATTTGATCTTTGGATGTTTATTTTTTTTATTTATCATTGTGTATTCTCTTTATCGTCCATTTATGATGGTTGTCAGAGGTGCTTTGACATCAATATTTTACTTTGAGATTAAATTACAGATAGGGCTATTGCAAACAATTTTAGAGAGAGTGCTAGCTCAGTAAAATGACGTAATGAAACTGTCGGCGTAGAAGGGTGGAATTTGGAAACTAGCAATGCTGGAAATGATTTATAGATTTGTGATTTGTCTTATAGAGATTTCTTTGCTCTGAATGCATTAGAAGTTTGAGCAATGTAATTTTTGGATAGTTAAAGTTTATTGAGATCCCACCAGCAATTTACAAGGATTCAAGATTTGAATGAATTTTAATTCCCTCTGCCCATTTTTCTGTCCGAATAGATTGTTAATGTTTGTTTTGGTAAGTTGGTGTTGGAAAGTCTTGGAATTTTACTGTCGGAAAAATTTAATTTCTTGGTGACATAGATGGTTCATAATGTTGGTTATAGTTGAGACAAAGTGTATTTATTGACAATTGTTAGTAATTTGCAAAATTTTCTGCTTTAAACCTGAATGGAAGATATGCTTTATCAAAGTTTAGACATTTTGCCATGTATTACGGGTGGGAGTTATGATTGATGGGTTATCTTTAGATCATACTTTAATATTGCTTTCAGTAATCTTGTGTTTAGATTTCGAACATACTCCTGCTGATGAGTCGAACTGTGGGTTTTTTTACCTTTTATGATGCAACTTATGTGCCTAGCATAAGAGTGCTTGCTAGCCATCTCTCAATGGGGCTCTTGGACCACAATAAAGCCAAACTTGTATCCAAGATTCCAGTGACTCAATTTAATCTTTGTTTTGTATTTTTCAAAAAAATTGTCAATGATTGAAGTAAAATCCTCAAGACCCTATCACAAAAAAATGTTAGGATATATGATCTAACATTTTGTGTTTTCCTTAGTTACCAATGCTGGCATATTTTATGTATTGCCTCTTGTAGCTGTGTGCTTGAAATTTGCATTCTGTCGTGTGCCATGAGGTGGGAATGTATGCTGATGTTCCAGCTCCCAAAATATCTAGAAAATGTATGATCCAATACAAATTTTTATTCCACGATTACTGATGTTATGTTGGTATATTTGTTTGGATGCTTTGTGTAGTTTTTGTTGTGCCTCGATGTTTGAATAGTACTCTATGATTTCAGTGATGCTTCACCCCGTTAAGTTGACAACAATTTCTGTAAATATAGGATATGCAACACAAGTTGTATGAATGTTTGCAGCAATTGTGTCTCTTCCTGGATGAATTTGGACAAACTTATCTTCTAATAGACATTGACCATTGTAGTGTTTGATATATGGTAATGTAAGATGAATTATGTGATTGGCATGTTGAATTGTTAAGCCTAGTGCAGCCTTGCATACAATCGTGGCATCCCCTTTTTTTTGGATGAGACCTTTAAGCATATGGTTTTGTTTTATAATGTAAAATATCAGTTGCCATAGACGTTGGTATGATGCGTCAGCTTATTTGTTTGTTTACTGTGAGCTGTATGGTTTGAGTTTGTAGAAGCTCAATAATGTTTGTTTGTACACTAAGAGCTAAGTATATAATTTGTTTTTGGGTTTAAAATTACTTTTGTACTGCTATGCTATTTATCTGCTTAGGATTTGAGCAGAATGCTAGTTAATAAAGCTTTTCTTTCTGTACCTTTTATGTATAGGCTTCAGCAAGTAATTAATGATGTTACTTGTTTTTGGTGCATGTAGGCTCATGGATCACTTGAGCGTGATGACGAGGTAAGCATATACCTGATGCTTTTAGAAATTTTGTTTGTTTTTAGCCTTTTTTTTTTTGTTATTCAATTTGTTTTTTTTTTTTCTCTTTGGAATGCGTATCTTATAAAATATGTTATTTGCTAAAGGAGATAAATCTGTTACCAGAAAAAGAAATAAATTTATTTAATGAGGAAAATGACTTTTTCTTAACATTGAAGTTAGAATCACTTCTTATTGTCTTAAACTTGTGCTATTTGTCATTGATTTGAACTGTTGGACTTTTTAAACCATAATTGCAGGATATCTACTTTGATGATGAATCAGCAGAAGTTGTAATTTCGTCGCTGCGTTTGGGGGATGATCAGGATAGGTAGTGTTAACTTGCCTTCTTCAATTGGTTAGCTTTCTAATTGTGTAGGATGCATTTCTATATCTAATATTTTACTTGGATGAATTCTGCTTCAATTGTCCTCTCTCAGCAGCTCTCTTTTCACAAACTCAAACTGGTTTGCCTTTGAAGATGAAAGAGCTGTTAATGATCGCTCCACTGGTTTCCTTGCTTCGCCATCACCAAATTCGGATGACGCCGACGAGGTTGTAGTTGGTGAGAGCGAAGATTTAGCAGACGAGATGGCTAGCTTGCAGTTTTCCGGCTCAAAATGTGATGATACTCAGGAAATGAATAGCATATGCCTTGGGAATGGCCCAGTGAATGAGCCCAACGAAACGAGTGGAAACCTGAGTCCCAGTGAATGCGAGAAACCGCTCGAGTGGGTTGAATGGAGGGAGACAGTCGACTTGATCGACGAAAATGGTGCAAATACAGCTTCCAGTGCACCCAATGGTGATTTCGAAATTGAAGCATTTGACTCTAAACATGACAATGGTTGGGCCTCTGATAAGACAGAACCAAGAATTCAACTGTGATTCACCTCAATCAAATGACGTGATTTCATCTGCTTCTCAATCAGTATCTCCTTTAGTCGTGAACAACATTCCAAGCATGGTACCCATGGAATCTGGACATGAAAAGCTTGTCAAAAACAAAGACGAATAAGATTGAAAATTTCTTATTTTGGTGTGGCATTGAATCTTCCCAACCGACCGGGAGCTAGCTATGTTCATGTGTTGGAAGAAGGTATGCTAACATGGCTGATTATGAGGTTAGAATCTTCATGATCAATAGGAAGGTTCTTCCCAGGAGGTGGTTTCCAATGGGAATCCATTATTGGGTATAATTTAGCAGTACAAATAAGTGTTCTAACCTCCAAGAAGGTCTACTGAGACCTTCTTTAATGTTCTTAGTTAGCAGTTTTCTTTACGTTGCTCGTGTGCCATACGTATTTGCAAACGTTTGTTGTAGCTTTTTTTCTCTTAAGCTTTCAGTTGAATGTTTATAACTTTGTTGAAAAACAGACACCCAGTTATTGTAACAATGCTATTCTTTCTCGATCTATTCCTGCAGACTCTAGTCCATTTTGCTCTTGCCACTTATTATTAAAAATGAGTCATGGTTTTCATTGTTTAGGTGGGCTTGTGTTGGTTCGACTTTTTAAAATAATTTTAAATAGAAATTATTTTAATTAGGTTTTTATTTACTTTTTCTTAATATAAAATATGTTAATATAAGTTTTAATATATAAAGGATATTATTAAATTAATTTTGCCAATATAATGTAAAAAGTAAATCATGCTTAAAATGATATTAAATTATGTTTTAGATGAATTAATGATAAATAGGTATATAATAGTATTATAAAGAATGTCATGATCTAAAAATAGGATTGTTTCATTTTAAATTATCATGTGATGTTGTTTTGTTGGGTTCAGTTTTTTCTTTGTAATATATTTATGATGATTGATCTAATTTTTTATTTATCATAACACTGATTATAGTAAAAAAAATTCTCATAACTTTTTAATTAACATTATTTAATATGTATAATATTTTATGTTTTATATGGTTTATATTTATGGATTTAATTTTAATATAATTATAATATATTTTTAATTTTGATTAATTAAAGGTGTAAGAATTCAATCAAATGATTCTTTCTTATCTCAATATCACAAACATCATCAATCATACAATATCAAAGTTGACTAAGTTGTATCATGTTCAATTACTTAAACATTGACATTTTTTATTATAGTAAAAGTTAAAAAGTTATCTTTCAAATTCTAATGCATAGAAATATAATATTATAATTCTTGTTTAAGTATTTCTCATTATTTCATCAATTTCGTTCATCTTAGCCTAGCCACATTAATAACCTAGTGTCTAATATCTCATAGTTATGTTCATCAACACGTATCTAACATCATAAGTTTATTATTATAATATATTCTTTATTAATATGTTTTTAATATCGTAAATTCATATTATATTTATTATCATGAAGTCGTATTTATCTTATCACAATATCATAAGTTATTTTGTCAAGCTTAAGCATTATATCAAAAACTATGTATTAAGCAAATTTTTAAATATACTCAAATCGAATAAATAAGTAATATAACTTGATTAAATTTGATATAAAACATTTTATTATACTTAATAAATCATTTTATCAGATATAACTTCATGTCATTATTTGAAGACTCTATCACAAATTATTTTCTTAACAATGTGCAAAGATTGTTTTTTATTAAAATATTTTCACAAATTTCTACTTAAACAAATAGCTTTATTTTTTTCAAAATTTTTCCTCTTATCTTAAAAATTTCTTTTTCAAATTTTTGTTATTTGGCTTTAAAAACTATTTAAATGCTTTTAAAATCTTTGATTTGAATATGGCATAAATCAACTTTATTTCAACCTATTTTAGATCAATATAGATTAGTTCTGCTTAATTTTAACCAATTCAAGTTTAACTGCTCTATTAAGATCATTAAAAAATGACCAAATATGTGAAGGGTTATTTGGTCACCTCGATGGGGTGTTAAGTGAAGCAGGTTTTAGGCCAAGTTTAATAATTTGGTTGATCGCTTGCATCTAGTTAATGAGAATTAGAAAAATTTATTCAAAATGCTAATAAAAATCTAATTTTATTTAGAATATGTTATGACAAGTATTTAGATAGTTCTGCTTCTAATAGCACTTAGATTAAAACATCTGAGAAGGCAGCGTTATGCCAATGTTTAGGTCATAATTTCTTTCTTGATACTTGACATATAAGAACTTTTGTTCGCTTTTTTACTTTGGCAAAGGAGCATGATATGGTAATGGCTCAAAAATACTTTTTGTTGGAAACTTATCATATAATGTTGAAGAGGATGAAGTGTATGTTTCTTTTGTTATTTGCCTTCTTGATGTTGTTGTTTTGGTGCTTGTCGCAAGTATATTACTTTCTTTTAGAGGGGAGCTCTTCAAAGAAGCTGAAGATGTTACAGGCGTTCGTTTAGTCAAATATGATGGACAGTTCAGGGGATTTGGATATGTTGAATTTTCTACTACAGAAGCGGCTCAAAAGTTTACTCAAATTTCTTTGAAACTCTACTTTTTTCTTGATTTTTTTTTCTAATGTATGAACAAAAGAAAGATAAAATAATTCACTCCCTTATGAGGAATTGTTTGTTTTGTTATATATGGTGCATGCTGATTTATGATCGAATATATTTTTTAATGTTGTTGTTTGTATCCATTAGTTCTTAACTAATTATGTACCTTTTCTATTAGGCATTAAACAATTTAAATGGTCATGAGCTTTTGGGTCGGGCTTTGAGACTTGATGTGGCTAGGAATATGTTATTTTGTTTACAGGTATGCTGCTGTAGCAGTTGTGCATGGAATATGTTTGCTTCATAGTTATTGAATGCCTGAACCTTTTTATCTTGTAATTAAGCATAATTCACTGGTCTACATAAGGAATCATGAAATTACACTAGGTGTTCTTTTGTTGGTTGTCTGCTAATAAGCTTTTGTTATTGAAATGAGGAAGAAAACTGGTTGTGGAAATAGTAATTCTGATGTAAGAATTTTTCTCTAAATCAAGTTGAGTTGTACACTTCACCCCACATACAACTTGGAGAGGATGAATTGCTAGGCGTGTATTAATAGTTGCATTTGCTTGCTAAGATTGAATTCTAGGATTGATGTTGTTTGATTCTTGTCTTTAATGCTGGCGTAATAAATATTTCCCTTGCCAATGGGCAACTTCTCTTCAATACAAGAAAGCTGGACATTTCATAGTTGATTTGTTTCTTCTCTCTATGTTTTTGCTTTAATCCAAGTCCTGTTTTCTACTTCAAAAAGGAAAATAGGTCTTTCTAGAAGGATGGAAAAGGCCAGAGTCATAACGATATTTGTTAGAGGTTTTGACAAGTCACTTGAAATAGATCAGGTAACTTCTTCATCTTTGATACTTCCATTATCTCCAGTTCCCCCTAATAGTTGATTCTTTGTTATATGGTGATCTTAATGCAGATTCAAAGCACACTTGAAGAGCATTTTGGTTCTTGTGGAGAGATAAGTCATGTCTCTTTGCCCAAAGATTATGAAACTGGAAGTTCTAAAGGGTTTATTTTACATTTTTATGGTTTGGTTTTTTTTAAAAATTATGCCTATAACTGTGTATTAAACCACATGGATATCTAACGGTTGTGTGGAACTATTTCGTACCCACCTTATTTTAAGGTGATTAATAGTTTGGTTACACAAGGATTTATATTAGGGGTATTCATTATTTTTGGAACACTATATTTCAAAAACATAACCATTGCACTATCAAGAATCACAAAACTATTGGGACATGACCCCCTTCCATACATAGAAAAATTAATCATGGTGTATCACGAAGTCAATAGCTTTTCACAAGTCTATAGATATGTTTGAAATCTTTAAAAAAAGCTTGAATAGGTGTTTATTCAGAGCTGTAACTCATGGAGTTTATTAGAGAGCAGGTACGCCATCAACATATCAAAGCCTTCAAAAGCATTTAACTAATGAACTAAGAAACAAGGCAAGTGCATTTAATTTATCTTGAGTCTATACTAAAAGCAATTTGAATAGTAAAGATTTGCTTCATGTGCATACATTTTGTGTTGCATAAAAGTAAGTCATTTGATGAGGTTTCTTTATTTGCATATCATGTTATATCACATTTCTTAGTTTTTACTTGATTATATTTTTTCTATACTTTTTCAATTGCTAGTCATCCTCACTTTAAAGTAATTATGATATATTCATTGTAGATATAAGTAAATTGATTCTTTTATTAATTTTATTATTTTTTCTAAGACTTGTTTTTATAATTGGGTTATCCATAACAATTATTGAATATATATTTTACATTCTATTATAGTATATGCTCATTGGTGGTTGGAATAAGTTGTCGATGAATTTGTACAAAAGAGGCGAGAAACAAACTGGTAATTATTTTGCTGCTTCACTATTAGCATTTGTGTTTTATTTGCACTTATTTGTCTAGAAGACTCCTTAGGAAATTTGAATACTTGAAATATCTTCAAATGCTAAAGTGTTTGTTTTCTAATTTATAATGTTTTAGCAATTTGAATCTAACATTTGATATATTTATGCTGTTAATATACTTTACATGTTAGTTATTCAATGATATGTATTCCTTCAAAATTGATAGCATGATATTGATGATGAGACTAAAGGTGCAATTATAGCCACACTTTGATTTATTTTGGTTTTACGTTGCTTAAAAATGACTAGAAATTCATTAAAACTAATTAATATGTGTGTGCTTGCTTTTGAATTTTATAGTGGCAATATATCATCTCTTTAATGACCCTTCTTATAGTATCAATGCAAGCATGGTTCTCTTTCATGGATGATGCTACACAATTTTTTTGGAGTTTCTCTCATGTGGAGTGATAATAAATCTACCCATCAAACTAGCATTTGAGAAGTTAAGATGCCTTTTCTTTGAAACTTGACATTGTATTTTTATATTAATGCTCTTATCTTGAAACCCATGTTAAGATTACCTCTAAATTGCACTTGCTCAAACCTTTGAAAGAGCAAAAATGAAAATTCTAATGTACAATTAATAAATATACACTAGGAAAGGAGCAAATTCTAAAGAAGAAATTTGAAGCATGAATTTATGATGCAATGGTTAAGGTATTTTTTATTTTTTCTATTAATAATTAAAATTTTCAAACTCCTTTTGAATAGGTAAATGTCCAAGCTCTTGAATCTACTAGGAAAGCATCATCTTATTTTCTTTTTTAAAACTTATGCTTTTGTAGCTAGTTTACAAGCAATGGTTGATTAGATCTTTAGTATATTTTTTGTCGTATCTTGAGATGTTAATCAAATAAGAGAGCATAATTGATTCTCTTAGAATAACATCTAATTCAAAATAACATAATGATTTTGATCATATAACATACATAATGCACATATCCCCAAAGAAAATATTATAGTTAAATTTGTCATACCAAAAAACATCTTAAACTTTTATTATTATAATGATCATTTTTCTTATTTAGTTTTATGCCTTTGATTAAAATAATTTTTACTTAATTATAATCAAATATGAATGGGGAATCACAAGCATGCTTGTGTAAGCACCAATCTACATGCTTTGAATTCATGTGTAGTGAATTTGAAAAATATTTTTTATTGACTTTAATAATAAGTATTTAATAGGTATAATTATGGGCTAATCATATTAATATAAAATGTAATTAACTATAAGCTTTATAAGCTCACCTGTTTAATTTTTAGAATTTCTTAATTATTAACATTTTGATATATTATTATTGAGAATATAAGCATAAGATTAAATAAAATTAAAAAAAATAAATATGTTAAGTTTTTTAACAATTATGAAGTTATAATTTTTTAAGTTAACAAAAATATAATTAATTTAATTTGGCTCATATGATTTTAAAAAAATTCATAATTTGGGTTAAGAATAGTTTTATTATTTAATTAAATATAATTAAAAATCAATATTTATTTTAAATTCAATTGATTTTAAGTTATTAGTTAAAACTCTAAACTCTAATTATAACTATTTGATTTATCCTTATTATTATTTTGCTTCATATATTTATAAGTAAATTTTTGTATTTGTAGTAAATATAATGATTTTATATATGTTTGGAAAGTTTTACTATTTTGCAAGTATAAATTACCTTTTTTTTATTTCAAAATATGTTAGGTTAACCGGCTTTTTTCTATCACCAAAACCAAATCTTATTGTAATATGAAAATCTTTTCCTAACGGTTAAATCCACTGATTTCCTACAAAGGCACTTGCCGGAGATACTGTCGGGGGATTTCCGCCGGGACCGCCGTTCACATCAATCTCTTCTCTGCGACAAGATGAGCCATGTCAAGCAGACTTGGCCACCTCGTCAGCCGTCGCCGCCTCCGCTTCCGCCCGTTGGTACTGCACCTCCTCATGCTGCATTTCAAATTTCAATTCTCGCTGTATTTCTTTCGATCTCTCGATCCCCATTTCGCTGTATTTCTTTCTAGGGTTGGGATTGCGATCTGGGTATCAGTCGGAGGGATATGCGAGGGAACGGCACCCGCCGCCGGCATATTACCCATCTCCAGGCATATCCTCTGCCAGGGACCTATCCGCCTCATTGTGCTTGCCGTTTGCTCCAAGCGTTTACGCCGCATTACGTGCACTAGCCACACCTTTTTCGCCGAAGCACGGTCAGTTTTTCCTCTTCCTCTCGTTCTTCCGAGTTTTCCAAATGCCCTTCCTCAATTTTTTTTTCCTGTTAAAAATTTGATCTTGCATTGTGTTGTCGATTTAAAACTTATTCGGTCTGCATGCCCAAGAAGAATCGGGATAAAGTTAAAAATCAATAATTCAAGAAAAATTCATATTTAATTTTTCTAATAAAATTAAAAATTACTGAGGATCAAGATTTGTCTCATTTTTTACAATAACACGTTCATTAGTAATTGCATGAGACATTATAAGGATTACTTAAAAGATTGTTAGTTACCAAAAAAATCATTCTTTGATACCATTTATTCAAATGGGTGTTCTAAGATATTGCACTTTTTATTATAGAAAAAACTAATTTGTGATTATATAAACTAATGCCAACAAGTTAAAGTGATGAAGGGATGCTTAGTTTAGAAATTTATTTGGTTTAGCTTTATTCAAAAAATATTTATATGAATGTTGAGTTTGGATATCAATTTGCAATGCCAATTTTATTTGTTTTTTTGTTGTCTTTATTGTTATACAAATATATGTGATGTTATATAAACATTTAGAATTGAAATTTATCACTTTATCTTTTCATCTTCCTTTATTTTAGACTAGTTGAAGCTTTTAATCTACTGGAGAGATTGCAATTTGGGAAATAACTATTGAATTTTGATAAGATTTAATAGCAAGATAGTTTAAGGTTAACTTATAGTTATCTTTTAGATGACGCATTTATTTTTATCATAAAACTCTTTCACAAATATTTTGATTAGTATTATGATTAGAATTAAAATTATAAGAAGGATTATGTTAGGTTTATAATTAGGTTATCATAGGTTAGAAGTAAGATTAGATTATGCTTAGGATTATGTTCAATTAGAATTAATGTTTAAGTTGGAATGTTGGAATAAAGTAAGAGTTAGATTAGAATTTGGCTTGTTAACTTAAAATGTGCATATAAATCTAAATGTCATAAGATAATTTAGAAATATTAATACAATTTAATATTAAACCTATTTAAATATTAATGTGATATGATTGTCTAACTACATTATAAGATAATAAAATCTCACATAAGCACTAAAATAACTTAAAACAACTTGTTACTTAGATTCTTATTAGGAGCCTTTCCTTCTCCATCAATTCCTCACTTAGACAATTACACAATATTTACTCTCTATCCTTTTTAATCTTTAATCTCATAATTAACCTAAAAATATGTTGCTTAAAGGCTAAAGAAATTATTAGTGACTTATTTTAATGTCAATATTAAACTATCCTAATCGTAAATACACTTGATCTTAAGTTAATGGAACCTTATCTTAAAATTAATTTTGTCTTTATACAAAATTAAATAAAAATTAATCATAAAACAAGCTTATCATTAATTAATAATGAATATTACCTTATTTTAAATCAATTCTATTACTTCAATACATACATAGTGCTAAATTTAAGCGAGACATTAACACATTTAATTCATAATTTTAGCATATATTAATTTTAAGCTTACTCCAAATCTTATGTTTAAATAATGTAATCTTCATCTTAATCTTATTATGACTCTAAACTTGTTGTCAAGCTCATCTTATACTAATCATAATACAAACCTTATCTTAAATCAAATTCAACATGATGATCTTACTATGTCAAGATGTTTTAACTTGAGTTGCCCATCCCGACTCAAGTGATTTTTGCTCTAAAAAGGTATTTTGACATTTTAAGATCATAAACATCACATAAACATCATAATCATTCTTTTAAAACTAATAAAAGATAATTTATCCTAACAACTTGTCATTTGGATTTTTATTAGAAGCTTTTCCTTCACCATTGATTTCTCAATTAAGAAATTACACAATATTTATTCTCCATCCTCTTTAATCTTTAATGTCACAATTTACATAAATAATATTTTGTTTAAAACCTAAGGCAATTATTGCATAATCTATATTAGTGTTAATGCTAGATTATCTTAAATATAAATAAACTTAATGTTTAGTTAGAGAAATTTTACTTTAAAATTAAAACCATATTTATACAAAATTAATTAAAAATTATTCTTAGTACTAACTTATCATTCATTAATAATAAATATTACCTAATTTTCAATCAATTCTATCGAAAATTTAAAAATATACCTAGTCTTAAATTTAAACAAGACACTAATGCATTTAATTTATAATTTTATCATATCCTAATTATAAATTTTGTCTAAATCTTATGTTAAACTAATCTAATATTCATTTTAATCATATTCAAGTGGGTTTTGCCTTAAATATTTTTTTTGACATTTTAAAATTATAACATTTCATATAAATACCAGAATAATTATAAAAAATTTACCACTTCTACTCTTATTAGGAGTCTTTTTTTTTATAATGATCTTTTACTTAGGATCTTATACAATATTCACTCTTTGTCCTTTTATTTTAGATTTATGATTTGGCAAGACTAAGGTTAGAATTTTGCTTTGGCCTCGGTTGAGTTCGTTTTAACTTTAAAATTAGATTGAAGTGAATTTGTTTTAGTTTTGGATGATATTAGAATTAATTTTAAGATTTTTTTATTTTAATTTAAAATTAGGATTCTATTTATCATTCAAATGATATAAGATAATGATTAAGAAATGTTAATATTATCATAGAACAGGATTAGAATAATGTTAATTTTAAGGTTAAGATTAACATTAGGTTAATGATTAGTTTTTGTTTATAGTTAGATAGGATTATTCTAACTCTAAACTTATAAAGCTCATCTTATGCCAAGCATAATACAAACCTTATCTTAAATCAAATTCGAAATTATAATCTGACTTTGTAAAGGTATTCCCACTTGAGTCGCCCCTCCTGATTGAGGTGGGTTTTGCCTTAAATATTTTTTTGGACATTTTAAAATTATAACATTTCATATAAATACCAGAATAATTATAAAAAATTTACCACTTCTATTCTTATTAGGAGTCTTTTCTTTTATAATGATCTTTTACTTAGGATCTTATACAATATTCACTCTTTGTCCATTTATTTTAGATTTATGATTTGGCAAGACTAAGGTTAGAATTTTGCTTTGGTCTCGGTTGAGTTCGTTTTAACTTTAAAATTAGATTCAAGTGAATTTGTTTTAGTTTTGGATGATATTAGAATTAATATTAAGATTTTTTTTTATTTTAATTTAAAATTAGGATTCTATTTATTATTCAAATGAGATAAGATAATGATTAAGAAAAGTTAATATTATAATATAGTAGGATTAGAATCATCTTAATTTTAAGATTAAGATTAACATTAGATTAATGATTAGTTTTTGTTTATAATTCAATAAGATTATTCTAACTCTACACTTATAAAGCTAATCTTATGCCAAGCATAATACAAACCTTATCTTAAATCAAATTCGAAATTATAATCTGACTTTGTAAAGGTGTTCTCCCTTGAGTCGCCCCTCCAGATTCAGGTGGATTTTGCCTTAAATATTTTTTTTGACTGTTTAAAGTTATAACATTTCATATAAATACAAAAATAACTCTAAAGAATTTATCACTTCTACTCTTATAAGGAGCCTTTTCTTTTCTAATGATTTTTTACTTAGGAACTTATACAATATTCACTCTTTTTTCTCTTATTTAAGATTTATAATTTGGCAAGACTAAGGTTAGAATTTTGCTTTGGTCTACGTTGAGTTGTTTGAACTTTAAATTTAGATTCAAGTGAATTTTTTTTTTAGGATGATATTAGAATTAATTTTAAGATTTTTTTATTTTAATTTAAAATTAGGATTCTATTTATCATTCAAATGATATAAGATAATGATTAAGAAATGTTAATATTATCATAGAACAGGATTAGAATAATGTTAATTTTAAGGTTAACATTAACATTAGGTTAATGATTAGTTTTTGTTTATAGTTAGATAGGATTATTCTAACTCTAAACTTATAAAGCTCATCTTATGCCAAGCATAATACAAACCTTATCTTAAATCAAATTCGAAATTATAATCTGACTTTGTAAAGGTATTCCCACTTGAGTCGCCCCTCCTGATTGAGGTGGGTTTTGCCTTAAATATTTTTTTGGACATTTTAAAATTATAACATTTCATATAAATACCAGAATAATTATAAAAAATTTACCACTTCTACTCTTATTAGGAGTCTTTTCTTTTATAATGATCTTTTACTTAGGATCTTATACAATATTCACTCTTTGTCCATTTATTTTAGATTTATGATTTGGCAAGACTAATGTTAGAATTTTGCTTTGGTCTCGGTTGAGTTCGTTTTAACTTTAAAATTAGATTCAAGTGAATTTGTTTTAGTTTTGGATGATATTAGAATTAATATTAAGATTTTTTTTATTTTAATTTAAAATTAGGATTCTATTTATTATTCAAATGAGATAAGATAATGATTAAGAAAAGTTAATATTATAATAGAGTAGGATTAGAATCATGTTAATGTTAAGGTTAAGATTAACATTAAGTTAATGATTAGTTTTTGTTTATAATTAGATAAGATTATTCTAACTCTAAACTTATAAATCCAATCTTATGCCAAGCATAATACAAACCTTATCTTAAATCAAATTCGAAATTATAATCTGACTTTGTAAAGGTGTTCCCACTTGAGTCGCCCCTCCAGATTCAGGTGGATTTTGCCTTAAATATTTTTTTGACTGTTTAAAGTTATAACAGTTCATATAAATACCAAAATAACTCTAAAGAATTTACCACTTCTACTCTTATAAAGAACCTTTTCTTTTCTAATGATTTTTTACTTAGGAACTTATACAATATTCACTCTTTTTTCTCTTATTTTAGATTTATGATTTGGCAAGACTAATGTTAGAATTTTGCTTTGGTCTAGGTTGAGTTGTTTGAACTTTAAATTTAGATTCAAGTGAACTTGTTTTAGTTTAGGATGACATTAGAATTAATATTAAGATTTTTTTATTTTAATTTAAAATTAGGATTTTGAATTAGGATTCTATTTATCATTCAAATGAGATAACATAATGATTAAGAAAAGTTAATATTATAATAGACAAGGATTAGAATCATATTAATTTTAAGATTAAGATTAACATTAGGTTAATGATTAGTTTTTGTTTATAATTAGATAAAATTATTCTAACTCTAAACTTATAAAGCTAATCTTATGCCAAGCATAATACAAACCTTATCTTAAATCAAATTCGAAATTATAATCTGACTTTGTAAAAGTGTTCCAACTGGAGTCACCCCTTCTGATTCAAGTGGGTTTTGCCTTAAATATTTTTATTGACCTTTTACAATTATAACATTTCATATAAATATCATAATAACATTAAAGAATTTACCACTTCTACTCTTATTAGGAGTCATTTCTTTTATAATGATCTTTTACTTAGGACCTTATGTAATATTTACTCTTTGTCCTTTTATTTTAGATTTATGATTTGGCAAGACTAAGGTTAAAATTTTGCTTTGGTCTAGGTTGAGTTGTTTGTAACTTTAAAATTAGATTCAAGTGAATTTGTTTTAGTTTAGGATGATATTACAATTAATATTAGATTTTTTATTTTAATTTAAAATTAGGATTCTATTTATCATTAAGATGAAATAAGATAATGATTAAGAAAAGTTAATATTATAATAGACCAAGATTAGAATCATTTTAATTTTAAGGTTAAGATTAACATTAGGTTAATAATTAGTTTTTGTTTATAATTAGATAAGATTATTCTAACTCTAAACCTATAAAGCCAATCCTATGCCAAGCGTTATACAAACCTTATCTTAAATAAAATTCGAAATTATAATCTAACTTTATAAAGGTGATCCCACTTCAGTCGCCCCTCCTGATTAATGTGGGTTTTTCCTTAAATATTTTTTATGACATTTTAAAATAATAACATTTCATATAAATACAAGAAAAATTATAAAGAATTTACCACTTCTACTCTTATTAGGAGTCATTTCTTTTATAATGATTTTTTACTTAGGAACTTATACAATATTCACTCTTTCTCTTCTTATTTTAGATTTATGATTTGGCAATACTGATGTTAGAATTTTACTTTGGTCTAGGTTGAATTGGTTTTAAATTTAAATTTAGATTCAAGTGAATTTGTTTTAGTATAGGATGATATTAGAATTAATACTAAGATTTTTTTATTTTAATTTAAAATTAGAATTCTATTTATCATTCAAATGAGATAAGATAATGATTAAGAAAAGTTAATATTATATAGACGAGGATTAGAATCCTGCAAATTTTAAGGTTAAGATTAACATTAGGTTAATAATAAGTTTTTGTTTATAGTTAGATGGGAATATTCTAACTCTAAACTTATAAAGCTAATCTTATGCCAAGCATAATACAAACCTTATCATAAATCAAATTCGAAATTATAATCTGACTTTGTAAAGGTGTTCCCACTTGAGTCGCCCCTCCTGATTCAAGTGGGTTTTGCCTTAAATATTTTTATTGATATTTTAAAATTATAACATTTCATATAAATATCAGAATAACATTAAAAAATTTACCACTTCTACTCTTATTAGGAGTTCTTTCTTTTATAATGAACTTTTACTTAGGAACTTATACAATATTCACTCTTTGTCCTCTTATTTTAGATTTATGATTTGGCAAGACTAATGTTAGAATTTTGTTTTGGTCTAGGTTGAGTTGGTTTGAACTTTAAATTTAGATTAAAGTGAATTTTTTTTAGGATGATATTAGAATTAATTTTAAGACTTTTTTTATTTTAATTTAAAATTATGATTCTATTTATCATTCAAATGAGATAAGATAATGATTAAGAAAAGTTAATATTATAATAGAGTAGGATTAGAATCATCTTAATGTTAAGGTTATCATTAAGATTAAGCTAATGATTAGTTTTTGTTTATAGTTAGATAGGATTATTCTAACTCTAAACTTATAAAACTAATCTTATGCCAAGCATAATACAAACCTTATCTTAAATTAAATTCGAAATTATAATCTGACTTTGTAAAAGTGTTCCAACTGGAGTCGCCCCTCCTTATTCTTATGGGTTTTGCCTTAAATATTTTTATTGACTTTTTAAAATTATAACATTTCATATAAATATCAGAATAACACTAAAGAATTTACCACTTCTACTCTTATTAGGAGTCATTTCTTTTATAATGATCTTTTACTTAGGACCTTATGTAATATTTACTCTTTGTCCTTTTATTTTAGATTTATGATTTGGCAAGACTAAGGTTAAAATTTTTCTTTGGTCTAGGTTGAGTTGTTTGTAACTTTAAAATTAGATTCAAGTCAATTTGTTTTAGTTTAGGATGATATTAGAATTAATATTAGATTTTTTTAATTTAATTTAAAATTAGGATTCTATTTATCATTCAGATGAAATAAGATAATGATTAAGAAAAGTTAATATTATAATAGACCAAGATTAGAATCATTTTAATTTTAAGGTTAAGATTAACATTAAGTTAATGATTAGTTTTTTTTTATAATTAGATAAGATTATTCTAACTCTAAACCTATAAAGCCAATCTTTTGCCAAGCCTTATACAAACCTTATCTTAAATCAAATTCGAAATTATAATCTAACTTTGTAAAGGTGATCCCACTTCAGTCGCCCCTCCTGATTAATGTGGGTTTTGCCTTAAAAATTTTTTATGACATTTTAAAATTATAACATTTCATATAAATACAAGAAAAATTATAAAGAATTTACCAATTCTACTCTTATTAGGAGTCCTTTCTTTTATAATGATTTTTTACTTAGGAACTTATACAATATTCACTCTTTGTCTTCTTATTTTAGATTTATGATTTGGCAAGACTGATGTTATAATTTTACTTTGGTCTAGGTTGAGTTGGTTTTAAATTTAAATTTAGATTCAAGTGAATTTGTTTTACTATAGGATGATATTAGAATTAATATTAAGATTTTTTTATTTTAATTTAAAATTAGAATTCTATTTATCATTCAAATGAGATAAGATAATGATTAAGAAAAGTTAATATTATATAGACGAGGATTAGAATCCTGCTAATTTTAAGGTTAAGATTAACATTAGGTTAATAATTAGTTTTTGTTTACAATTAGATGGGAATATTCTAACTCTAAACTTATAAAGCTAATCTTATGCCAAGCATAATACAAACTTTATCTTAAATCAAATTCGAAATTATAATCTGACTTTGTAAAGGTGTTCCCACTTGAGTCGCCCCTCCTGATTCAAGTGGGTTTTGCCTTAAATATTTTTATTGACCTTTTAAAATTATAACATTTCATATAAATACCAGAATAACATTAAAAAATTTACCACTTCTACTCTTATTAGGAGTTCTTTCTTTTATAATGATCTTTTACTTAGGAACTTATACAATATTCACTCTTTGTCCTCTTATTTTAGATTTATGATTTGGCAAGACTAATGTTAGAATTTTGTTTTGGTCTAGGTTGAGTTGGTTTGAACTTTAAATTTAGATTAAAGTGAATTTTTTTTAGGATGATATTAGAATTAATTTTAAGATTTTTTTTATTTTAATTTAAAATTATGATTCTATTTATCATTCAAATGAGATAACATAATGATTAAGAAAAGTTAATATTATAATAGAGTAGGATTAGAATCATTTTAATTTTAAGGTTAACATTAACATTAGGTTAATGATTAGTTTTTGTTTATAATTCGATAAGATTATTCTAACTCTACACTTATAAAGCTAATCTTATGCCAAGCATAATACAAACCTTATCTTAAATCAAATTCGAAATTATAATCTGACTTTGTAAAAGTGTTCCAACTGGAGTCGCCCCTCCTTATTCTGGTGGGTTTTACCTTGAATATTTTTATTGACATTTTAAAATTATAACATTTCATATAAATGTCAGAATAACACTAAAGAATTTACCACTTCTACTCTTATTAGGAGTCATTTCTTTTATAATGATCTTTTACTTAGCACCTTATGTAATATTTACTATTTGTCCTTTTATTTTAGATTTATGATTTGGCAAGACTAAGGTTAAAATTTTGCTTTGGTTTAGGTTGAGTTGTTTGTAACTTTAAAATTAGATTCAAGTGAATTTTTTTTAGTTTAGGATGATATTAGAATTAATATTAGATTTTTTTTATTTTAATTTAAAATTAGGATTCTATTTATCATTCAAATGAGATAAGATAATGATTAAGAAAAGTTAATATTATATAGATCAGGATTAGAATCATGTTAATTTTAAGGTTAAGATTAAGATTAGGTTAATAATTAGTTTTTTGTTTTAATTAGATAAGATTATTCTAACTTTAAACTTATAAAGCTAATCTTATGCCAAGCATAATACAAACTTTATCTTAAATCAAATTCGAAATTATAATCTGACATTGTAAAAGTTTTTCCACTTGAGTCGCCCCTCCATATTCAAGTGGGTTTTTCCTTAAATATCTTTTTTGACATTTTAAAATTATAACATTTCATATAAATACCAGAAAAATTCAAAAGAATTTACCACTTCTACTCTTATTAGGAGTCCTTTCTTTTATAATGGTTTTTTACTTAAGAACTTATACAATATTCACTCTTTGTCCTCTTGTTTTAGATTTATGATTTGGCAAGACTAAGGTTAGAATTTTGCTTTGGTCTAGGTTGAGTTGGTTTTAACTTTAAAATTAGAGTCAAGTGAATTTTTTTCAGTTTAGGATGATATTAGAATTAATATTAAGATTTTTTTATTTTAATTTAAAATTATGATTCTATTTATCATTCAAATGAGATAAGATAATGATTAAAAAAAGTTAATATTATAATAGATTAGGATTAGAATCATGTTAATTTTATGGTTAAGATTAACATTAGGTTAATGATTTGTTTTTATTTATAATTAGATAAGATTATTCTAACTTTAAACTTATAAAGCTAACCTTATGCCAAGCATAATACAAACCTTATCTTAAATCAAATTTGAAATTATAATCTGACTTTGTAAAGGTGTTCCCACTTGAGTTGCCCCTCCTGATTCAAGTGGGTTTTGCTATAAATATTTTTTTTTATATTTTAAAATCATAACATTTCATATCAATACCAGAAATACTCTAAAGAATTTACCACTTCTAATCTCTTATTAGGAGTCTTTTTTTTCTAAAGATTTTTTACTTAGAAACTTATACAATATTCACTCTCTACTTTTTAACATTAAGTGTCATATTTGACAAAAAAGTTTTGTTGTTTAAAAGCTAAAATAATTATTGTGTGACTTATCTTAGTTCTAATATTAGATTATCTTAATAATAATAGCACTTAATATTAACTTAGAGTAACCTTATATTAAAATTAATACTATCTTTATATAAAATTTTTTAAAAATAGTTCATAATGCTAACCTACCATTTATTTGTAATAAACATTACCTAATCTTTAATAAATTTTTTTGCTAACTTCAATACATGCATAGTACTAAATTTAAGCAAGTCTAATTCATAGTTTTAGTATATGTTAATTATAAACTTAGTCCAAATCTTATGTTAAACTAATCTAATATTTATCTTAATTCTATTCTTACTTTAAACTTATTATAAAGCTAAGATTATTCCAATCATAACACAAACCTTACCTTAAATCAAATTCAATATCATGGTTTTATTATGTCAAGGTGTTCTCACTTGAGTTGCCCCTTTCAACTTAAGTGAGTTTTCTTCCAAAAAAAGTTCTTTGACATTTTAAGATCATAACACATCATATGAACAATAAATCACTCATTCAAATACAAATAAGGGATAATTTTTTAAAGCAAGTTGCCACTTAGATTCTTATTAAGAGCATTTTCTTCTCCATAGATTCCTCACCTCAAAAATTACATAACATTCATTTTCTACCCTCTTTAATCTTTGGTGTCATAATTAACTTAGAGAATATGATGTTTAAAAGTAAAAGAAATTATTATGTGACTTATTTTAGTGCTAGCATTAGATTATCTTAATTCTAAATACATTTGATTTTAAGTTAGAGTAATATTATCTCAAAATTAATATTATCCTTATAAAAATATAATTATAAATTGATCTTAATGCTAGCTTACCATTAAATAATAATAAACATTGCCTAATT
The DNA here is from genome assembly GCA_023846275.1 of Vanilla planifolia. Lineage (NCBI taxonomy): Eukaryota > Viridiplantae > Streptophyta > Magnoliopsida > Asparagales > Orchidaceae > Vanilla > Vanilla planifolia. The sequence goes on from CM043868.1 coordinate 28,922,380, forward strand.
TTGAATCAATTCTATTTCTAATTTTAATAAGGGCATAATGTTAAATTTAAGAGAGACATAGATGAATCTAATTCATAATTTTAATATATATTAATTATGAAGTTAGTCTAAATTCTATATTAAACTGATCTAATCTTTATCTTAATCCTATTTTCACTTTAAATTTATTATAAAACTAACTTTATGCCAATCATAATACAAATGTTATCTCAAATCAAATTCCACATCATGATCTTACTATGTTAGGGTGTTCTCACTTTAGTCACCCTTCCCAACTCATGTGTATTTTGCTCTAAAAAATTTCTTTGATATTTTAAGATCATAACATCTAATAAAACCACTAGAATCATTATTTCAAAAATTAATAAGGGATAGTTTATCGAAATAACTTATCATCTAGATTTTTATTAAAAGTTTTTCCTTTTTAATTTTTCACTTAAAAAATTATATAATTTTCACTCTTCACCTTTTTTAATCTATATTGTCACACTTAAACTAAATAATAACTTATTTAAAATGTAAAACAATTATTAAATGACTTATTTTGGTGTCAATATTAGACTATTTTAATTATAAGTATACTTAATATTAAGTTGAAGTAATCTTATCTTAAAAATAAATACCATGCTTATACAAAATTAATTAAAAATTATTCATAAGACTACCTTGCCATTAATGAATCATAAATATTACCTAATTTTAAATCAATTTTATTTCTAATTTAAATACATGTATAGTATTAAATTTAAGCGAGACACAAATGCATCTAATTCATAATTTTAACATATATTAATTATAAATTTAGTCGAAATGTTATGTTAAACTAATCTAATCTTCATCTTATTCTTATTTTTATTCTAAACTTATTATAAAACTAAACTTATGCTAATTATAACACAAACTTTACCTTAAATAAAATTCATGATCATGATCTTGCTATGTCAAGGTGTTCTCACATGAGTCGTCCCCCCCGACTCAAGAGAGTTTTGTAAAATTTTTTTTTTGACAATTTAAGATAATAACATCGAATATAAACTTGAGAATCTCTCCTTAAAAATCTAATAAGAGGCATTTATCCAAAAAACTTATCACTAGGATTCAACCTTCCTTCTTCATTGATTCCTCTCTTAGAAAATTGTATAACATTCACTCTACACTCTCTTTAATCTTTAATGTCACAATTAATAAAAACAATATGTTATTCAAAAGTTAAAGAATTTATTACATGACTTATCATAGAGTCAATATTAGATTATTTTATTCATAAATGCATTTAATTTTAAGTTAAAATAAACTTATCTTAAACTTAATATCATGTTTATGCAAAATTAATTACAAATTAATCATACCTCTAGCTTATCATTTGTTAATAATAAACATTATCTAATTTTCAATCGATTCTATTACTACCTTAAATACATGCATAATGCTAAATTTTAGCGAGAAACCAACGTATCTAATTCATAATTTTGGTATATTTTAATTATAAATTTAGTCCAAATCTTATGTTAAATTAATTTAACCTTCATATTAATCGTATTTTGACTTTAAAATGTTTATAAAGTTAACCTTATGTCAATCATAATACAAACTTCAGTTTAAAATAAGTTTGACATCATAATCTCACTTTATCAAAGGTGTTCTCACTAGAGTTGCCCCTTCCGACTCAAGTGGGTTTCGCTCAAAGAAATTTTTTTAATATTTTAAGGTCATAACATCTTATATAAGTACCAAAATAACTCCAAACAACTTGCCACTTAGAATCTTATTAGGAGCCTTTTCTTCTCCATCAAATCCTCACATGAGAAATTACACAACATTAACTTTTTATCTTCTTTAATCTTTAGTGTCATAATTAACTTAAAAAATATATTATTTAAAAGCAAAAGCTATTATTGTGTGACTATATTAATACAAATAATGGAATATTCTAGTCATAAATACATATGATATTTAGTTAGAGTAACCTTATTTTGAAATTAATATCATTCTTATAGAAAATTAATTAAAATTTGATCAAAATGCTAGCTTAATATTAAATAAAAATATATATTATTTAAGTTTTAATCAATTCTATTGCTGACTTTAATACATGCTTTGTACTAAATTTAAATGACACGTCAATACTTTTAAATCATAGTTTTAGTATATGTTAATTATTAACTTAATAAAATTCTTATGTTAAATTAATCTAATCTTCATCTTAATCCTATTTGACTCTATGCTTGTTATAAAGGTAACTTTATGCCAATCATAATACAAATCTTATCTTAAAAAAAATTTAACTTCATGATCTTACTATATTAAGGTGTTCTCATTCGTGGTCTCTCTCCCAACCCAAGTTAGTTTTGTTTTAAAATCTTTTTTGATATTTTAAGATCATAATATCTCATATAAATATCAGAATTACTCATTCAAAAACAAATAAGAGATAATTTATACAAATAACTTGCCACTTGGATTATTATTAGGAGCCTTTTCTTCTCTATTGATTTCTCACTTAGAAAATTATATAGTAATTACTCTCTACCCCTTTTAAATCTTTAGTATCATAGTTAACCTAAAAAATATATATTATTTAAAAGCTAAAATAATTATTACATGACTTATCATAGTACCAATATTAGACTATCCTGATCATAAATATACTTGGTATTATGTTAGAGTAATCTTATCTCAAAATTAATACCATCTTTATATAAAATTAATTAAAAAATAATAATAATGATATCTTAATAAACATTATCTAATTTTTAATCAATTCTATTACTAAATTTAATACATGCATAGTCTTAAATTTAAAAAAGACACTAATACTTTTAATTAATATTTAGCATATCATAATTATAAACTTAGTTTGAATCTTATTTTAAATTAATCTAATCTTTATCTTAATCTTATTCTAACTCAAAATTTATTATAAAGTTAACTTAATACCAGTCATAATCAAAATCTTATATTAATTCAAATTCAACATCATTATCTCATTTTGTCAAGGTGTTATGACTTTAGTTGCACCTCCTAACTCAAGCGTGTTTTGTCCTAAAAATTTTCATTGATATTATAAGATCATAAAATCTTATATAAGAACTAGAATAACTCCAAACAACCTGTTACATGGATTCTTATTAAGAGTCTTTTCTTCTCCTTCAATTCCTCACTTAGAAAATTACACAACATTTACTCTCTACTCTTTTTAATCTTTAGTGTCACAATTAACCTAAAAATATGTTGTTCAAAAGCTAAAGCAATTATTTATGTGACTTATTTTAGTGCCAATATTTAAGTATTATAATTGTAAATACATTTGATCTTAAGTTAGACTAACTTTATCTTAAAATCAATATCGTCCATATACAAAATTAAATTAAAATTGATTATAAAGCAAGCTTATCATTAAGTAATAATAAATATAACTTAATCTTCAATCAATTCTATTACTTGCTTTAATACATGTCTAGTACTAAATTTAAGCAAGACACCAACGTATTTAATTCATAATTTTAGTATATACTGATTATATGCTTACTCCAAATCTTATGCTTAAATAATGTAATCTTCATCTTAACCCCATAATGATTCTAAACTTGTTGTAAAGCTAACCTTATGCCGATCATAATACAAACCTTACCTTAGATCAAATTCAACATCATGATCTTATTATGTCAAGGTATTTTAACTTGAGTCGCCCCTGTCAACTCAAACGAGTTCTGCTCTAAAAATATTTTTTGACATTTTAAGAACATAACATCATATTTAAATAACAAAATCACTTCGTCAAAAACCAATAAGGGATAATTTATCCTAACAACTTGTCACTTGGATTCCTATTAAGAGCTTTTCCTTCACTAGTGATTCCTCAATTAAGAAATGACATAATATTCACTCTTTGTCCTCTTATTTTAAATTTATGATTTGGTAAGACTAAGGTTAGAATTTTGCTTTAGTCTAGGTTGAGTTGGTTTTAATTTTAAAATTAGATTCAACTGAATTTGTTTTAGTCTAGGATGATATTAGAATTAATATTAAGATTTTTTTATTTTAAAATCATTCAAATGAGAAAAGATAATGATTAAGAAAAGTTAATATTATAATAAACTTGGATTAGAATCATGTTAATTTTAAGGTTAAGATTAACATTAGGTTAATGATTAGTTTTGTTTTTTATTAGATAAGATTATTCTAACTCTAAACTTATAAAGCTAATCTTATGCCAAGCATAATACAAACCTTATCTTAAATCAAATTTGAAATTATAATCTGACTTTGTAAAGGTGTTCCCACTTGAATCGCCCCTGTAGATTCAAGTGGGTTTTGCTTTAAATATCTTTTTTGACATTTTAAAATTATAATATTTCATATAAATACTAGAATAACTCTAAAGATTTGCTAGTTCTACTCTTGTTAGGAGTCTTTTTTTTCTAATGATTTTTACATGGGAACTTATACAATATTCACTCTTTGTCCTCTTATTTTAGATTTATGATTTGGCAAGACTAAGGTTAGAATTTTGCTTTGGTGTAGGTTGAGTTGGTTTTAACTTTAAATTTAGATTCAAGTAAATTTGTTTTAGTTTAGGATGATATTAGAATTAATATTAAGATTTTTTTATTTTAATTTAAAATTAGGATTTTGTTTATCATTCAAATGAGATATGATAATGATTAAGAAAAGTTAATATTATAATAGACCAGAATTAGAATCATGTTAATTTTAAAGTTAAGATTTACATTAGGTTAATGATTAGTTTTTGTTTATAATTAAATAAGATTATTCTAACTCTAAACTTATCAAGTTAATCTTATCCCAAGCATAGCATAAACTTTATCTTAAATCAGATTCGAAATTATAATCTGACTTTGTAAAGGTGTTCCCACTTGAGTCGCCCCTCCTGATTCAAGTGGGTTTTGCCTTAAATATTTTTATTGACATTGTAAAATTATAACATTTCATATAAATACTAAAATAACTTTAAAGAATTTACCACTTCTTATTAGGAGTCTTTTCTTTTCTAATGATTTTTTACTTAGGAACTTATACAATATTTACTCTTTGTCCTCTTATTTTAGATTTATGATTTGGCAAGACTAAGGTTAGAATTTTGCTTTGGTCTAGGTTGAGTTGGTTTTAACTTTAAAATTAGATTCAAGTGAATTTGTTTTAGTTTAGGATGATATTAGAATTAATATTAAGATTTTTTATTTTAATTTAAAATTAGGATTTTATTTATCATTCAAATGAGATAAGATAATGATTAAGAAAAGTTAATATTATAATAGACCAGGATTAGAATATTGTAGATAATCCATTAATTCAATTTTATTAGCCATGGTTTTGCTTCATGCTTTGGCTATAAATTCTATCACAAAGATAGGATGACAAAGATCTTGAGCCACTTCTCTTTCTTAGTAATCTCTCTTAGAGTTTGTTTTATTTAGCCCTACATTCCAAGCTTAAAACTTCTGAGAGATGGACTACCTAAAAGGGACCAAATAGCTCTTAATGTTTACGTTGCAAGCTCTCTTGTTTTATATATATATATGAGTCATTTTTCCAAAAACTAAATTCATTTGATTATAATATGGCTCTAGATATCCCTTTCATAGAGATCTTAAGGAGACTACATGAAATGAATTAAGGAAATACATTAGGATATTAAAAATATCCATGCCTTCAAAACCTTGATCTAATAATAAGAAGTACGAGAATATTCATAGATTCCACCAAATTCTTAAAAGTTCTCAAAATAAGATAAATTTAAATTAAATATATCTTTAAATAATAAACAAATACTTCAATGTTTAAAAGATCCAAATTTTCTCTAAAAAATTTTGAATAAATCATCCTTACTCTAGTTTAATTGAATAATTCATTCATGAATTCAAACAATCAAATCATTCTCAGGTTGAATATTTTATTTCTACTTTGATAATATGTATGTTTTTGATTATGTCTCTCGTAATAGTGGTTGTGGAGGAAATATTTCTTAAAATTATGAATTCAACTAAAATTAAAGATAAACTTAGGATACTTAAGTTGATGGTGATCTCTCACTTGATCTTGTTTTTTTGTTTCCATGGATAGAAGTCAACATGCAATACTTCTTTAAGTATATTCTTTTGGAACTCTTTCAAATTGCTTGACTATTATTTATGATCCATTCTATTAACTTTGATTGACAATGATTTAGTCTTGTGCTTTGGTTGCCAACTCCATCAAGTTAAGGAGATAATATAGATTGTGAACCTCTTCACTAGAGTAATAATCTCTTTTGGATCTTTATTCTTGTGGCCAACTTAAGCCTTAACCCTAAACATACATCTAAACCCTAAAAGGTATAGGAGAGGGACCAAGAAAGAAGGATTGGCCCTCTCTTTGGGGATGTTTTCTCAATCTTTCTCTTAAAGAAGTTTTTCTCCAAGAGGATTTTAAATTATAGAGCTAAAGTTTTTTTATTAAAATAAGGGTCATTAAGTTCTTTAATGGAAAAGTTATGGTTACATCGAGAGATTCATGAAAATTATTAGAATATCTATTAATGTTCAAACCTTTAAACATAGATCTAATTATGAAAGTAAAACATTGATAAATTTTATCAAATCCCTTTAAATCATTAATATAAGATAAATTTGAATCAAAGTTATCTATAAATAATTGGCAAATATTCTGATTTGAAAAAGTATTGTCTCTCTATCAAAAATTTGAATATTTACACAAATTGTCTCTATTTCTACTCAATTGGATAGTTTGTTCATGAAATATAAGTAAAGTCATATTGTAATAACAGACTTAATTTGGTTATGCAATCTTTTGAATACTTCAACCCTAGTACATTTTTTAATATGTCCTTAGAGCAATCATTATAATCCAAAACCGATAACAAACTCTTGGTATGCATCAATTAACCTTCAGTTCTTTATAGATTTATCTTGTCCATGAACCCTTGCTTGTTTTATGGTTTTAGACTTCAAGACACTTGTTAATTCTCATTTTGCACTTCTTTCAAGTGGTATGCTCGTTGAATTTTCTTTCATGTTATTGTTGGGGTACGTTCAAACAATATACTTAGCCTTTAATTAATGAATCTTTAAGATATCAAGTTTTGGAATAATAATTAAATAGTTAGGATTATGTTATTTTTTTGGATAATACAATTTTGGAATGGTAACTCAAAATTAGTATTTATTTTGTCTCCCTGTGAATTTTTTGCTATGCTTAAGAAAGCTCAACAATAAACTTCTTTTAAGGTTATACTATAAAAGATATGGTACAAGTGTTCCTTGCTTCTCATCTATTGAACAAAAGTATTTTATCATCTTTCCTAGGTTTTACTTCTTGAATCATGTTCTTTTGTTATGCAACTTTTTAGAATGCAAAAGAAATCGATGCATTATGCAAAGCTAAAAACATACTTGTGATGAAACTAGAAGACCTTACCTTACGTTTGACTTTAAAAAAGTGATTATGGGTATACGCTTTTCTTCGCTTTCAACAAATTGTTTTACAATATTTTGCATATTTTTTGTGAGTTACTTTTGGCAATATTCTTTTGTGTGGCATTACTTAAACATGTTGTTAAGCTTAGCATTATACTTTCCTGCTTTTGCTTCTTACAGTGCTATTAATTCATAAATATGCTTATACAGCAAAGCTAAGCTCTGCTGATTAATATCATGAAGAGTTGGTGGATGTATTATGGATTGCTTTGGACATTATAGTGTTCTAAAATAATAAATAAGCACTAGGAAAAGTGAGTATGTTAGAATTCATTTTGCAAGCTGAGAATGTAAGATTATATGAACCTCTTCAAAAGCTTTCATGCTATTGGTCTTTTTTTGCATATGGTAATGATCTGTTGTTTCATATGCAGCACTTAGAGTTTTGTTGTATTGCATTTCCAACTAAATTATTTGAAATACTACCTTTTAGCTTCATTTAGATTAGAGCCAATAATAATAAAAAAACTAATTTAAGTGCTATGTGTGATGCTTTTCTGTGATCAAATCAAACTATTAGGCATGTAAACATAAATTTTTGTGCAAAAATTAGTTTTTGCTTCATTTCATCATTGGTGGGTAATCGAAGTTCAATTATCTTACAATATAAAAATTCGTAATTTTCATCACTATGATATTTTTGCATTTGAATGAGACCTTATTAATGGTTTCAATTGAGAACCCATCCCCATATTACCTCTGCATATTAGTATGATCAAAATCTAATATAGTGAACCATGAGATACATGGGTATTAAGTTTCAATAATTGAAAATAGTATTTTGCTCATGATGTATTATTTTTATGGTGAAATTGATAGTTTATATCATGTTTGTTGTTGCTAGAGAAAAAGAAAAAATTGATCATTTAATTAAACTAACAACAATGCAGTTGATGCAAAAATAGTTGAATAGGCTAGAATTTTAATAGAAAGCTATGACAATTATGCATCACTCAAACAATAGATCGTTTGGTCTCATAATCATTATTTGGATAAAAAAAAAAATATATGCATATTTTTCTGATACTATTGCTATAGTGATTACCCACTTGAATATAACTTATTTATGCTTAAATAGTTTTGAAATTTGATGTATATATATTTACATGGAATTCATAATTTGGTACAAATGCTATCTTCAAGATCTGAAGTGTTTCTATTAACATTTAGTTTTAAGTTCCTTGGGATGTGGTCATGCACCTATTTGTATTTATATCTACTTCAAGTCAATTTGAATATCTTTCTATTTTACTTGTATTATTGATCTTAAGAAACTATTATGTTTAAACTTTGGTTACTTTTGGAGAAGGTGGTGCTTGGTTGTTGTCCTTATAATCACATGGGTTTTAACATATCCTTCCCTTCTTCCCTTAACCTTGCTTGGTTTCTACCATAATGGGAAAATAAATTATCAACATTTAAAAAAAATATCTATCTCCAAGTTTAGTTCAAGCTTCATATGGAATTAACTAAAAGTTCTATGAACATGGAAACCCATCACATTGTTATGTTAGTTTTTTTCTTTAATTGTGTGTTGTTTGTACAAATTTTATTATTCTCCATGCATGAGTATATTCGTAATTCAATAAAAAATTGAGAAATGTTTCAATTCTTATAATTCTTATAAAAGTACTGGAAAAATTTTAGAATGAAGAGAACTAAAAGGTTGGCTTGCAAACATGCAAAAAGCCCACTCTAATTGTCACCAAGTTGGAATTGAAACAATATGTAAATACTTTGTGTCTCAATCAAGCATGATGAATTAAAGTGGCTCTACTCAATGTAGGATAAACTTTGTCAACAGATTTCTTTTGGCTCTTTTGAGTTACTTTGGATTAATTTTTGTTTAAATTGTCCCATCCAGTGGCACACGGTGTAAATCAAAAATTAGGACATCATAATATCTTTCTCTTAGTTATCTTTGTTTTTAATAGAGAATGTAAGAATCATATGAAGATGAAATTCTATAACATGTGACTATAGGATTGATGTTATACCTGTTTGCTGCATTTGGCTCATTTTCTCTATCTATAGTAATTGCTGGTTGACATTTCTTTATTTAATTCTTTATAATTATATGTGCATTGTACCTATTTAGTGAGGAAACAAAGGCAATGGAAGTTTTAAAATTGTCAAATGCTTTAAAGAAATCTAAGTGTTGATTTGGTTGCAACAAAATTGGCATATCTGAATGAGTAGGCTAAAATAGGACACTTCAAGAGCGACTAGGCTTAGTTTTAAAGGAGAATTCAAGTTTTTATGACAAATTTGCTAAAGTGGAAGAACTTCAAAAAGTACTAGTTTCTCAAGGTATGCCATCTTTGGATTGTTTATTTAACAAAGACATTTTATTTCTTTTTCAAAATACATCATATTATTTTTAGCATTAGTTAAAGATGGTCATGTCTATGATGAAAAGAAGATATCAAAAAAAGTAAATTGTTTATATGCACTTATCTAAAAACTTCAAAGATTAAATTTCAGATATCTTTAGTGGCTTTAATGTCTGCACATCGAAACTTATAACTATTTTTTACCTTATTTGATCCAAGTTTAATCTTTAAAAAAACTAGATTTTTTTTCACTCCTTTTCTTGCTCTTCAATTTACAATTTAATTGGAGCACTTAGCTTGAAGCAACTTAAGATGGAATGACAAATTATGGATTTGGGTAATAATGCACTACCAAGTTTGACAGCTTTGAAAAAGTTTAAGTTTGGTAAACATGTCCTTGCAATACAAAAGACCAATCAATATAATACTACGATAAGTGCAACAATGAAATGTGCACAATGTACATTCATGGAAATCAACTATTTATTCATTAAATTTAATCAAAATACCATATACTAAGTATAATACTCAATTTTTTTTTATCTACTTGAACCTTAAATTTATAAGCACTCTTTCTAACTTTATAAAAAATTTCAATGAAAACAATTTAAAAGAAGGATGGGAGGGTGATCACCTTCATCTATCTAAAAAAAGCATATTAGAGAAAAAAAGAGAAAATTTTTTATCTAAATTTTTCTTGCAAGTTTGGAATTGAATAAAATCAAGGTTGAGTCTTGGAAGGCCAAAATATATGTAAAATCATATTAGGCATAGGATTGATCTATTTCTATGGTTCATGAACCCTAATAAAATGAGAAAAAAATTATTTTTTGGACAAATGGTATGATGCATTTATGTGTGATACATTATAAAAAATGTCATAATTGCATATTATATATTCTATTAAATGAAAAATTGGATTTAATAATAGAATTATGTAGTTAAACTATAGTATATTAGACTTATTTTTTCTTAGTAAATACAAAGGTTCCAAAATAATTCTAAATTCATAATCAAGAAAAATTAATAAATTCACACACTATAGTTAAAGACCTATTTTTTTAATAAACCATATGCTTGGTATTTGTTTAGCTTGTCCACTTTAGATTAGGGTAACTTTCCTTAAGAAGTACAGCAATTATCATATGATATAGGTATATGATGATTGAATCTTAATCTTCATCATGTTTCACCCTGAAGTGTTTCGTGCTAAGGAAATCCCACAAGGGGGGGGGGGGGTGAATTGTGTATTTAAAAATTTTTATAACTTTCGAAATTAAAACTTAAAAGTTTTAAGCACAAATAAAGAAATTTGAACACAAAAGTTTTTAGGTGGTTCGACTCAAAACCGAGTCTACGTCCACCCCCAACCGGTGTTGGGAAAAATCCACTAAATACACCAATTACAAGTGAGGTTTTTCGTACGGTTCACCTCAAACCTACTTGGGATTTTTACTAAGGCTAATCCCAAACCTACTTGAGTTTTTCTTCGGGCTCAACTCAAACCTGGGGCTTTAGCACTACTGCCGGGATGCCTTTATCCCAAAACGAAAAATACAACGATTGGCAAAAAGAACTTAAGAGAAATAGGAGAAAAGGGAGGCACACACAATTGAAAAATTAGAAGGATAAAAATGAGAAAAATTGAATCATGAACCTCTAATTTCAAGCTTCTTGTTGCAGTTTTCCTTGTGAGCTTGAAGGCACCGTTTTTGCTTGTGATTGCTCCAATTTGAGATCTGAAATCTTTGAAAGAATTTAACAAAGGTAAACTAAATAAATCTTAATTTTTCCCTATTTATAGAGCTTAAAATTGAGCTCAAAAACAAACCTTCAACGGCTCCTAAAAAACAACTAGCCGTTTGGGCAACGGACGGAAAGCAGCCACCGTCCGTTCCGGGCCCAAAATCGAACGGCGCTGATCAAATTTACGAAACAGCCGTTCGATTTTGATCTGGAGCGTTGGATCCGCACGCTGAACGAACGGCGTCGATTAAACTCGCGAAACAGCCGTTCGATTTCAATCTCGCGCGTTGGATCTCGGCGGGCTTGATCTGCGCCTTTGGATCCTGTCGAAGTTATAAGGTGGGATTTTTAGTCCCACACTGCAAAACTAAAGTCAGCGCACCGCTTTATAAGGAATTTCCGCTGTTTAATTCTCGAGCCTCTGTGGGGCTGGCTCCCCCCTTCCTTGACCGGGATTTCATCACCTGGTCGGGTTGACTTGACCATGCACTGTTCATTGACCGTTGACCGTCGCTGTAGTTTGACCTAGCCGAGCTCCTCTCTGCGGGCTTTGGGCGGGCTTGGCTTAGCCAAGCACTGTTCATTTGACCGTTGACCACCGCTGTAGTTTGACCTCGCCGTGCTCCTCTCGGCGGGCTTTGGGCAGTCTTGGCTCGCCCTTTTTGGGTTAACCAATTTTTAATTTCTAAAAGACCTGGACGGGCTAATTACGTGACGGGTCAGCCCGCCCAGTGCTACAGTGAATTTTCCCGAGACTTAAGCTGTTTTAAGGTGTATTGGAAGAATTTTTGTGCTAAAATTTTAAATATAAGTGTACCAAAATAATTTTATATTATCATAGTATTATAAGTTTTCTAAATAACTATGAAAAGAGATTTATGAAAAATAATTCCTAAATAATTTTAAAAAATCAAATACCAATGTCTATACTTTTTGTTAATAAAGCTTGGCCCAAAAATCAAAATTCAATAATTATTAATTTTATAACATTTTTAAATATTAATACTACTAGTATACCCATAATCTCAAAAATTGGACATCTCAATTTCAAGAAAATTAATAAAAACTCAAATATGAAAATTCTAGTACATGTCTCAAATTTCCTTAAAGTATGCCATGGCTTCAAGGTCCTTAGAGACCACTATTTTAGAAATGTGAAATACATGGCTTGATTTAATTAAATATTAACAATTTTACCTAAAATCAAGCCTAAATAAAATATAAACATTTATGCTTGACTCATCAAACACAAGGGTGTAACACACCCAAATTATCTTTTGCTTATCAGATGAATGTTTGCTATGGCTTGATATATTTTTATCAAAATGCAAACATGATTTGTTAAAAATTTATGTAGAGATGAATATACTCCCTTTTTGTGGGTTATGTAATATCAACATGGTGCATTTAGAAAAAGCACTTTGATATAAACTTGTAATGTATTTAGCTTTCCTACAATGGATAAAACACGTAAACATTGTTATTTAATATTGCTTTTTATTTTTGTATCATATCTATTTTAAAAATATTTGAAACTTATGAATTTTATAATGGGGATTCAATTGAGATGTTGTTTGAAGGATTTGTAGAAGTAAGCACTTGGTGAAAATATAATTAGTCTACAAATATATATGTTGATAGGTTAAAAATGTGCAATTTTTCGATGATTTAAGCTTCAAAAATATATGCGTTTGTGCTTTGCATTCTAAAGAATAAGTTGTATATCGGGATAAATCTTGATTTATTTTATGATCTTTGTCGTATACATGAGTCCTACTTGTAGAGTCGTGTTTTTTTTAATATTCAGTTGCTTATAAAGTGGAATTTGCATAGATCATATGGTACATTTGATTGGTATTGCATGTTATGTTATTTAGTTGCAAAGTCATGCACTTGCAAAGGTAGTTGCATCAGTTAAGCTTTTTGTCTATATGACTATCAACAAGCACAATTACTAATTATTAGTATATACCATGGTAAAATGTGTTCACATATGGTTCTATTATAGAATTTAAGTGTTAGATTTATTTTTCACTAAGTTATGAATTGAGCATAATTATTTTTTTTCTTGCAAAGTTCATCAAAATCTTTCACAAAGAAAAATCTTGAAATGGAAAAAGAATTTATAAACACCAAAAAAAATGTAGTCATGTCTCTTCATATTTGTTATAAGATATAGAAGTAAAACTTTTTTTACTTCAATAGAATTTAATGGAGTATAAATTTATAATTTAAGATTCTAAATAGAAAATATGATTTTTTTGCTCTATTTTAATATACAATATTTATTTTTTATTCTATTATAGTAGATAAGTTTGTAATCAACTAAACTATACAAGAAAAGAATACATTCTAATCAATGATATACAATTAAAATTTTCAATGTCATTTAAAAATAATTTGCAGCTGAAGAAGGAAAATAATTATCTTCACTGTTCCTTTTCTTGGATCGAGATCCCAAAGGATTCTATCACTTCTCCAACATTCTCCTTCGAATTAGTTAATAAATGATAACTATTCTCAATTTGCTTACGATAGGTTCAAAACTTTGCTTTAACATAGCCTTGGTCAAAATATATGCTTCTTGTCTTGTAGATGGAATACAAGCCAATTTTATTCCTCGTTTTATCTCCCTCTTTATGAAGTTCATATTAATTCTCACTTGTTTCATGTAATTAAGTTAAATAGTATTGTTGACAACTAATTGTAGACTTATTATCATTGCAGAGGATAATAGGTTTAATAATTAGTGGTTATAGATTTTTAAAAAATCTAACCATATTAACTTATGGATTCCTTGGAAAATAATTCTATACTCAATCTTAGCATTACTTCATACAACAAGTACAGCTTTTTACACCTTTAGATCATTAAATTCCCTCATACTTGATATTAAAGTCTAATATTGACATGCTATGTTTAAAGGAATCAGCCCTTTGTGCATCTACAAGTCAATAATTTCTTTGTTAGTTTTTCTTGAATAATAGTCTCTAGGATGGAGTTCTTTTCAAGTAACTTAGAATGTGCATGACCTCTATGAGGTTATTTTGAGTGGGTTAAATTGACTCACGACATTTTCTGTAAATGAGAGGTTTTGCCATATGATAAATAGATTTGTTCCTTTAACAATTGGGTAGTCATCTCCTTTGCTCATTCCTTTGCACTCATGCTCCAAGGGTGCACTTGTTGGTTTGTATCCAATCATATCATTTTCTTTTAAAAGATCTAATATGTATTTTCTGTAAGAGATATATATTTATCTTTCTTATTTCTTGTCACCTCTATAATAAGAAAGTATGTCATTTGGCTAAGATTTTTTATTCAAATTATTATTTTTGTTATTGTTTTAGATTTAGAATTTTAGCACAATCATCATGAGTAATGATAATATCATTTGCACAAACCATGAAGATGGATTTCTTGTCACTGGAATAATTCTTTATGAGTAAGTTATGATCAGTCTGATTTTGCTTGTGTTCTCGCTTATTGAGAGCTATATTAAATATTATAACCAAGCCCTTCATGCTTTCTTAAGCCTATATAATGACTTCTTTAATTTGCATGCTCTTTCTATTTTTCTTTTCCTTTTTTAATTCCTAGTGACATTCTCATTTATATCTCCTTTTGAAGGTCTCTTTTCAAAAAGGCATTTTTTATTTGAAGTTGATTTAGGTCTTGGACAAGGTTAATAACAACAAGTATAATGTAGTTGTAATATAATTTAACTTTTTTTATAATACAAATGTTTCTCTATAATCAATCTTATATATTTGAGTGGAACTATAGGCTACCAGTTGTATTTTTTATTTGTCAATGCACCCATCAATCTCATATTTAATAACAAATATTTATTTATGATCAAAATCTTTTTATTTTCCATTAAATCAACCATATGTTAGGTTCTACTCTCTATTAATGCTTTCATTTAATCATGAGTTACAATGCATCATTTGAGGTTTAATATGGCCTTTTGTGCATTCATTCCTTAGTTGCAAGCTTTGAAATTTGGGAACGATTTTGAGTGTGTGACAAAGCTAGATAATTGATTTTTGAAAAATAATCACTCTTTTTTGAAGAACCTAAATCACTTGTGACCATTAGAACACCTTCAAGATGTTGTTCAAGTTTAGAAGATTGATAGTATTTGGAATGGTTATCTTTGTTTTATGGAGTAAACAATAATAGGTCACTCGATTCCCACACCTCCTTATTGATTTTTCTAAATTTTGGGTTGATATAAAAGGTGAGGCATAGTGTGGCTTTTGAGTATAGGTTTTATTGAATCTTTTATTGGATTGGGGTTTGCTGGTATGAAGAGAATTGGTTGAGTATTGAGAGTAAAATAGTTAAGAAAATTGTGGGATCTCATTATTGATTTTCATTTTGTCTTTTCCCTTGATGTGATTTGTTAGCAAAATAGGGTCAATCCTCATGGAATGGAATATCTAATGTCATGAAAAAATTTTTGGCAAGAGGGTAGCGACATTTATTTCTTTGTTGACTAGGTGAATGCACCACAATGACACATTTAAAGCTTTTTTAATGGTATTGAGGATCATATTATGAACATAGGCGATGCAACCATATTCCTTTGCAAGGGTGGATTATAATATGATACATAGGAGATGCAACCAAATACCTTTGCTAGGGTGGATTTTAGCATATGGATATGAAGATATTGGTTCAATAAAATCTTTAGTGTTGTTTAAACCTTAGGTACTTTAAGTGCCAATCAATGAAGAGATTATAAAGATGGCATCACTTGAAAAAAATATGTAACTTTATTAGAGAGCATAATGAAATGAGCAACTTCAAGGAAATGATTTATTTTTTTAGTAATTTTTTTGTTGAGGGGTATATGTATAAGTAATTTGATGGATGATATCATGGAATGCAAGATATTAAATATGTGTCATATGATTTGGAGTTTGGAATATATTATAAATAGATCTATTGAAATTTTTGAAAATGATGCTTTCGATTTTTTCTTTTGTCAGATACCTTTCTATGATTTTCAATAAATGGCACAAAGGATCATTTTCTTAATAAACTTATGATTCTTGTTGGACCACAAATATCACCATGAATTAAGTAAAAAAGCTTAGATAATATATAATGTTGAGTGAGATATTGAGATTATGATTTTTTCGTAAGAAAGCGTTGTTCTCATTAAAATGAATGATATTCTTTGTTCATAAAGATGCGTATATGACAATTTTAAGTAGGAAATACTAAAATGACCGAAATGACTGAACCAAAGACTTAAATGCAAACTAATAGAAAAAAATGATGCTTTGTTAAATGATTGATTTTTGGGTGAATATTAATCTTCTAAGATATAATAGAGATTATTTTGTTCCTTAACATTTCCAACTGCTCTCCCGAAAATTGGTTCTAAAATGTGCAATGCAAAAAAGAAGCATGATACTCCACAATCCATATCTTTAGTCAATTTTTTAGTAAATAAAATATTCTATTTTAATTGTTGAACATGTATAACAGAATTTAATCCTATGGTTGATATTGAAAATTTTTCCTTTACAGTAATTAAGAATGTTTTTTCATCTTTCATTGATATTTTTGAATTCCTATCACATTCTGTATCTTCCAATCATTCTTTTATTTTTTTCATAATCTAATGCTCTAATATCCACTATTGAATAGTTTTCAGTATAATTTTTAGCCAAAGAAAAGGTTTTCTGTTTACAGTTTGAGTTGCAGATATTGAAGGAGTTTAAGTGGCCGATCCTTTTACCTTGTTATATTTGCTCAATCAAGGAATTTTAGTGAAACAAATTGAGTTATTTGAAGGACATTAAAGTTTTTTCTATTTGGATATTCATTTTCAACCACTTCCGTAGTCTCTATGTACTTTTCCTCTCCTTTGAACCTTTAGTTAATTGGACTTCTAAGGAGTTTCTAGCATATGTCTCAACTATGATAAGATTTATTACAATATTCACACTAATCACTCTGGGTTGTTTGACATTGAGGTTTGTCATTCCTCTTATAAATGGTAGGATGTATGCTTGGATGAAACATTGCTCTCTCCTCTTCTGAGCAACAAAGAGTTGAAAGAAGCTTGATTCTAAGGATATGACCTTTAGCTTCATCCACTTTAAGATTAAGTCTTCGTGGAAATCAATTAACCTTTTTCAAGCATTTACATGTATTTTATGTTATCATCGAGGTTTTCTGTTTAGTTTCATAAAAGAGTTTTATTACTATAACTCAATCAAGCTTTTGAAGTAATCAATCACTCTCGTATCCTCTTGTCTTGTCATGCAAAGTTTATCCAATTTCAGAGTATTGTGATGTGTTTTATAAGTCTGAATAAAATTTATCCCCCAAATCTCTTTAAAAATATTATAGAATAGATAAGTCTTAATTTTTTTGGCTCCAATAAATTTATGAGTTAAGTTATTGCAATGAAATTTTCTATTTTCACGATTTTGTGGTCAACATAAGTGGATGAATACCCTGTAATTTTTTTTTGTTAAATATCTAATATTCCTTTTTTTTCGATAAACCAATACAATGGATTAGAACAATTCATGAAAATTAGTCCCACTCAATCAATGTTGAATAATTTTAAAAGAATGAATCTCTGTGGGAGATGAAAAAGAAAAATATAATAAAACATTTGAGTTTTTTTTTGTTGTAATTCAATCCAAAATCAATAAATCAACCACTCATTTATTTCTAAGAATAAAGGACTTCATTTTACTCTCAAACTTATGAGAAAGAAAATCAATGATAAGACAAGCCAAATCATTAAATCTATCATAACAAAAAGAAGAATATCTTTAAGAAAGCTAATTGTGACAAAATGGATAGGTAGGACATCAATTTTTCTTGTGATAAAAAGAAGTAAAACAAGTGAAATCAAAAGAAAAAAAAGGGAAATCTCATTACTAATTGTAGGTGACTAGCCATGGTTTTAATACCATGACAATAGAACTCAAGAAGATAAAATTGATAACTTCAAGTAAATATTTTTTTATAATACATGGAGGATATATATATAAGGAAGTATTTCCTAATCAATATCAAAAAAGAATTTTAATGATTTTTTTAAAGAATACGTAGAAAGAATTTATCTTAAATATTGATGCATAATTATAATTATTACAACCATTCAAAAATATCAACCTTTAGAAAGATAAATTAATTATCTTCTTTATGTATTTATTTAAACCAAGACCCTTAAGGATCCTACTAATCTTTAATACTTGTGATTAGTGAAAAATAAATATGTATCTAATAACCTATCAATAGTTTAGTGCCCTTGCAGCCATGTAAAAATAAACGTGCTACTCAGCCCGGATTTTTTCCTTCTACTTCTGCATCATAGATCTTTGTTCTTGTCCTAGTATTAACTGTCCTGTAATGATGTTTTCCTTTCATGCTCCATAATGTGCCATTCTAAGATGCATACTTTCTGCAATTGTGAGATTCATTTAAATGTATGGTGACCATGAAGGGGTTTCTTGGACATTCATATGTTTGAACTTGGATACTCATTTGAAACCTTCTTACAATTTAACTGAATGAAAATGCACATTTCAGGAGTTTGCCCCATGAAGAGATGAAAAGCCTCTTCATGATAAAGAAACTGGAGTTTTTTGGTCTTCGTATGTGGAATTTTGGTGCTTAATGTCGCCTTAGCCACTATATTGCATCATTTATGAACTTGTTTTGTTAGCTTGTTGCATACTGGTTTGATTGTCGTTGCGCTAATCTGTTTACTTAGTTTTTATATTATTACGGTTTGCAGAACTATCGATTGCAAGTACTTCGACTTTGGAAATGATACTTGTCCTTTCGGAACAAATTGCTTTTACAAGGTATTTATGTAGTTATTTAAACTTTTATTTATTATTTTATGATGTTGCAATCTCAGCTTTGTCTTATCACACATTTTGAACTAGAGCTTGTCCTGTTTTTGATGCTCAATATTCTCTAGTTTACAATCCATTCAAAGATAACTTATCATAGCATCACTATCTTGTATAATGGTATTTTTCTATTGTAATAACCCATGTTTTTTCTTATAACTTCAACATAATAATTGTATTTTAGTTTTTTTATATTTTTCATGATTGTGTTGAGAAATTCCCATCTATGCTAATATTTAATGCTCTCTTGGAACAAACATATGTTTTTTCCGACTAAAGCATATTTGGTTCTTCAAATGATTTATACATTATACACCTTGTTGTATCCCGTCTACAAGTTATTGTGCTTTTGTGGATGTGGAACACTCCTTAGATCCAGTCGTAGATGAAGATATCGGTATAAAAACTGATAATTTG
The DNA here is from genome assembly GCA_023846275.1 of Vanilla planifolia. Taxonomy (NCBI): domain Eukaryota; kingdom Viridiplantae; phylum Streptophyta; class Magnoliopsida; order Asparagales; family Orchidaceae; genus Vanilla; species Vanilla planifolia. The sequence continues at coordinate 28,942,270 of CM043868.1, forward strand.
CTTTTTTCCGAACCAGATAGTTGTGAGCAGGCTTTAAGCCTTGTGGATACCCTCATTCGAAGTGGTTCGATTGATCTTATGGTTGTTGATTGTGTAAGTACATATATTATAACCTAGAAGTTCACTATTAGCTATTGTTTTAGATTCATGTCATTCCACAAACTGCTCTAACCAATCAAACAATGGTCATGGTGCAAACTTTGTCATCTAATGTCTATTGATAAGTTTGGATTTTATTTTCTTTCTTGTAGTTTTGAACAAATCTTGAAATATAAACGTCATGTTGATCATTTACTAATCAAATTCCAATTTAGATAAGAGTCACCTTTGATTTCCTCACATATGCCAACCCTATTATTCATGCTTCTTTTTTTAATTATTATATTTAAAAAGAAATTAAGCAAGCATATTGCATCAATTGCTTTGTTTTCTTTTTCTAAAATTAGATATTACTTTTATGGACAATTAGTATAGGATAAAAATCCTATAATTAGATTTAAATTTAGTTTGGATACAAAAAATGATTACAAATTGGGTGGCATGTGATACCATAATTGAAGGCCACTGATTGGTCCAAAATTTGGTTGAAAATCAAATGAAAAGATTAAAAACTAGTTTAGCAAGTAACTTCTAAACAAAGACCGAAATCTGATATGTTTGAAGTCGGGCTAGTCTAGTTTTTATTAACTTTAGTTGTCAAATTGGGTACACTCAGCTTGATTAGGTAGCAAATGCTGAAGCTTAGAATTAGGTAGGTTCAACAATCAGGGAGGTGATGGTGATGAGCCTCTTGCATGATAGTGGTATCGTATGTGAGGTTATTGGATTTGGTTAAGGGAGGAAGTGGTCCAACAACTCAAAATCGTAGGTGTTTGTGAGGATGACTAGGGAGGCTTGCAGTCAGGAGATAACTATGTGGTGGTGTTTGCAAGTGTGTGGTCTAGTAGGAGACGATAGTCAAATTAGAGCATATGTGAGTTGCCGATAGCAGACAATAGTGAGGAAGCTAAGGGAAATGAGAGCGACAACTGAATTTGAATGGAAGTGATAATAGGGTGGTTGATGACAGTTGAAGTTAAGGAAGTATATAGAAGTGATGAGGTAAAGACAAATTATAACTCGATTGTGAGATAACCTTCAAATTATAACCCAAGAAAAAATTGCAATTTCTGATAATAGTAAATTTAAAAAACTCTTCTTTTAATTTATTTCATTCCATAATAAGTGTTTAAATATCTTATAACGAGAAACCTTAAACTAAAAATAAAATAAAAAATAAGCTTATCTAATAAAATGATACAAGAATTACAAAATGTATATAAATAAATAAATTTTTTAGGGTCTCATATATAACCAATTACAATCTAATAAATAATTAAAAATTTTGCTAAGCTAAGAAAAACCTTATATAGAATCACTGTGGGTCATTATCTATAAACTAATCTATAATAGATAATAGAATTGAATCTTTTGCATTTTAGGTTCATCATAATATCAAGTTTCTAATACAATCTATTTAGCATCAATAACACATTATTTTTAAAAAATTGCAAGGAGCAAAATTAATTTGAGCTAATTGAATGGTCATTTGTTATGTATATTAGCAGTTTTTAAGATAAATTTGTATGATAAGGATAAAAGCTTCATCTCATCATTATAACTAATTTGTAGGTAATATAATAAATAGATTATAAGTCTAATTTAGTATATTTTATGCATATTTATCTTGATTTGTGAGATATTTGTTATTCTATATATTTGACCTTAACCTCCATCCATAAATAATCATCAAATCTACAATAATATAAAAAAATGTTTCTTTTGTTTAAAAAATATTTTTTGAGTAATTTTTATTTGTAAGTTCATTCAGCATATTTAACTAGTTCAGAGCTATAACTCATGGAGTTTATTAGAGAGCACGTAAACCATCACCAAATCAAAGCCTTCAAAAGTATTTAACTGATGAACCTCACATATTATCATTTTTGTTGGGCATCGATCTCAACCTCACATATTATCACCATATTTGAATTTATTGTTGGCACCTCTTTTGGTATGCCCTAGTTTTTAGATTTTTGGTGTCTGTACTTATGTACTAGGTAGCAACTACATATTTTATTCTAACAAGAAATCTCTCCTTTGCATCTCGTTGGTAATAATACTCACTCTTCAATTCTCAAGAAGGGTGTTACAATACTCATCCCTTAGCTTTTCATAATATACTTTATGCTCCTAATTTTGTTGTGAATTTTCTTTTGATTCATGATGTTCCTAAATCACATGTTAAATTTGTCATCATAAGGTTTTCAAGATCTCAATGTGATGAAGAGTAGTTGCAACATTAAAGGACATGTAATATGTAGCCTTATCCTTTATAGTCTCTCCTTATCATTGAAACTGTCATTTGGGCCCCCCCTTCACTTGCATGTATTTAGGATTTTGTCTCCGCTCTATTTTCCATTAGTAAATTTGAATTTAATTCTAGTGTGGGCTAGTGTCATTGTTTTTCTTTTTCCTCTCTTCTTTTCATTGCCATTTTCCTTTTGATCTAGTTTGGTTTTTAGTTACATAAGATGTTGATATGTTGTTACTTTTGTTGAATATATCATGGTTGGTTTTTTCTTTTTAAACATCATTCAAATGTCTTCCTTGTATTTCAATGATTTAATCAAGAGATAAAAGTTAGCTATTTCACTAAAATAAAATTGTTTGATATTAAAAATGCTTAGAAATTGGTGCAAACCTAATTTCAATCCTTTTGTTTAACCAATGGTATCATTCACTAGATTTCATGATTATGTGCATCTCAAAATATGATAATTCTAAATGAAAGCTTTGTTTTCTTGTTGATGCTGCTCTAATTCTTATGTTCGACATGAAATGCTTTGTGTTAATGAACTTGTGATGTTATTGTGTTAATGATTTGTTTTCAATCACTATTTTCTCCATTGATTTTAGCGTTTGTACCATTTTTTTTTCTTATCACATTTTAGCAAAGCTTTATTTTTTCTTACTCATGATTTTTTGATATGTTAATCATGTTCATTGTTCTCATGCAAATGATAATTTCACTTGGGTTATATGTTACATTTTTGTAGGCTACTTTTGTATTCATAAAAGAAATAGTAGACATGATTTAATCACACATCATATGTAAACCTTTGTTAATGTCACCTTTCATAAGATTTTGTGTACCACCATTGACTCAAGGTCTCCACCTACATTGGTTTCTTGCTATCTCCATTGACTCTTTTGCTTGACTCATCTCATACACACGCACACACACCCACACTTTTGAAGGCATCATCCTGTTCTTGCCACACCTTCTATTGTGCCTAATTTGTTGAAGTTTCCTTAAATTGACAAAGATTTGAATCTGTCTTTGTAAAGCATTCTTTAAGTTAGAAACTTCAAATCTACGCATTCCATGAAGTTACATATTTCTTTTACTCATCTTTCTATTATCTATTGTTGCTTTGCTCTCCCTTTGTTTCCTGTTCTTATACTTAGATATTACCATGAAGCATTTGAGGATCCCTAGTGGACACATGTAACGAACATTGAAATGGTCATTTTCTTAGTTTGTCAATCATGTGACTTAATTGCTCCTTAATATAATGTCATTTCTCACCCATAATTGGATTTACACTATAAATTTTCAATCTATTAATAATATTAACAGACATAAAGTTCACCTATTGTGAAAAGATTTGCTAAGTTAATGTATTGACTACTTTAATATGCTCTCACCAATTATTGTACTTGATTATGTTCATATTTTTTTTCAAGTTGCCACCAATCAGAGGTGGAATTTATTTCAAATGAATTCTATTGGCATTTTTTGGTTTATGGAAACCATTTTGTATTGTTGCTTTGCTTGAAACTAAAATATGCCAAGTCAAAAAAGTAATTTATATACTTAGACAAAATATGAAGGCTTTTTTTGACAAAGTTTTGTGCAATTTTACTAGGGATTGGTATGAACAACAAAACCAATCATTCCATCCATTTTAAACATTGTCAATTAGATTTGTTATCTTGGTAGTCTATGTTGATAATTTTTTTCTTATTGGAAGTGACAAGAGATTTATGAAATAAAACAATATCTTAAAAAATTCTTCCTTATGAAGGATCTAGGTGTTTTCTTTAGATTGAATTTTCTTACAACTAAAGAGCCTTTCTATTGTCCCAAAAGAAATCTGTTACTAATCTTTTTGAGAAAAAATGAACTTAGGTGTAGAAAGCATTAGATGTGATATTGCTTTTGTTGGTCTTGTGATCCATTACATGCAACCCCATAGAAAGCATTTGCATTTTGACGAGGAAATAGAAACATTGGTGTCAAATAATTACTTACTTCTAAGCTATGTTGGCTCAATTAATGAGGAATCTACAACTGAGCATTCTATTTTTTGTGGGTGACAATCTTGTAACATGAAAAAAAACAAGAAACAAACTGCCGTTGCTTAAAGCGTTGCACTGTTGTGCATAAAAATACTTGTGGAAGATCTTGGATTTTGGTATCTAAGTCCATCTATATTTGATAATTATGAAATTATTATCTATATTGTCAACAATATTATCTTTCATTAATAGATAAAACTCTTGAATATTCAATCTCTTTAAGTTTTATAATCAGCTATAACTAGTTGATGTTTATCTTCCAGTTTTAAGAAGTGTTG